>OU343222.1:63476001-63939999 GCA_910596185.1 Chrysanthemum makinoi | reverse complement strand
TTCTTTGTCAACAACTTACCTACTTTACATTAGTTTTTATTGCGGCAGGATTACAAACCTAATTTTTGGTTCGTTTTTATTTCTATAATGACGGAAATATATAGTTGGAAGATACGGTAAGTACTTGCTTTTACATATATAAACTTAATTCAGTTTTACCGTGGAAGGTTGCATCCTGATGATTCCTGGAACTTAAAGTTACCATATATGTGATGAAATTCTCTATCAAGCGCGAATTTCTTTTCATAGTTCTCTTATTACCATCGGATCGCTATTTATGATTTTGTATAAGCTAAATTGGAATGCAAATAACTTGTTTTAACTTTCTCCACATAATTACGTCTTGTTTGTATAGAGTTGCGATCAATTGCAAAATGATTAAAAATAAAAAGTGGAAAAAGGCACTTATCATGTGACACGTGTCCGCCATCTTTTTATTCAAAAAATTGGCCTAAGGGTAAAAAGGTCATTTTTCACGTTTTTTAAATCTCACCCTCAAAATTCAAACGCACATATCTCTTTAACGACAAACTTTTAGAAAAAACCGATTTCACCATAATTTCTAAAATTTTATCCTCTTTAATTTGGTATAAATTTTACATTTGCAAATTCGAAACTTTTACATATCAAAGGGTGTTGTTTTCTTTAATTTTGGACATTTTTTTAGGCCCTATTTTTTTACCCATATAAATGGAATTAGTGAAAACTTAAAACATGAAATTTATAGATTTTGGTTCACTCTTACACAAGTTTTTGAATCACTCAAATCCGATGTCATATGAGTATGATATCACCCATTAAAAATGACGTTTTAGTAATATTTGTTGCACACAAAGTGTTTGATGAAACGTCTAGCCTAGGTTTTTAGTGTTAAAATTGAGTTAAAGGCATTAATTTTTGTACAACAACGCACCTATAACCATTTTATTGACATAAGATGTAAAAAGTGATTTGTTTTAATTGCTATTTTTTTCTAATATGTACGTATTCCAATTTATTGTGTATTTGACCAATAATAAATCCGAATTAGAAAAATTGTAAAACATAAAAGTTATAGCTTTTAGGTCAATCTTTACTCAGATTTTTGAATCACTCAAATCGGATGCCATATGGATGAGATATCACACGTTAAAATTGCGTTTGTTCATCAGTTAGTCTTATTCATCGGTTACTATTATTGTTCATCATTGGTATTGTTCATCAACCATTTTGGGATAAGATTTGTTCATCGGTAATTGTGTTTGTTCATGTGTTTTTAGGTAGCACTATAAAGTTTCACATAAAAAAACATTAATAAACAAATCATGTAATATCAAAACTACTGATAAACAAAGCAAAAACACTATTGTTCATAAGTTAGTATTGTTCATCAGTTGGTATTGTTCATCAACTGTTTTGAGATACAAGATTTGTTCATCAGATGGTGTGTTTTGGTCATTAGCGTTTTTGAAATTGCACTATAAGGTTTCACATAGAAAAATATTAATAAACAAATCATGTAATATTAAAACTACTGATGAACAAAGCAAAAACACTAATAAACAACAAAACTACTGATGAACATACTCTTTCAAAAATTATTCTTGATGAATAAAAACATTGATGAACAAACACATTGTGCTGATGAATAAACAAATCACTGATGAATGTACTTGAATAAACAAGATTGTGTTTTGTTTATCAGTTAGTCTTGTTCATCAGTTAGTATTATTTATCAGTTGGTATTGTTCATCAACTGTTTTGGGATACAAGATTTGTTCATCAGTTTTTTCTATGTGAATCCTTATTGTGCTACCTAAAATATTGATGAACAAACACAGTTACTCATGAACATGGATGAACAAACATTATAACTCTAAAAAAGTTGATGAACAATATTAATTGATGAACAAGAATAACTGATGAACAAGAACAAGACTAACTGATAAACAAAACGTCATCTTTAACGTGTGATATCTCACTCATATGACATCCGATTTTAGTAATTCAAAAACCCGAGTAAAGATTGGCCCAATATCTATAACTTTATGTTTTACAAAATTAAAAAAAACATCACTTTTTGAATTTTACATTAATAAAATGATTAGTGGTCGTTGTGGTAAAAAAAATTGTGCATTTAGCTCAATTTTAACACTAAAAATCTAAGTTAGACATTTTATCAAACACTTTATGTGCAACAAATATGACTAAAGCGTCATCTTGCGTGTCATATCTTACTCATATGATATCAGTTTAAGTGATTCAAATTTCTTAATAAAGTGAACCAAAATCTACAACTTTTTGTGGTTTAAGTTTTCATGATTGAAAGTTTTGAAGGTACTTAAATAAGATTAGAAAATGTCAAAAATATCAAGAAAAAAAATCAAGACCAATTGAATATGCAAAAAAAGTTTTTTGAAATATTTAACAAGATTTATACCAAATTAAAGAGGATTAAATTTTAGAAATTTTTGGTGATCGGTTTTTCCTAAAAAGTTTGTCGTTTAAAAAGTTATATCATTTGAATTTTGAGGATAATAAAATGTGAAAATTACTAATTTACTCTTTACGATATTTTTTTTTATAATTTGAGGTGATGAACACATGTCACCTTAAGGCTACCCCCAATAATAACCTTCAACAACCCATATTTTTCCTACCACATCAGCTTTCTCTCGCGTAGCACTCTGAGACAGCCTTTTTTTAGCCCTGATAAGGCGACCAACATCTATTTTTATTTTATTTTTTTTAACAACTTTTTAATAACAAAATTAAAATTCATTACTAATAATTACATAATATTTCAAATTTTAATCCATAGTTGCAAAACAGTATAACTGGTACTGAACAAGTTGATACTGCAAGTTTTAATCCATAGTTCACAACAATGAACTTAAATAGATGGAATTAAAGCAATAATGTCTTCTCAGAGAATGAAACAGCACCATATGCGTTGCCAACCTAAAAATGCAATACATCATCGTTAACATCTTAGCCGACAAGAAACCTTAATGGCAATTATACGTTTAGAGATTGAACTGGCTCCAAATCTTATCGTCAAGTATAAAATAAAAAGCATGAGACCTTTCTTGAGTGAAACTTGCATTGTGAATATTCGCATGTTGCTCATTAGTATGTGCAAATACTCCATCAGTATAAAAAAGTTACTAGTTATAACCAAAAGTGACATTTAATGTAGCCTATGCATGCATTTTTTATCATAAATGACAAGAATAATAAATGCATAACCTATTGTATCAATCGGTTGGAGGGGCAACCCATTTCCCATTTGACCTACATCAACCCTCATCTCCACAACAAGAGCAACCTCCACCAACCTACTTCAACCCACACTCAACCTACCTTATTGTGGGTAGCCTAAGAGTGGCAAAGATGACTTTTTATTAGATCCCCTGCCTGTTTGTATAATATGCATTTTAGGTTGTTAATTGGTTCCTGTATTACTGTTTCCCTTTCACAATAGCAATATTATTAAGATGTAATGATAAATTTGTCAAATGTCAAAATAACAACAATACTAAATCTTTCTTTGCCAACAATATTAAACGTTTTAACAAAAGGATTTGCATATATATCTTTTGTACAAGTTTTTAATGGCTAAAGTACAATAACTTTTAATGCGAAAGCTTTTAATGCCCAAATGCCCCTTTTAACAACTATGTAATCTATAAAGTAATAACTATATGTTTTTCACTTAGTTACCATATAGCATCCCACATCATTGCTAGTTCTATATGCGTACATGGTCATGGCTATGTTACACGGGTTAGGTTAAAATGAACCAAATACATAGCGTCAAGTTCAGAAAACTTTGAAATAATTAAGCCTTCAAGACACTCTAAAAGCCTTTATTGCTTGCAGCGATACAACCTCCAAGGGTCAATACAGTTTATGCATACCGATCTCCTTTAATTTTCAGTGTTAGTGTCCCCTTTGAAAATGTCAATTTATATGTACATTTCAAACGCTCCACTACAACCACAAAATGCATTTATTAGTTTTTCCAGCGGTTTTATAACATGACACGCAATTGTTAGAGATATTTACCTTAGCATTACAACATTATGTTGACGTTAGGGGTGTTCATGGATTGGGTAATATCCACGATGTCGAAAGCGAAACCGAACCGAACGAAAATAAGCTGAACGTTGTTGACGAACGAATTGGTCAAGCGAACCGAACGAACTAAATATTTGGTTGCTCCGGGTTGGATATGGTTTGGCAATGAAAACGAAAACGAATTCATATAAAATATTTTTTTTTTATGTATATATATGAAAAAAAAAATCACTAAAAAACTCTTTTTAGTATAAATATAACATGTTTAAGCTTGAAAAAATTTGCTAAAAAATATATATAATTAAATAAAAATAATTAAAATTATGTAATTAGGGTTATTAGGTTCGGTTTTCGGTTATAGAGTTCGGTTTTGGTTCGGTTGAATCAAATTTAATTTTTAGTTGGGTTGGTTTTAGGTTATATTCGAAAAAAATTAACGAACTAACGAACGAATAAACCCGATAACCGAACCGATGAACACCCCTAGTTGACGTAGTCTCCACAGGAACTCTAGCTAGTATTATGCAATGACTTCCTGTTATCTAATTAATTATTAGACAAATCGATACCCATCAACCCATGGCTTAAGACTTAAGAGCATTCCCATTCATAACTGTTGGTTTATGGATATATTTAATATGTGTATGACCGGATTCGAACTCGAGACCACGGGATTTCACACTTTACGTATGAGATTCGATGTTTATATAATTAATATAAAATATTATGTTTAATTATTAAATTCACAATAAACAACTAAACGAGCGATTAGTACTAATTGGAAGTGACTATCGGTCGTTAAATGTCAACGGAATATGAAGAAAAGTAAACAAGCCAAGAGACGGTTTTAGGAACCCTCTTTCGGGCTTGTTTTTTGCCGAAACTATGAAATCCCACATCGGAAACCATAGTAAACTTGACATCTACCATAAGGCTATAAATACATCCCCATGTATTCATCCTTTGGTACACTAGATTTCAATATAGGGCCAAACTTCTTCTTTTCTTCCCTCTTGTCTTGGTCGACGAGTGAATCCCCATTGTAAGGGATTTACGAGTGCATAACAAAGATGTTTGATTATTCTATTGTGATCAAGAACTAGCATTCGCATCGAATCGCTAATAGTGCGTGTGTACAAAGTGGTGTAACACACTATTGTTACATCGATTGGTTTGAATTGAAAAACGGTAAGGGTCAATTCGTTAAACCACATAAACCCTAATTAGGGTTCTTGATTGAAGAAGTTCTTGCAATTTGGAAAAGGTATGTTTACGCATTTATTTAAGTTAGTTAATTACTGTTATGATTCTTAGTCTTCCGCTGTGTACTTTGTGGTGTCTATATGATTTTATTGTTTTCATATATCTTAAACTCAACAGTGGCATCACGAGCCTTGTATAACAAGTAATTAATTACTGAAACACATAAAATAAATAAACATGATTGTGTTATTAATTATATGTGTAGATCTAGGGTTTGCAAAACTTAAACCCTAATTTTTTAGGGGTTTTTTTTTTTTTTTTTTTGCCCTAATTAGGGTTTTGTAAACTTAAGTTTTAATTGGATTAGAAACCCTAGGTTGCATGCAATTTTATGTGTATTGCGTAACTCTGTTTAATTGCATTAATTGTTAAGTGTGATTTATATCCATGATAAATACATGCATGTTTTGTCATGAATCTGCTTTTATTGTATGTTTTACTTGGTTAAGAGATATACACTAAAATTATGATAGATCTAAAATTGGGGAAGACCTCAATTATTATTATTTAATCAATTATGTGCTATGTCGTATGTGTTTGATTTAGACTCCGCATGTCGATGAATCGATGCATGTGGCTCACTTTGTACATTGCTTAAAACGGGTGAGAGTCTTAATTAAACATATACATATTGACAGATCTAGAATTGATTTTTAATAGGATTTATCAAAAAGGTTTGCATGTGGCTATTTGATATGCATGACTTATTATTATGTTATGCATTCATTGTTTATTTGTTTATTTTTAAATACTTAGTTGTTTGTTATGTGTAACAAGGGTATTTTGATAAGAAAAATAAACTGACCTAAACAATGGTGAAACATGCATTTTTAAGCATAGTAATCATAATCGTTTAATTGATTGATTTATTGCACAAAATAGTTAGAATGACTCACCCATTAATGACAAACTGTGTGATGGGTATAAGGTTGGTACGCATTAAATTGTGACATTAAAGATGATGGTATGTAATATGCTTCGCGCTGACCTAATTCTCCGCTCGTTTGTGCGTCTTAATGGAGCTACCAAGTATTCCTATGAATGTGCATAAAATCTTAAGGGTGAATTGACCTAAATTCTACGCGCCACTTTTGTGGTAATTATCCGAATAACTTGGGTCTTATGACTCATGCAGCAGTAGGATATAGTGGGACAAAGGTAATTCTTTAATTGGTTTACCAGTACCTCGATTAAATTATGATGATGAAAAGCTTAAACATTAAAACAAGGATATAAATGTTTTAATAAAACTTATGGTACGAAGATGAATGCATGACATCTTTGTACATATTTGATTTGACATCAAAATTATTACCCTTAATTTAAGTTATATGCCATCCAACGAAACGGAAACACCTAAGATTACTTTTTATTTGCGTGAGAACGTGACTTAGATCGTAATCAAAGGGTAAAATATCCACGTGACGTGAGAACAGGCATGGATGATTTTGGGTTTCTTAAGTTGGACAACTTAATTGAGTTTTGTGAAGAACTGGCAACTCAAGGCATAAGATGGGGATAAAACATGTTTACATGGCAATTGAAATTGGCTAAATGTAAATCCCATAAATCTAGGAGTTGCAATTTGAAAATTGGCAATTGAGGTTGACTCGTACCATTTTGAATAATTTCATTACTAGCAGATCAACTGATGTGATGAAACTATGTCAATTTGGATCCTAGTTTTCAAGTAAAAAATTAAATGGTTATATGCTTATGAACCATGGGTATTTAATTTTCTTGAAAAGGTTAATTATCGAAAATACTAAAATTGAATTTTGTAATTCTTTTAAATGTATTAATGCAACATTTAACCGTAAACATGGTTTAGTCTTTTATTTGTAAATTGATTCATTCTGCTTTCAAACAAATATTTGATAGAATAATTTGAAAAAGACAAACAAAGTCTCTTTTCCATGGGAGAAGAATGAGACTCAATCCTATTCCTTTTCATGAATGAGAAAGGTATTATAGGAACATTTGAATTGTCTAAATTCTAATGTAACTCATAGCAATGAATTGCACATCTTATTTTTCATAAAGATTTCATTACCCTCATTTGGTGAATGAATCCTTTGTAACAACATGAATGTTGGTTAACTGGAAAACATGTATATGAGTTACTATTTTAGAAGCTAGACTAATTCTTGAGAAAATTGGTAAAGGCAAACTAGCTTAATTTATCTAGTTGTTTTGCTTTAACCTTTAAAGGTGCTACATACCAGTATGGGGATGGTAGGACACATTAAGGAAGAAATTGCATACCCAATTTTTCGAGTTAATAACATTGATGGATAACCCATCATTCATAGAGTAGAATACACCTTTTTGTACCTTAGTAATGATTCGATTATGGTTCTTCAAAGGTGTAGGAAAGTAAAAAGCAAGCAAGTTGTTTTCACTGTTTATGAAACACTTACAATGTTGTCAAATTCAGTGGGAGCATTTGTGTTGCATTATTGAATAAGAAGTTGTTATAATGATTTCTAATTCAGTGGGAGCTACAAGCTTTATTTCCTGTGTAGTAACCCATATTATCTTCAAAGATAATTACTTTCCAATTGTAGACACTTATGTTTTTAAGGATAGTCATGTGCATTTCCTTACTAAACAATATAGTCCTACATCTACTTGTTATATCTATGACACAAATCATATTAATCAAATAAACGAACGTGTATCATGTTGTTTATATGCTACATGATGTTGTTCCATGCACAAGTGGAAGAAATCTTTATTGTGTGCAAGGTACAACACATATAAATATGATTTAAAATGGATTCTCTTGACCAAAGGTAAGAGTAACGTTCTAATAGGAATTATACATTTAAATGTGTAATTGCCCTATTAAGAACATGTGTCAAGATGATAACAAGCGACTTAAATATTTCGTCATTCAATATTTAAGAAACACTTGTACTTACAATTTATGTTACGTGAGAATGTGAACTAGATTGTAGCCCAAGGTAAAATATCCACGTGCTGTGAGAACGAGCATGGATGATTTTGCAGTTTCTTACGTTGGACATTTCATGGAATGACATAATTAAATGAAGTAATCTAATACTACTTTGAATTTAAGTATTAGTTGAATGACTTAAATATATGTAGTAAATATTAACTTGAAATATTAATTGAAACCGAGGTGGTGTTCATAATTACTTTAATTATAAATGTTTATGATTTTGTAAAGTCACAAACATGAAGTCTTTTAATACAAGACTTACAATATAAAGTAAGACGTTAACTTGCTATGTTTTAAGACATATGCATGAAGTCAATGAGTTGATCAATGACTTATAACGTATAGTGGGATTATACATGTTATGTCTTTTGACTTGGTCAAGAATACTTGTGTTATAATACATGCAATTGACTTGGTAATTCTATTGTATCATTAAGTTTTACTTTGTTGGTAAATAGGATAAACCAAAGAGTAGATGGTTATCTTAAATATTGTTAGATTAATCTTTCAATATTAATTCTAATGAAATACCATAGCTTTATGGTATGTTCAGTTAGATGAATCAAAATCTATTGGCATTGTTTGATTCAAGATAACTATAGTTTCTTTCAAAAGTTATCAAGGTTAGTAGATTGAGTATAGATTGAATATACTCAATAAGACTCCAACCTAGAAGATTAATAAGACACCATTTTTTATGGAATGTGATGAATCACATTAAGTCTTATAATGAAGTTCTGAATTTGTTAAAACTACTTGTATAGTGAGTTGTAACAAACTAAAGTCGAGGCTGTCAATGTTTTTGTAATATCCCAAAAGAGAACAATGCATTGTTGCTCTACTTGCTAAACTATTTAATTGTTAAAGGCAAGTAGGAGTTTTGGTTTAGATCTTGAAAGATTAAAGTTACAAAATACATAATCTTCTAAAATGCACTAGCAAATATCATGATGAGGCTAAACATGTGAATGATAGACCTCAATATGATGGAATTGTCATTCATAGATCGGTAAGGATATCTCAGATATTTAATATCTTTGAGTTATGAGTTACAGGATCATGGTAAGCCGGTTAATCATGATGATGAATTTACCAAATGTTGAATTGTGGTAAATCAATCATACTATGAATATTGAGATGTTGTCCATAAAGATAATCAATTTTAGATACTTGGTTTATCTAAATAAAGATGATTTTCTTCAAAGGATGAAAACCTAGTGGTTTAAATCTTTGTGTAGAAATCATATGGACAATATTGTACACGTATTTAATGTATGTCTAGTGATAATAATATTAATCATACTTAAGCAATTAACTATGATTGAATATTCTTAACTAGATACATTAAATAGAGTATAAAATTATAATTGTCATACATAGTTTCATTGATATGAAATTTTGACAATGAATATCAAAATCTTTGTTATGAAATTACTTTTGCGAGGACGATAAGTAATGCAAAGGAGCTTTTATGAATTCAAATAATCTTTAAATATACAGACGCAAGAATCCATGAATGGATATATGCATGCATCTAGGAGATTATTCTTATGTTTAATATTAAATCCATGTTTGATTTAATAATTAAAATAAGATAGCTCATAAGTATTCCTGAAAGCTAGTGGGAGTATTATTTTTTATTTTCTTAAATCTTATATGTTGTATGGGCAACTACATTCCACCTAAATTAAGTTTTAGTTGGGAATAAAACTTCGTTTGTAAGATTTGGAAATAAGACATACAACCTTGGAATATATGTTTATTACTATAAACATATGCGGTAAATAAATGAGTCTAATAGAACATGATGGATATATAATGAGATCTTAAAGTCTAACTTGAAGATTCATCTTGTACATCATGTTGTAAGATTGTTGTGTCATGCTTGATTACAAGATGATTTAACAACATAATATTTATGTTTGGATTTAGAATTGCATTCCTCGGCCTGGAGTTGCTCCCAGATTCTATACAACAATTGTTGTGTAATTGTCATAGTCAACAAACTTGAAGTTTGAATGGCACCAAACAAATAATATTCAAAGTTTACCTATTTTTAAAGAGCATATTGTTGTATACAATGATGCTAGTATAATTGAGATGACACTCAATTCTAGTCACGGTATCCTTGATGATGACCATGTTCGCTAGTTATGCTCAACTAAGAGCATAGTTGCATTATACATTAAAGAATAAATAATACTTTAAACTTTAAGGTTTTGAAAGATGATTGTCATAAAATGGTGGTTCAGGTTATCACGCACCTTATGGAATGATATGACAATATCAAGATATGTGTAAACACATACAAGAAATTCACTTATTGAATTTTTGAAATAAGTATGATTATCATGACTTGAGGCAAAATTATGCCCTGTCAACAAGTATGATTATCATGACTTGAGGCAAAATTCATTAACTAAGAATTATCATGCATTGATTTATTTAGTATTTGGATAAAGGATATTCTAAACATTATTATTCAAATGAAATAAAGTATTTTGTTATGTTTATTATTCATTTATTATGATGTTATCCTATATTTGCATGTTTAAATCCTTGAATAACTTAAGTTATTCTAAATAGTCCGTTGTCGATCAATAACGTGGGAATGATATTGAATTAAGACAAATCTGAGTATTAGTTAGAATATACTTGAAAGTATATTGATCGCGCATGACTAATTCGAATGATATTCAATGGATTGAATATAGGACTTATCCCAACCACATGATGGTACTTTATGGATCTTAGTCATTAAGTAAATCATGAATATTTATCCTCGACTTGAGATACGAGATGCCATGGATGTAGTGCATTTCTGTGAGCAATCTAACGCTATCGTACTGGTAGTTATAAGGGTTGTTTTCGAAGTGTTGCGAATTTATGAATTACTTGTAGTCAAAACGGGATTTGTTTCCTTCAAATTTATTTTGAAGTATATCTTCTTTGGGGCCCTCGTAGGATTGTTAAGATGTTTGCATGGCCATGCCAAGGTCTTCGGAATACGTTGCGAAAAATTGGTAATCTTGATCAATCATATAAAGCGAGAAACAGAATAGTTAATTAAGAAATGAGTGAGATCTATATTCTTATTAACATGGTATTAGAAACAAAAGGATAAGTATGATGATGAATCATCAAAAGGTTTTTTCCAGGAAACCATACTCGAGTTGTTCTAGGGTCATTGGCGTGTTGCTAGATGCTAACCAATGTCATTACGCATACTAAGATATCTCAAAGAGAATTTGTTGGTTTATGGATATATTTAATATGTGTATGACTGGATTCGAACTCGAGACCACGGGATTGCACACTTTACGTATGAGACTCGATGTTTATATAATTAATATAAAATATTATGTTTAATTATTAAATTCACAATAAACGACTAAACGAGCGATTAGTACTAATTGGAAGTGACTATCGGTCGTTAAATGTCAACGAATATGAAGAAAAGTAAACAAGCCAAGAGACGGTTTTAGGAACCCTCTTTTGGGCTTGTTTTGGGCCGAAACTATGGAATCCCACATTGGAAACCATAGTAAACTTGACATCTACCATAAGGCTATAAATACATCCCCATGTATTCATTCTTTGGTACACTAGATTTCAATAGAGGGCCAAACTTCTTCTTTTCTTCCCTCTTGTCTTGGTCGACGAGTGAATCCCCATTGTAAGGGATTTACGAGTGACCTTGAGCATAACAAAGATGTTTGGTTATTCTATTGTGATCAAGAACTAGCATTCGCATCGAATCACTAATAGTACGTGTGTACAAAAACGTGGTGTAACACACTATTGTTACATCGATTGGTTTGAATTGAAAAACGGTAAGGGTCAATTCGTTAAACCACATAAACCCTAATTAGGGTTCTTGATTGAAGAAGTTCTTGCAATTTGGAAAAGGTATGTTTACGCATTTATTTCAGTTAGTTAATTACTGTTATGATTCTTAGTCTTCCGCTGTGTACTATGTGGTGTCTATATGATTTTATTGTTTTCATATATCTTAAACTCAACAATAACGCCATTAACTGGCGAATAACGCCGTTAACGGGCGTTAAACCGTTGGAACCATGACGTTATTTCGGCGTTAGTCCCTCCACGTTAGTAAGGCAACGCCCGTTAAAAAAAAATTCATTTCACCCCCCTAAACCATTTCAAATAAATTTTCACTTACACCCCCTCAACCTATTCAAATTAAAATTTAAATTATCTTGGTTGAATTACGTAGGGATAAATTCAAATTCAAATTTGAAATTTAAAAAATCAAATATGAATTTATTCAAACTCAAAAGCAACTCTGCCTATATATACAACTCTACGAGTTGTTTAGAACCTAGCACACAAGTTACACACAAAAAAATGACTGCCAAAAGATTTTTCTCGGCAATTCCCAAGTCCAAAAAGTTTAGGAAACCGGCTTTCCAACTCCAAATCAGTTGCCGGAAACCAGCTTTCCAACTCTACCAGAGTTTGAAGTTTACTCAACACCACCTGAATCTGTCTTTAATTTTTAATGTAATTCGTGTTTAACGTTTAATGTACTTTGTGTTTTAATGTTAAATGTGATATGTTTTTTAATAAATGAAGTGTTTGTTTTAGTTTAGGGGTTGAAATTGAAAATATAAAATGTTAAAGTTTAACTTGGGATGTTATTGACGTGGGTGTTTTTTGGAGATGTTAAAGGGAAATGTTAAAGCTGATGTGGCGCTGACGTAGACGGTGTTAAAGGATAACTCATGTTATTGATGGGAATGCTCGAAGAGCAATCACAGTGGTAACGGCATAACGCCGTTTTTGGGCCTAATAACGCCGTTAGTGGCGTTAATCCGTTGGAAGAGGCGCATTATTGCAGCGTTAGTCCCTGCGCGTTACACATTTAACGCCCGTTATTTGCTTCTTCTTCTTTTTTTTTCCTTTTTTTTTTTTCATTTATGCCCCTAAATGAGTGGTTGTTTTTGTAAATTGTTGGAGTGTTAAAGTTTAACTTGGGAATGTTATTGATGTGGGTGTTTTTTGGGGATGTTAAGGTGAAATGTTAAAGCTGATGTGGCGCTGACGTGGACGGTGTTATTTTATAACTTGGGTTACCATTGTACACTAAGGTGGTGTTTGTTTGTGACTTAATTGACTTAATATGAAAAAAACTGAATTCATTAAGTCATATTAAAACTATTTGTTTATGACTTAATAGAGAAAGTTGACTGAAAATATTAAGCAATAAAACTGAAGTTGTGTACATTAGGGTTAATAAATTAACAATTAAGTTAGTGAGTTTGGGATCATTTAATTGGGCCCGGAAGACTTGGAAGTCTTTGTTGGCTAGGGTCAGGTTAATGCACAATTTGTATTATAGTTGTCCCATATATTATTGCTCATATTTGCTTGACCTCAAGTCTTCACCCAAAGACTTTAATGCCTACAAAGTAAGCGTCTTGCCCCCTTTTTTTTTTCCTCTTTTTCTTTTTTAGCTAAAATCGTTTCCCATTACTCACGTCGAGGTCATGTTTGACTACAAGTCAACAGAATAAACTAGTTCATTAGTTTTGGTAATTACATAAATGGTCTTTGTGGTTTGTCGGGTTTTACGGGTTTAGTCCCTATACTTTTTTTTTTGCGGATCTCGTCCCTATGATTTTGACCCGTTATGGGTTTGGTCCCTTGACCATTTTATTAGTTTGACCGTCAAGTGGGTGTTTAAATGGCTGAAATGACAGAACTACCCTCATATTGCATTTATTATTTGACCAGTGATTTATAACATTATCTGCATTTTAAGAAGATAGTTTTGCTTATCGTCCAACATTATGTTGACGTAGTCTCCACAGGAACTCTAGCTAGTATTACCTTAATGACTTCTGTTATCTAATTAATTATTAGACGAATTGATACTCATCAACCCATGGCTAAGAGTCATTCGACAGCATTTAATTGGGCCCGGAAGACTTGGAAGTCTTTGTTGGCTAGGGTCAGGTTAATGCACAATTTGTATTATAGTTGTCCCATATATTATTGCTCATATTTGCTTGGCCTCAAGTCTTCACCCAAAGACTTTAATGCCTACAAAGTAAACGTACTGGCCCCCCTTTTTTTTTCCTCTTTTTCTTTTTTAGCTAAAATCAATTCCCATTACTCAAGTCAAGGTTATGTTTGACTACAAGTCAACAGAATAAACTAGTTCATTAGTTATGGTAATTAGAAATTATAAATGTGTTTAGATTTCCACCTCTGGAAAATACATAGCGGGTCTTTTTAGAGTAAGAAGAAACGAGTGGCCATCATATGATGATTGTCAAGCGGGTCATTTAATTACGTCTCTATGGGTACACATAACTTTCTCTCAAAATAATCAAATAGACGTGGCAAAAATACTCATAGTGAATTTGAAAGATGGATTTTTAGAAAGTTGTTCATTATTTTTTATGACTCTATAAAACCATCCAATTTTTCAATCCTTCTTTGCACTTAAACATGATCATACTCACCCAAAAACTACCCATATGGCTTGTGCTTGTTTTCATATATTTATTCTCCACCCCAACCTTATCGCAAAAGCAGATTCCTTCTGATTTGTGTGAACAGTACGCTAAGTATACTAGAAGCGATGCGTTTGAAAAATCTAAACACAACCCTCTCCGTCCTCTCTAACAAACTCGGCCGGTTTCTTTAACTACTCCTTTGGGCAAGCATTGATCAGATCAACTCAATCGCCCTATCTTGAGGTGATGTCAATCGATGCATGTGAGTTGTCTCGATGGCCATTGTTAACTTGAGACAAGGTTGCCCTAACCAAGGAAGCAACCGTATACTCGACCCTTTGCTTGTTAAAGTACTCAACGAGACTTTATTGGGAAAAGGTCAACGGAAGCGCTACCGCGTTTTGTGGAACCCGCAAAACTCAAGCGATCGGTCGTTTCAATATGGCCCTCGGCTGATTCATGTGATCGTGAAAAGCGAGCTGCTTTGGTGATTCGCCGAAGTTTGACACCGATAGTACACTGGTGCGACAACACAACCATTTATGGGCTTGCAATGATACTCAGTTTAATAAGCAAGCGGTCGGATGATTGCTTGATAGATGTAATCAATAAAGCTTTAAATTCTTCATATAGTGGGTGTGAGGAGGATATCTTCTCCCCATGTGTAACTTTAGATGCGAGACTAACCAATGGTTTACTTGAGTAATCTAGCAATACCCTAAGCCACCGTCAGCGGTTACCCGACACCAACACCAAATTTGCAAGTTTGCGCGTCGCGTTACCGGCACCAACACCAAATTTGCAAGTTTCGCCCCGTCACGGGTATGGAACAATGTATTTATATTTTTGGGTAAAGGGTTTTTACCCTTGTAAAATATATAATCAAAAATAAGAGTTCAAGCAAAATGTCAAAACACCAAAATGAATTGTACAGACATATGCACCACTTGTGCTTCCCACCATACTAAAACGAGATTGACATGCCAATCTCAAACATACCTTTAAAACCTAGCCGAATTCAAAAAATAAAACAGTAAACATGTTACAAATCTATTCGACTAGGCAAAATAACAGCTACGTTTCTATACTCTTTACCAATGATCGGGGCAACTTCCAAATATCTAGGACTCTCTCGACTCGTTTAGTTTTCTTGAAATGAAACATTAAGAGTTTGAGCCGAATAGTAGATAAAATCACTTCGGTTACTTGCTCGTGAGTTCTTTTCCTTTGTTTAAATAATCTTCCATTCCTCTCTTGCCAAATAAAGTATGTACAATGTATTTATATTAAGCTAGGGTTAATTGGTTATGGCTGAAGATGGGTTTTGGTCATTTTCATATTGCAATAGTCATGGAGAACTTGGTCAATAAGGTTAGGAAATAAGGTTTATTACATCATATATTTTTATCATATTATTATGTTAGAGTTAGAGTTAGCTAGCCGTCGTAGCTAAAGGTGCTAAATTGAGACCCATTGGTTAAACACGAGTCTAGCTAAGTAAATAATTTATTAAGAGATGGGTCTAGTTCGGTCTCTTTATATTTTTTAGATGGGTCTAATTGATTATTTGATAAAAAGTGCTTGTTATATAACAACTACCTTGATGTCTAGCCGGTCAATTTTTATTTTATTTATTTATTTTTTTTTCACTTTTTTCATATTTTACACACAAAAAATAAATATATAAATAAAATGAAAATGACCAAAACCCATCTTGACTCGGACCCAACCCATTTAAACCCGAACCCATTTAAACTCATGTTTCAAGAAGACCCATCTAGACCCGGAGCCATTTAGACCCATGTTTTTAAAAGACCCATCTAGACCGGGCAGACCTAAACCCATCTAGACCGTTGACACTAACCGCATTACTGTTTTGCCACCTTTAGTCCTAGCCATACAATCTAGAATCGTGCAAAGCTAGTAATTAGTCAGACTTTTTGGGTTTTACTAGGTAGTTTATGGATTCTGAGGTTTACTTGACAGGTTACCAAAATGCGGCTCGAGTGGAGTTTTTATTGTTGCAAAAATATATATACTGATATCATTACATTAAATAACGTAGCTTCTATATATCGTAAAACGATTACAAGAGACACTCGCATTATGAAAAAACTGTTGATGCGTGGCAAATTTAAATATTGTAGCTAGGAGTTAATTTCATATATTGGTTGAGATAACAGATTTACGTACAAAGGCAAGAAACTTAAATTAAATTACAGTAAATTTTATATTAATGCTAACAGCTAAGCCAATAATTTTTTGGAAAAATAGGTCGGGTTGTGCCTTTTTTGTTCTTACTGTCTTGGATGAATCTGAGGCATTTAATAGCATACATTTTTATTTACTAGACGATATCCGTGTCTAATAGGATTGTTTTAAGTTATTAAGTTCTAGTAATAATGATTAAAACATTACAAAAAGCAACGGTATTATTTAGTTGACAATATTATATTGTAGTTTAGAGGTATAATCAACGTGTGTGACCGCCTTCTCTTGTTTTGTGGTAATATCAGTGATAATTTTTTTTACATGTATAGCGTTTATCATTTGGTGTGTGGCTTTTAAACTTGTGACATTATAAATTTGATATCATCATAATAAGATTATCTTGTACTATCAATTTGCATAGATATTTAATTATTGTTCAAAACTATTTGTTTGGGGTACAAATAATTATCGCTAAAGATAACAATACTATTTAATTTTTGTGATTCTAATAAACTTACATAACATTATTCATATACTGGACAAAGGGCTATACAATATATATTAACTTTTAAAAGACGATTCATATATGCTAGTCCTTTAAGTGGTGCAAGACCAACATTTTTTAAAACAACATTATACAAATGACAAAGTACATGTGTCAAAGTAAAATAAACAACAGAAAATTACAATTACTTTGTCTCTCATTTTTCCAAATTTGTCACGGGTTCCAAAATTACATCATCATTTCTCATATGATTTTGTCAAAATATGAAACCCAGATTCGACCCGGTGGTTCAACCGGTTGAACCATTCGGTAAAAAAACAGTCGATTTAAACCGAGTCAACCCAACAGGTTGGTTCGAAAACCGGTCAAATTAAACCGGGTAAACCCGCCAGGTTTGAAGCGTCCCGGGTCAACCTGGTTTTTGATGTGTATTAATAGTTTCTTTTGAAATATATGTCTTCAACATTTCCACTTTTAGTTTCAACTTTTCACTTTTTACTTTTGGTTTTCGTTTATATATAGTATATATAGCAAGGTACCCCGTGGCAGCGTTGTGGGTACCGTGACGATTAACCGGAGAAATAGATCTCGATGAGATCATTCACCGGTTGTATCGGTTTCAACAGGTCCTCTCGGTTCCTTTTCGGATGGCTTTAGTTGGTTAGCGAAGCAGTGGCGACACCGGTTCCCGGTTGAACACGTTGGTCCGGTCCGGTTTTTAAAACTATATGTACCATCAACTTGTTAGCTTGTATGAAGTTTTGTGTGTTTTATTAATTTGTATAATGTGTATAATAACATGTACTTTTCATTTTAGGGTGTTTTAAAAATAACATTAATTAATGTGTTTAATTATTTTATATTTTAGATTATGTTATAGCTTCTTTAAATTGTACGTTACGAAAATTTTATTGTACTTTTTAGTAAGAGATGTTTTAAACTTTTAATTGGTTGTTTTTAATTTTGTAGATGTGCTTTTAATTGGTTGTAAAATGTGAATAAATTACTGTACTTTTAAGTAATTGGGTGTTTTAATAAGAGTATTATTTACATTATACATTTCTCTTTTCATTGACCAATTTCAACTTTTCAATAATTCACTTTTAACTGTTTTTCTATTATATGTAGTATAGATTTCTCACATTTCTAAACAGATTGAATGTTCTAATATATGTGCATTCAAATTAAGACAAATATTTCATGAGATATATATTTTTGCAGGCAAAAATACAAGCAGGACGCGAATTGTGATAAGGGCTCTTGTGATAACAGTAATAGTTATTGTGATAGTCAGTGCCATGATAATAATCACTTCCATTTGTATCTTCATAAGATTGAGAAAAAAGCAGCAGCAAACACCAAAGACCGTAAATACAGAGAGTAAGTTCCACGTTTGTAATTTATACAATGGTCATGTAGTATAGGGATCATACTGCGTCGTCAAGTTAAATTCTAACTCTCTTTATCTGCCAGCTGAAAGTATGGATATTGGAACCGTTGAATCATTGCAATATAACTTTAGTTTAGTAAAATTAGCAACGAATGACTTCTCTGAAGAGAATAAGCTAGGGCAAGGCGGCTTTGGAGCGGTTTACAAGGTATACACATCTCTAAGTTGCTATTTATTTCCCAAAAAACATTTTATATTTTAATGTGACATGATCATTGATATATGTTCTCAAATGATTTAGGGTAAACTTGAAGATGGACAAGAGATAGCAGTAAAGAGGCTTGCAAGAGATTCTGGGCAGGGTGACTTAGAATTCAAGAATGAGGTTTTGCTGGTTGCGAAACTTCAACACCGTAATTTGGTTAGGTTGCTTGGTTTCAGCTTAGAAGGAAGCGAACGACTTCTCATATACGAGTTCTTGCCAAATGCTAGTCTTGATCAGTTTATATTTGGTAAGCTCTGACTTGGCCTATTTTTTTCGACCTCACATGTGACAACCAATAAAAGACTGAATAAATAGATAATAGATTACTACCTTGATTTGGGGAACCTTATCATATATAGCAAAGAATATAACATGTTTAGCAACATACCTTGATTCCTTTACATTTGTGTTAAGTTCCTAATTAACAAAATACACCTAGTCGTTTACAATGTAACAATTAGCGTCAAGTGATTTGATTTTGGTAACACTGCTTGTAGCCGAAGAATTGAAGTTAATTTTCTTTGTAAAAATTGCTTGGCGGAAAAAATATTAATATTGATTGATACTTTATCACTGTTTGGCCACTTAAATGACACATATTTGAGTTAGGAGATACTGTTTTTGTTGTATTAAATATAGTTATTCTGATGGTGTTTGTAGATCCCACTAAAAGCAAGCTTCTAGATTGGGGAAAACGATATAACATCATCAAAGGCATAGCAAAGGGACTGTTATATCTTCATGAAGATTCACGTCTAAGGATTATTCACCGGGATATGAAAGCTAGTAATGTTTTATTAGATGCCGAGATGAACCCTAAAATTGCAGATTTTGGCATGGCAAGATTGTTCAAACCAGAGGAAACTCAAGGCGACACTAGTCGAATTGTTGGAACCTAGTAAGTATTTATACTTCGGACAATATCATTAGGTAGTTCTCTTGTTTATTCCCTCCAAATGTGAAAGTCCTCAAATCTTTGCTGTCTTGTTCTCTTCAGTGGTTATATGGCACCCGAATATGCTATGCACGGCCAATTCTCAGTAAAATCGGATGTCTTTAGCTTTGGTGTGTTAGTGTTGGAGATGGTAACTAGTCAGAAAAACCAATGTTTTCGTAATGAAGATAGCATCGAAAACTTGCTTAGCTTTGTAAGTACCCCAACTACTGCAAATCAATTAATCATATATACTTTTGTGGAGAACTGTCTCACAACCAAGTAGTTATAAAGATTTATTTTGAAAACATGTTATTAGCGAGGAACCATTGATTTCCTTGCCAAAATCATTTTTCATTGTAGTTATTAGATGTTGAATAATATACTGTTATTCTTTTCTAGGCATGGAAAACATGGCGGAATGGGACAACAGTAAATATGATAGATCCAATATTGAAGGCAGGATCAGGTTCACTGCACGACATAATTAGAAGCATCCATATTGGGTTATTGTGCGTTCAAGAAAAAGCTAATGATAGGCCAACCATGGCTTCAGTTGTTCTTATGCTTAATTACTTCTCTGTTACACTTCCAGTACCATCAGAGCCTGCATTTTTCATGCATAGTAACACTGATCCTGAAAGGCCACTCTTTAATGAGTACAGTTCCTCAACAAGTAGGAGTGGTTCAGAAAAACATAAACCATTAAAATCAAGATCTAGATCCTCCCAACATTCAGCAAATGACGTTTCAGTATCTGAGATAGTTCCTAGATAGGGTGTGAGATGGAAGGTTACATCCCGAACTTAAAGTTGCCAAATATGTGATCACTTCTATCATCAGCGAGTTTCTCATCTTAGTTTTCTTTTTAAGTATTATATATTATTTTGATTCCGTATAAACTAAATGAGAATTATAATAAGTTTTTTTTAACTTTCTCCACATAATTATGCCTTGTTTTTATGATATGCATTTAGGATGTTCCAATATTACTATATCTGTTCCTGATAGCAGTATTAAGATGTAGTGATAAACTGATAAATTTGTCAAATGTCAAACATAACAACAATATTAAGTCTTTCTTTGCCAACAATAAGGCAATAGCTATTTTTTTTTCAATTAATTACCATATAGTGTTTCGCGTCATTGCTACTTTTGTATACATACATGCTTTATTAGCCGCACCCAGTCATGGCTATGCTACACGGGTCAGGTCAAGATGAACCAAATAAACATTGTAGAAATCAGATAGTTTGAAGTAATTATGCCTTTAAGAGTCATGACATTACTCTAGAAGCCTTTGTTGCTTGCACCAAGCAATAGCAACAACATAAAGAAAGATGCTACCAGTGGTACAACCGCCAACTGTCCATATAAATTTACGCATACCAATATCCTTTTCAGCATCAGTGTCGTCTTTGAAAAGGTCAATGTTTATGTTCATTCCAAATGCTCCAACTACAACCACGAACGCATGTATTATTAGACATGCGGTTGACAACATGACTCCCATCTGTAAAAGGTGGTTCTGCTTGTCGTCCAACATTATGTTGATGTAGTCTTCCGTGTCCTCCACATACTCCCTCAACTAAGCACGTACAGTTGGATAACGGATCAAAATGATAATTTTTTATGCAGGTTTTGTTGGTACCATTAATAAAGTTGAGCGACATATTGTTGATAATTTATTTAGAGTACTATCTATCTGGACAAAATACGCCTACAACAACATTTCAAGTTCCTCAACGTCACGGTGTTTGATAGTTGTGTTTCTAGTGATACGACTTTCTCTTCCAAGTGTATTAGATCTTAAAAATCATTCACGTTGACTATCCTTCTTGTTAGTTTTATAGAAAAATTTAATACGTGTATGTCCGGATTCGAACTCGAGACCAACGAGAAACAAAATAGTTAAATAATTGAATGACTTAGATCCATATCCATATTTAATGTGGTATTAGAAACAAAAGGATAAGTATGATGAAGATTCATCAAAAGGGTTTTTCCAGGAAACCATACTCGAGTTGTACTAGAGGCATTGGCGTGTTGCTAGACGCTAACCAATGTCATTACACTATTAAGATATGTCTAAGTGGGAGCTGTTAGTTTTAGAGACAAATTTAATACGTGTATGTCCGGATTCAAACTCGAGACCACGGGATTGCACACTTTACTTATGAGATTTAATGTTTGTATAATTAATGTAAAATGTTACGGTTAATTATTAAATGCACAATAACGACTATCGAGCATTAAGTAATTAATAGATAATTGACTAACGGCCGTTAAGTATCAAAGAGAAGGACCTATAACGAAAATAGAGGTCAAGAAGGTTCTAGAAACCCATGAGGGTTAAGAACCGGTCGGTTAAGGCATTGGGGTGACCCAATCCTAACCTAACTTGGACACAAAATTTCTATAGTGTAAATACAAGGCTTAGGGTTGATTATTGGTCACTCTTGTACACATAGTAATACCCTAAACCTTTTATTCCTCTCTTTTTTGTGGTAACCGGCCGAATCAAACAACCCTTTAGGGTGTTCGACTTTTGCTTATCACAAACAAAAAATGTATTGGTTTTATTGTGTTTTAAGAACTAAGATTCACGTTAAATGGGTATTATTACGTGCGAACAAGAACGTGGTGCAAACACACTATTGTTTGCATCTTAGTTTGAATTGAATAACGGTAAGGGTCAATTTGTTAAACCATATAAACCCTAATTAGGGTTCTTGTTCGTGATTGATTGGAATTGCTAAAAGGTACGCATATGTTTTAAATTCGTTTAATTAATTTACAATTATATGTTAAGTCTTCCTTTGCGTGCTTTGATGTATTCTTGTTTAATTTATGTATGACATGTTATTAAAATTCCAACAGTGGCATCACGAGCCGTTATAATGTATAATTAATTACCGAAACACGTAAAAAATCGAATATTGTATTGTGGCTTGCATGCTAATCGTTTTTTAGGGTTTAAAACTTGAAACCCTAATCTTTTTAGGGTCGTGGCCCTTTATTTGTTTAAATTTGTTTTAGGTTTTGTTTTGTTAATTAATTGGATTAGAAACCCTAGGTTTGCATGCTATATTTATGTGTTTAAAATTAATGAGTATTTGTTATGTCATTAATTGAGTATGCGATCTTGTGACTCTTCAATAATTATGTGAATATCCATGATGAAAGCATGCATGTTTTATTAATTGTTAAGTGTGTACACATGTAATTTTTGATAAATCTTAAATTGGGGAAGACCTCAATTACATTAATAAATCAATTATGTGCAATATGTTATATGTTTAGCTATGACTTACGCAATCGATTCGTCGATGTATGTGGCTCACTTTGTACATAGATAAAAACAAGTGAAAGTTCTAGTTAAATATACGCATTAATTAAAACCTATAATTGATTATTAATATGTTTTTATCAAATAAGCTTGCATGTGCCTATTTGTTTACACATATTAATTGTTAAGTTATGTGTATATTGTTTTAGTTGTTTATTTTTTATTTTACTTGTTTGTTTATTTTTTGTTTGAAAAGTTGTAAGCAAAGGGTAATTTCTGAATAGAAAAATAAAGCGCACTAAACAATGGTGAAATATGATTTGCTTTTAAGAATTAAATCTTAAACTTTTAGTCGATTGATGTTTCTTGTACCAAATAGGTAGAAAGGCTCACCCAGTTTGATAAAATATAAGAGAGGTACAAGGAGAGGTACGCATTAAATTGTGACCGAAAAAGAAGGTTTTTAATAAGCTTCGCGCTGACAAACTTCTCCGGCTTCTTTGTGCGCCAAATTGGAGCTACTTACGACTATTTACATGTACAAAAATATATTAAGGGTGATTAACCTTAATTCCACGAGCCACTTTTGTGGTAATTATCCGAATAACTTGAGTCTTATGACTCATGCAGTAGTACGATATAGTGGACGATAAATAAAGGTAATTCTTTGATTGGTTTACCAAATACCTCGATTGAAACTTTGTTGATTTAATCTTACTAAAGATACTAATCAGTAAAAGTTTTTTTATTGAAACTTATGATACAAAGATGAATGCGTGACATCTTTGTACATATTTGATATTTGATTTGACACCAAAATCAGAAATTACTACCCTTTAAATTTAAGTTATATGTAATCTAATGAAACGGGAACACCTAAGGTTACCATTTAGTTACCGTGAGACGTGGGTAGATTGTAATCAAAGGGTAAATCTCCACTTGTCGTGAGAACGGGCGTGGATGAATTTGCAGTTTCTTAAGTTGGATAACTTAATTGAGTTGATAGTAAGAACTAGTAACTCAAGGCATAAGATGGGGATAAAACATGCTTACATTGCAACTAGAGTTGGCAAATATATAAATCCCATAATGTTCTAGGAATTGCAATTTGTTAGATTGGCAATTGAGGTTCGACTTGTACCTTGTTGAATACTTTCATTACTAGCAGGTCAACTGATGTAATGAAACTATGTCTATTGGATCCTAGTTTTCAGTGAAAATTAAATGGTTATATGTTTATTTACTATGGGTATTTAATTTTCTTGAAAGGTTAGATTATCGAAAGTACTAACTTTTGAACTTTTTTTTTCCTGTAGAATGGCTCTACCCGAAAACACTGATATGAACAACATGAGTTCTGCTTTCAAGCACATGCTTGATAGAGAAAAGTTGACTCGCGAAAATTTTAATGATTGGTATCGTTCATTGAGGATTGTCCTGCGTATGGCCAAAAGACTTGAATATATTAGTAAGCCTCTTCCTGCTGATAATGCACGTACTGCAGACCATGAAGCTTATGCTATTGAGTATGATAAGCACAATGATGTGGCTCGTCTCATGCTTGCTGGGATGAACTCTCAATTGCAAAAGCAATTTGAGAACTTTGGTCCCATGGACATGCTCAATGAACTCAGACATATGTTTGAGAAACTAGCTACTGTGGAGTTATATGATCTGCTTGATTCTCTACACAGTTGTAAGCAGGATGCCGGTAAATTCGTGAGTGCTCATGTCCTTGAAATCAAAAGTTACTTGGACCTACCAGAGCGACTCGGCTATGGTTATTCCCATGATGTATGTGTTGGCCTTATCAATTGATCCCTTAACCAGGATTTATTTCGTGGTTTTGTGCGCAACTATAACATGCATTGCACGATGAAGACAGTCACTGAGTTACATGCAATGCTCATTGATTTTGAGAAAGGATTACCCAAGAAGGCACCTACACCCCAGGTACTAGCAATAAAAGGCGGTAGGATTACTAAGCGCAATTATGTAATATTGATTCAAGCTAGATGATTATATACGTACGTACTATATAAAAGTATGGTATAGGGCGTGCTTTTGAGCAATATATTCTGAATGTTCCATGGTAGCTTTGCATTTTTAGATATGATGATTAAACTTGTAACAAATATGCAACTATGCAAGTATAATGATTAAGCAAGAAGAT
Organism: Chrysanthemum makinoi; assembly: GCA_910596185.1. NCBI lineage: Eukaryota > Viridiplantae > Streptophyta > Magnoliopsida > Asterales > Asteraceae > Chrysanthemum > Chrysanthemum makinoi. The sequence goes on along the minus strand of OU343222.1, from coordinate 63,914,460 downwards.
GAGATTTGTTACATTGAAAAAATATATTAATATGATCTTTTGCCCATGTGCTTAATTGTTAAAACTCCCAATATATGTTGGTTTTGCACGTGATAGCACAAGACTAGTTGAATGAATCAACTGATCCATTATATTTAAAACATGATTAAGAGTTACTTAAACTGCGCTTTATGTTATGCATTTGTGTATTCTCTGAATTTGCTTGATGATATCATGTTATTCTTATATTTTCAGAATGATCTGGAAATGTGCAACAAAGATGCTTCAGTGAATGATGATGACAGTTTTGATAATTCACAGGGTCATTCCACAACATGTTTTAGGTACTTTTGTTTATATAAGTTGCTAACATTATTCTTACTTTATTGGGCTAATAACCTATTAAATCACTATACTTGTCAAGAATAGCTTCTGCGTGCGAATCAAAAAATAACTATTTTAGACATTAATGTGGACATTTTTGTATTTCTTTAATTATGACCGTTTTACTCTTGAAAAATATTTCAAAATAAAAAGAAATTAGAAAAAATTTAGAAATTTTTTAATCTAAAAAATAAAAATAAAAATCGCATGTCACAAAAAATTCTAAAAAATTTCAAAAAAATTTCAAAAAATTAGAGAAAATAAAAATTTTGGAACAAAAATTTCAAAAAAAAAAATTCAAAAAAAACAATTTGGAAAAAAAAAGTATTTCGAAAAATTCAGAAAGGGTAAAATGGTCATAATACTTAAAGAAAGATCAACATAAAATGTCTAAAAGAGTTATTTTTTTAGTTCGCTACGCAGAATTGCAATTCTTGACAAGTATAGTGCTTTAAAAGTAACCCTACTTTATTAAATAACTAATATCTTCTTAACGGTCATATACCATATTACTCGTAATTAACTTTCTTATACTTTAGCTATACTATCACAGCTTCTTTATTTTGTAGAAAAGAAAATGTGGATTTATATTTTCAGTCTTTTTTTTTTTTTTTTACTGTGGTAGAAAGCATAACTAAATTTGTGTACTTTACTGTGAACAGATGGTTTGAAGTGGAGTCCATAACAAGTAAACAGTAGAAGCAATCGGAAAGATCCATCTGTGCAAGTGGAGTTTAGATCTAAAGTTAGAGATATATAACATTTTGGTTTATTTTTTTCTTAGTTATGATTAGTGCTTACGATGGGGTGATTAAGATCCTTGATGAAAACCAATATGAGTTTTTGACAACTGTTTTGCATGTTTGGTTATACAGATCAGAAAACGATCATAAGATCATATTCGATAAAGTGAGATTCTTTTAGTTTTGTAGGAATTATTGCCGATCTGTTTATATGTGGTTTATTCAATATATTTGCACACGTACTCTAAGATCCAAACTTATAACTTCTAAACTGTAAAAGACAGAAAGATATGATAAGTATTGAACAATCATAATGTAATACAACCGTGATCGAGGTAAGGGGTAGAATGGCTCTGAACTTAACCGCCACAAATCATGTTATCCAAATCAAAATACATGCATGGTGATAATAGCCACGTCGGTTTTGTTAAGTAACAAGTCTTGTAACTTTAGAGTTTGAATCAAAACGGGCCCAGTTGTTAACTACAAACATTTCTTTCTCTAATTTGAAAAAAAAATATTACTAGTAGCTAATGCCGTTATGTTAGACGTCTAGGATGGTTTAGGTTCAAAACTTTATGCCCTTGAGCGGTTGGTACAATGTTTCGAGTTAATTGGATGGACAGAACTCAAATATTTATCTAATACAAGTGACATTCACTACTATGATCAATTGATCATGAATTTCAATACCTCCCTCCCTTTCTTTACACACCCCACTACAATGCTATATATAAGGTTGCTCGCTAATGTATTAACTTATGTTTAAGAGCTTTAATTATTATTAGCTTCATCTCAACTTGATATCTGTTTCTCTCTATCTGTGCTAATTAATAACATACTAAGAGCATCCACAATGGGTCTAATGCTAAAAAGCTTCTCACTATTCTAAAAAGTGTTTGAAGAAGGTTTTTTGCATTGCAACTAAGACTTTTTGAAAAACTTTGCTACAAAGACTTGGTAAAGCTCAAGTCTTTCTTCCAAGCTTTGGTTATTAAATGTTTCATGCATTAAATGCATTAAATGCATCAAGTCTTAAAGACTTGATGCATTGTAGATGCTCTAATGCAACTGAAGCAGAGAAGATTTGTTGTTGAATATTGGACATGTTTCCCATCTATCATTTGAAAAAGGGCTATAGAGGAAAGAATGGTATTTCCGTGGTAATTAGTAACAAAGAACTATTTACCCAGGAAGGTTGTCGTGTAATACAAGCAAAAATATGTTAAATCTTTACTCCCAAAACTCATCATAGTGTTTTTTAGTTATAGAGAAAGAATATAAGGTGATACAAATACTCTATTTTCATAGCAACTCTGTTCCCTAATAAACAAGGAGAAACAATAAGTTTCCTGGCAAAATTGTTGGTTTTTACTAATTGCATCCAAATACAAGATTGAGAAGCAAAGACAAGGATGGAAAAAAATAGTGAGAATGAGAAAGGGGCACTATGGAGCAGGGGCGGAGCCAGAACTTTATTGTCGAGGGGCCGAAAATTTTTGAAAATTTACACTGCAATTTTTTTTGCTGGCCGGGCCGCCCTTTACCTCCGCCACTGCTATGGAGTACGGAGACTTGTGTTTATCCCACATCAACCGGTAATCAGTAGAATCAGTAAGGATGGCTGTATATAGAAACCAAGCTGTAAAATGGAAAAAGGCACGCAATCACCCAATGAGCACAAACCGAAATATTCTTTCGCCTTTCACTGAAGAATACCGTGCGCTTGTTGCATCAAGTTGACATACGCCTATTTCTTGAGAGTTCCTTTTTTTGAGTAGTCCAACCAATCATGTAGTTTTATACTAGTAATAATTATATCGTAAAGATCTGTTTGGAAACTCTTTGTAGTTTTATTAGTATGTTCTAGTCAAGCTTTAACACCAGATTGAGCTTTAAACTTAAAAATATCCCATCAATCCTATACAAAAAGTTCACCGTTTTGGGTTGTTCACCACTGAATTTGTTTCAATTCCCTTTTAAGACAAACTTATATATCCGATGCAATGGCACTGCTAGTCTGTTCTTGTTTCTTAAACATATAGAATAATTCTTCGCCCTCTGGAACTATTTAAAAGAGTGGTTATAGCTTATGTGAAAAATTCTATGATTAACCTTGCTAGAAATGATCTCTAAAAAAAAAAAAAAAAGTTATTTATATCACCGAGACGGCAATAGCAGTTGATAAAATTATTAGTCTGCACGTATCACTACAACACCTTACACCCATTGAGCTCGTTTACTCGATAAGGGATCATAGAGGAGTGAAATGTTGTTTCCTCTCACAATAGACCCTGTCACTTTACTAAATTGGAAGAAAGAGCTAGTATATATACCATGCATTTCAATTAACAAAAGAATCACATCATAATCTTCCAAAAGATGAGTGGAACCCGTAGGTACATTCCCTATATACATTAGTACGATTACGGACATGAAGTTTTACCCATATATATACATTAAGTACAAACAAGAGTAAATATTCATGAGTGTGGGCAATGAGAGGAAAAAGAATGGCCTATTGCTAGAAACAGTCAGGGGAGAAGAATGGTACTCTATAAGTGAAACTGTTTCTAGAAAGTTTTGCCTACTGGTATTTCACCAGTACACACAAAAAAACATCAGAAATTGGAAAAATGGGAAGACACTTCAAAATTACATGTTTTCACAATTTTTTTGTTTATATTGATATTTTTGTAAGTTATATAAATTGTTTTATAAAAAAAGTCTTACTATAATTTTCAAGAAAAGAAGTTAAAAACAAAGTTTTTAGTAGGGATCAGATGGTTTAAATAGGAGGTGCCCAATTGCTTTGGGCGGACACCCCAACTTGCATATTTAAATGCAAGTATTGACCACTCATCACTTCCCATCAAAACGTGCCTGAAGGATCATGGATTTAACTACACTAAATAATCTATATTTATAGCAGCCCCTCCACAAATTATTTTCTTCTACTCCGATGTGGGATAAACCATAACAACTTGCAAACTGCTTATACCAAATATGGTAAGCCTTACAAATAGTATCAAAAAGCACAATGAATACTTACCGATGACAATAGATACTTCTCACATGTATTTGAATTCCATAGTATCTATTTAGCCTTGGCTTCTTTTCATTTTGGAACTTTCATCGCGATTGTAACGTGTATTTTATTTGTCGGGCTAATAACCTATTAAAGCATCATACTTGTCACAATTGTCATTTCAACATAGAGAACAAAAAAAATAGCTCTTCTAGAGCTTAAACTTGACATTGTTGTCTTCAATTGAGTAAAATAAATTTATGATGACCATTTTACCCTTATATTTATAAAAATTGCATCCTTTGTCCCAAGTATATAAATAAACCGATTAATCATTTTAACCCATCAACCCTCCCATCCCCAAACCCCGACCCAACCTTAACCCTAACAGAATCCGCCGACGATGACCTCTACACACGCCTCAAAACCCTATCTCGTCAAATCGAATTCATCGAGATTCAAGAAGAATACGTCAAAGACGAACAAAAGAATCTCAAACGGGAGCTTTTACGGTCTCAGGAAGAAGTGAAGCGAATCCAATCGGTGTCGTTGGTTATTGGACAGTTTATGGAAATGATTGATCAGAATAACGGTATTGTGGGTCCACTACTGGGAGTAATTACTATGTTAGGATATTGAGTACGATTAATAGGGAGTTGTTGAAGCCTTCTGCTAGTGTGGCGCTTCATAGGCATAGTAATGCGCTTGTTGATGTGTTGCCTCCGGAGGCCGATTCCAGTATTTCGCTTTTGAGTCAGTCTGAGAAGCCTGATGTTACTTATAGTGTGAGTTTTTGGCTTTTTAAGTTGTCAATTTTTGTTGTATGAATTGTTTGCTTTAGTTATAGTTTAGTTTCGCTATTGTTATCGGTATGGCTTCAATTAGGTTAGGATATCGGGATTGTGTGGTCCATGCGATTGTATATCTATGAATTATGTGCTTTGTGACTGGTTTACGGTATAACTTGAAGAAAGTTAGGTTAAATGGATGCAATTAGTTTTGTTAGTTATTAGTTAGTATAAGGTTTGAGCACTACTATTATGACTTAAGGTTTAAGCACTACTGTAATATGTACTAACAAATTATAGGAACAATGCTTAATTACTGCACATTACACTTTACAATCATTAGCATTTTCAATTGGGTACACATTGCACAGGACCCCTGAATTGTTTACAACTACTCCAGCCCATGCTACACCAAAGGCTATTTCAAATGCTGACTTGATGCCGCTTCTCAAAGTGATTACTATGAAATTAATGAAGCCTTTTCCCTAAGTAGACATCTATATCTGTCTTTCGTTCTGAGTTAGAACTCGAAAAAAAGTTTCAGTTGGATTTAGGTGACATAAGCTTGCATATAGGTTTAAGAATCTTTAGATTAGCTTAATCTAGTTTCATGATAGCTTAATTCATCACTTACAATCTGTTTTGTAGGATCAAACTTCATAAAAGTCAAACTGCAACTATTTTCAAAAAGTCAAAAAATCTGTTCTCAATCTTAATTGCTGATTTTTCTGGATTTTTAATTCACTCATTTCTGATTAAAATATGTTGAAATTTTGGATTCAAGAACTCTTGTTGGTGTTTATTATCAAGATATTTTTAGAATTATTTTGGGATTTTTCTAAATCTGCTTAAATGGGGCTTGAACATGGTCAGTTTACCACTTAGTGTCCTGTGCACTAACTTAATTCATTAAGACAGCTTCTTGCAGAGCTTCTAGAGAGCTCATTATAGCTCCTCTTAGGCTAAAATTGGTCCAAAAGTACTTTGCTAGGTGATCTTGAGATTCTGATTGCTGGATTTTAGGTTTGAGCTTATCTTAGAGCTTATTTTCAAGCTGCAAGTTAGGGGTTCAGTGTTGTTTGGATATTTGCTAATTAGAGTTTAGATTTGCTTTATTGCTTTTAAAACTGAGATTAGGTGATCATAGACTGTTGCTTTAAGTAGTTTTAAGTAAGTTCAGGCTTATTTCAGCTTATTGAGGACTCTAGTAGCTTTAATTTTCGTAATCGTGGCACTTTCTTTGGGGTTCATGTGTCATCCACAACAATTGATCTGGCATATACTGAACTCACCTTAGCCACCGGATCTGTAAGTTAAAAAATATACACTGAAAAATCTATTAGTTCGATTTTAGTTACATTTCAATGTTACTCAAACGTGTATAAAATCAAACTGAGTATTTGACCTTAGTATGATACTTTAGTTAGGTCCATTGAGCTAAAGCCTTATTGTTACTTTAATGCAGATCAAGAAATTTTATCAAAAAAGAAAAGGTCACAGAATCGTGAGCATCAACGTACGAGGTGTTGGTGTCCCCTTATACGGAGGAGGTGTAAATTGGAGTAGCGAAAATGGTAAACTAACTGCACCTGTACCATTGAACCTAAATTTCACGGTTAAAGCCAAGGCTTACGTGCTAGGAAAATTGGTCAAACCAAGGTTCAACAAAAAAGTGTCGTGTGCCATTGTTTATAAACCAACCAAAGTCATCAACACGCCGATTTCTCTCAAGTACTCGTGCACAGTTCAGTAAGTTGGGAAAGTTGCACGTATAAATGTTACGGGGATCGGTATTTTAGCTCATTCAGGCATGAACATTTACGGTTGGTGACAAAGTTGCAAAATGTACCTATGACAGTTTTGTTGTTTATTTATTTACCACACACAAAAGGAGTTAAAAAGTAAAAAAATCAAATGGGCAATGAGCAGTAGAAGGTGATCTAGTTGGCGTGAAACAGGGTCGGTGACCTTTGGAGAGTATTTTAATATGCAATGGTGTAACCATGTACAATATTCTAAGTTTTTGTATTATCATTTGGTGTTTACGGGATTATTTATATTCATAGCTTTATTTATTTGGATTTTCTGTTGGGGCTATATGATTGTATTATCATGGACTTATGTTTTTGATTTGTTTTTTTTGTTATGGAATCCGTTATGTAAGGGATGATGGACGCAATTTTTTCCAAACGACAGGGACCACTTATGTAATTTAGCCTAGGGACGATGGATGCAATTTTCGCAAACCCACAGGGACCATTTATGTAATTTGAAAGGGTAAAATGGTCATAATACTCAATTGAAGACAAGAATGTCAAGTTTAATGTCTAGAAGAGCTATTTTTTTTGTTCGCTACGTCGAACTGACATTTGTGACAAATATGATGCTTTAATAGGTTATTAGCCCTTATTTGTCCATGGTTCCTTCAAAAATATGAAAGGTTTGAAATGCTTCTTGAATAATAAGACTCCAATTAATAACACCCCAGAACCATTTCCGCAAAATCTCACACTATAATGTCAAAATAAACCTGTACCTGCTTAGGCTCATTGGCGTCTTTGTATTTGTACTTGCTGGTTACTATAAGGTCTCTGGATATGTTTCGAGCAATTCTTTGGCAGCGAAGCACAGGAAAGGTGTTGCATGACATATTTAAAAGGCTTAAAAGTTCAGCGATGCCATTCTTGGAGTAAGGGACCATATACGAGTCAACGTACTCACTTGCGGGTATGTTTCCTCATATTTTGTTCTCTCCTAAGTCCTAAGTCTCCCCATATATTCGAGGAATATCTCAGTTAAACTTGATAGGACTGAAGAAAAAAACTTGTAAATTCATTTTGGTAGGATTAAATAAAAAAACTTGGTAAAGATGTTGGTGATCTTCCTAACAAAATTTGGAGTTGAAACATAAATTGACTATATCAGTAGAGGTGGCAAAACGGGCGAGTCGGGCGGGCACGGGCTAAACGGGTACGGGCCAAACGGGCTCATGTTATACGAATCGCTTTTAAAAACACCCAAATGACGATGAAAATTCCTCGAACATAACACCTCATTTATATTTAAAAAATTAAATTTAAATTTTTCTTTAAAAACATATGTGCCCATTTAACTTCTAAATGGACAATACATGGCCATTTCAAAAAAAAAAGAGAGACCCAAATATGCCAAAATCTTTTAAAAGTTTGCCCATTTAACCCATTTTTTGATTTTGGACATAAATTGGCACATCTAATTATAAGAAAGGTGAAGCGTACTTGGTAAGTTTTCGAAACAACCCCAAAGCTTCAGGGGATTGACTGAAAATATGTATCAAGGTTAAGCTTTAGAAGGTCAGGCTTGGCATGAGTAAATATAAGACTGGGAGACAAGGGAGCGTGAGTGGCTTACCTTACCTCCAGTCACGAGTGAGCTTCCATGCCCAGCCAAACAAGTGACGCGCGAGTTACATGAATCAAGGCAAATTAAGGTGAGTGGTTCACCTAGGTGATAAGTGTGCACATATATATTACTGTTTGGTTTGTATGGGTTTGTATGTGTTTTTTATTAAAAAAAATGTGAGTTAATGTAAGTGAAAGTGAGTCTCTTGTCCGCATAAAGGTGAGTGGTAGTGAGTGGAAGAGAGAGGAGAGAGAAAACTGATGTGACGCTGAGGTGTAAGGTGAATGGGTACTCTCTTTGCCTTCCAGCCTAATAGCAATGTTTGACATTGTGCACGACACAATTGGTTCTCTGTTTCTCATTTTCTTTTCCAATTTTCAGTCTCTTAATTTCGCATAGTGTTCCATAATTCTAATCGATTGAAAACAAAACTACGTAAAATAAAATATTAATCGAAGAGGCCCCATTTTGCAAGTCTCTTTAGACACCTAAAGGGCTTGAGCCACCATACAGATTTCGAGCCCCTAAGGCAAAAATACTTGTCTGTTAACATTGCCACTGAATTAATACCATTGGACATGATCAGATAGATCCCTAAACCAAATAGAGTATTCCCTATTTCCCCATGATTCTAACCCGGCCTACGTTAAACACAGCTTCGTATGATAAACAAAATGATTCATGTAGAAATCCATATATGAATAGCAACTTATGGGGCCAGGAAGACTTGGAAGTCATTGTTAGCGTGCACAAATTGTATTGTTCCAGGGCTCAAATTCGCTTGATCTCAAGTCTTCTCATGCATACCTATTGTTTTCAACAAAGTAAGCTAGCCCATTTTTTTCTTTGTGGTTACAATCTATCCTCATTGCTCACGTTAAAATCATGTTTGACTGCAGGTTGACCACTCATTATTTTTGGTAATTATGTTTATTTAGATTTTGCTAACTATAGCCAGCCTTGATGTTATGGTTAAGCAGTTCATAAATAAAAAGAGAACGATAGTTAATGAACAACAACAAACCTTCTTCTGTTTAATTAACATCATTTATCATGTTTAATATTATTGGCTGTGTATAATATTAAATAAAAAATAATATTCTAATGCGTTTAGATTGCCAGGAGAATACAATTTGACCAAATAGCAGGTCTTTTAAATGGGGTTTTGAAGTTTCTTGAGGGTATATTTGTCAAGTCATAATAATGAAGTTCCGAGCATGAATAAAAAACTTAGGACAATACGAATTGACTAGTGTAAGAAGAAACGAGTGCCATCATATTATGATTGTCAAGCGGGTCATTTAATTCAGGGGCGGTATCAGAAAACTTTCAAGGGAAACTTAAAAGTGGATGTCAGGTCAGGTCATGTCACTAATTCAACCTATGTTGTTATAATGAAATCAATTTTACTTTGAATGAAAGTGAAATTTTTTGGTATATGTTTGCATGCGAGAACCAAAACTAAAAATTGCCGATAATATGCACAATATTTACTACATACTTACTTTTTCTGATGGATATTAACACAAGTAGTTGAAGCAAAAATAAGAAGTTGGATTCACTTTTGTGTATTTTACTTTGCCGGGTATAATCCCCTTACCCCAAAAAATATAAAAAGAAGGATAACGATAATTCTCTATAGAGTAGCACAAGAATCGAACATAATATCCTTATGAAAGTGCAGATGTCCTTAACCACTGACCATGATGCAGCTATTATATAAATTTTCACCATTATACTATTTACCCATTTATGGGGGCAAAATGGAAATCACTGATCATCTTCTGAAAATTGACATTACTCGAGTGATCTTTGTGGGGGCAGTTGGCCACACTGCCCCCATTGTGGTAATGTCCCTGATTTAATTACGTCTCTATAGGTACAAATACTTTTCTCCCATTAGGTTGAACACAGTGGTAACTGGTCGACCCTGCCACATCAGCTTTCTCTCTCCGACGACCTGACGACGACCTAGTTGCCACAGTGGTGACCCGAGATTTTTTTTTTCTTTAACCCAAACGACACAAATATTAATTGTCCACGTGTGACATACTAATTCGGTCGTATATGCAAACTAGTTTGTCCAAAACACCTCAACCGACCTAGCACAACCTTGTTGCCACAATGGGACAACCGGTTGACAACCGAACACAACCCATCCGGTCGACCCTCCAATTGTGACTAGCCTTATAATCAAATATGTGGAAAAATATTTATAGAGAATTTAAAAGATGGATTTTTAGAAAGTTGTTATTTATTTCTTCTGAACCTTTAAAACCATCCAATTTTTCAATCCTTCCTTGCACGTAAACATGATCATACTCACCCAAAAACTACCCATATGGCTCGTGCTTGTTTTCATATATTTATTCGCTACCCCAACCTTATCGCAATCCGGTTTCATTTATAGTATGTGTGAAACGGCTGCTAATTATACTAGAAACAGTACGTTTGAAAAAAATCTAAACACAACCCTCTCCATCCTCCCTAACAGAAACTCTGGCTTCGATTTCTTTTACTACTCCACTGGGCAGGATATTGATTCAGTCAACTCAATCGCCCTATGCCGAGGTGATGTCAATCCCGATGTATGTCAGCGTTGTCTCAATGGCGCCATTGTTAACTTGAGACAAGGTTGCCCTAACCAAAAGGAAGCAACCGTATACTACGACTTCTGCTTGTTAAAATACTCTAACCAAACTATATTGGGAAGAGATCAACCGAACTATTATCTCTTTTTGGTGAACCCGCAAAACTCATCCGATCAAGATCGTTTCAATATGGCCCTGCAAGAGTTGCTTACAGATATGATAGACAAAGCGGTTGCTGGTTCGCTTAGCAAGTTTGCAGTTTCGAATATAACTAGGCCTGATTTCACAACAATTTATGCGCTTGTGCAGTGTTCTCCAGATTTACGAAACCCGCAGTGCAATGATTGCTTGATTGATGTAATCAATCAGTTTGGAAATATGTATAGGGGGAGAATAGGAGGGAGAGGTCTTCTACCTATGTGTAACTTTAGGTACGAGACTTATCGGTTTTTTAACACGACTAATCTAGCAATAACCCTACCACCATCGTCACCACCACCACATTTGCAAGTTTGGTTACCTCCACCACCATCGTCGTCGGCACCACCACCACCATCGTCGCCGGCACCACCACCACTGCCAGTTTGGTTACCTCCACCACAATCGTTGTCATCACCACCTAATATGCCGGTTTTATCACCACCAGGTATGTAGTCAAATTTTATGGTTAAAAAGTTAAACTTTCTTAAATTCATCAGACAAATTAAAGTAGTAAACAAATTATATGAGTCTTATCTTGTGAATTGCAAACGTTCAAATAAGAGTTCCGGCCTACGACATGGGGACAATGATTTTTTTAATCATAAATATCGACTATCCTGTGGCAACCCCGGAACAAATCCAAGGTGGTTCCTCGCATACACAACAAAGTTAACTGGTGAATAAGTCAAACAATCAACGGGTCCTTTTAGGTCAGATCTAACAGATATAGTTATAATGAGGGTAAGATGCCATAATTAATACGCATAGTTTTTAAGCCAAAAACTGGGCTGAATTCATGATAAAATAAAGACAATGTCGGATATTAATATCATTTCATCTTAGTGACATCCACTAAAAAATAGTTGATTTTACACATTTTATTTTCACAATTTTTAAAGATATGTAAAATTTGATTAGTTTATCGACACTTAATGATGTATAAAATACATTAGTGTGGAAATTTTTGTAAAATAATAGATATGTAAAAAAATCATACTTTTAAGTGTGGAGAAATCTAAAAATGTATACACTTATAGATGTTGGAGTTGTGTAAATTTTCACGCCTTACAAATAAAAGTGTGAAGAAATCATTCATAACTTAAGATTGTGGATTTTTTTTTACACAACGACGAATGTGAAAAATCTATTGTTTTACAAGGGGTTTTTATTTTTTTTTTATTTTTTTTCTACAACTATTAATGTAATCAATTTTTACATATCACTAAATGTTAATAAAATAATAAAATTTTACACACTTTTAAAAAATGTGAAAAATAAAAGTGTGTACAACATGGATGATAGATACAACAAAAACGCAATTTAAACCAATGCAAAATTGTTGCATCTTTAAACTAGAAAAAGTATCTTAAAGGCTAGTGATTAGTTTCTTGTTTTTGGTCAAGATTAGGATTTGATGTATATATAATTGTAATAAAAAGTGTCTGTTTTATGGTTTGAGATATAAATTGAATTTAAATATTATTATTTTAAGAGTGAAAAGTGAGACGGTAAAGTGGACCTATATCTATACGTAGAAAACCAATGCATATAAAAGAAAGAATTAAGATCATTTGCATACCAAACTTTATTAATATACTAAGTGATCAATTTTACCTTTCATCTTCATTTGATCTAATAGATGAGAGTAAACCAACATTTTAACAAATATTCATTATTTTTCAAATATTAATATTCTTAAACCGTTAATATTGCTTAACAAAAATATACAATCAATTTAGTATTTAATTATTTTTCCTTTTGGTCATTTTAAACTGCATGAGAAAATCACATGTGATTAAACACTCATTTGAATATTCTAATAAAATCACATTCTAATAATAGATGAGAGTAAACCCAACATTTTAACAAACCCAGTTTCATTATTTTTTTCAAATATTAATATCTCTTAAACCGTTAATCATTAAGCGAACAAAAATATACAATCACGACGAGTATTTAATTATTTTTCTATAGATAGACACGTTGATATACTTTTCTCAATATTTTTTTCCACGTTCTTTCTTTTTTTTTTTTTTCGTTTTTTACGTTTTTACGTCATTGTTGAAACTTGCATGAGAAAATCACATGTGATTAAACACTCATTTGAATATTCTAATAAAATCACATTTGATTTTTTCAACACGTAATCTCAATAACATGTGATTTTTCTCACACGTGATCTCAATCACATGTGATCAAGATTACGTGTTGGAAAAATCACATGTGATTTTATTAAAATATTCAAATTAGTGTTTGATCACATGTGATTTTTCATGCAAGTTTCAAAAACGAAGAAAAAAGATAAGAAAGAGGAAAAAACCTAAAAAAACGTGAAAAAAAAGTTTGTCGAAAGTATATAAAAATGCCCGTTTATATAAATATAATTAAATGCTTGTCGTGACTAAAATAACTCTCCTATAAAAGAAAACTATTGAAAATATGTCGCAAAGAAATGTTATAGCTCAAAATTCAAGAAAGAAGCTTGCTTTTAGTTTTTATCAAGGTTATAAACAGCGTGAGGCGTGGCATCGTGGTACAGCCAAGCCTCGCGCCTTAGAAGCAATGGAGAAGTCATGATGTTTTTTAAGGTTTGACTTAAAGCGGCATAAATTTTGAAAATATTTATAGATTTAATTAGGATCAAATGAGAAGAAAAATTAAAATGAGAAGGATGAGAAGAAACCACAACAACGCATTTCAAATGCACCTAAAAGAGATGCATTTCCCCTTGAAATTTTTCTCCTTATTTGAAATATGTGACTGTAAATCCTTCTTAGTTTTCTCATTTTAGTTTTTTCTTCTAACCGGATTCTTTCATTATATATTTGGGTGAAATGCGTATATATCCCTCCAAAGCCTCATAATTGCATATATATCCAACCAAAACTCATAATTGCATATATATCTTTTCAAAGCATTAAAATTGTCATATATATCCAACAAAACTCATAATTGCATATATATCTTTCCAAAGCTTGAAAATTGTCATATATATCCAAATGATTATTTTAAGTACATTTAATAGAAAAAGATTTCTAATAATTATAATTCATATATAAAATAACGATTATAAGTTATTTGATTTTTTTTGTTTTTTTACAATTACAAAATATCTTTTTATTGGTTTGACTTTTATTATGTCATTTGATCTATATAGATCAAATGACATAATAAAATTCAAACCAATTAAAAGATATTTTGTAATTGTAAGAATAAAAAAAATAAAATAAAAAACTATAATCGTTATTTTATATATTAGTTATAATTATTTGACATTTTTTTCTATTAAATGTACTAAAAATAATCATTTGGATATATATATATATATATATATATATATATATATATATATATATATATATATATATATATATATATATATATATATATATATATATATATATATATATATATATATATATGACAATTTTAAGGCTTTGGAATGATATATATGCAATTATGAGTTTTGGTTGGATATATATGACAATTTTAAGGCTTTGGAATAATATATTTCAATTATTAGTTTTGATTGGATATATATATGCAATTATGAGGCTTTAGAGAGATATATATGCAATTCCCCCTATATATTTATACCATATTTCATATATATCGAGTTTACAAAAAGTGTTATACATAAGAGATAAAATCAAGGAACTATATTTGCATTTAATCTTCTTCATTTTTTTCAAAAAAAACTTTTGTCATCAGAGTTGAATTATAAAAAAAAAAAAAAAAAAAGTCACGCCTCACGCATTATCGTGCACACACATCATCTCACGCCACACCTAAATACAACTCCTTGGTATATTTCGTAATGTAAAGGTCACGTCACGCCTCGCGCTTTAGTGTCTCCATAGCTCGCCTTGTAGAACTCTGGTTCTTATCCCCACCCATGAGGTTGAGGTTTGTTAAAACCTATAAAGAGGGCCAGAGGGGTGTCATGGTCATTTTGAAAACCATCTACATTGTAACACTTGCAATTTCATGATAGCAATGAAATTCAAACAAGGTGTTACTTCATGGTATAACAGTCATAATAATAGAAAACAAGCTTTAATTGAGTCATTTTAAAAGATTTATCGTTCGAATAGTTGGAATAACAAAGTTTACAAAAGAGGTCACCAGAGGTTTCATAGTTACATATTACATCAACATTAGGTTTTTGAGTTTTTCGAATGATAATATAAAATATAGCCTTTTTAATATTCGTGTTTCTCCGTATACCTTATGAACATGAGATAAAACATGTTTAAAACAATCAACACAAAGGTTAAGTGAAATCCATAGGTTTATAGTTAAACAGTTGAACACAAGATTTCCGTGTTTAATATATCATGGGTTACGTTGTTATATACCCATAATTCAAAAACAGTTATTATTGCACTAAGCTCATGACAACCAAAGCGTTAACCTTGTACCAATGGAAATTGATATAATCATTGCAATAGTGGCCCTAGTAGGTAATTTTCCGTTATACCTAGTGTTGTCAAATATAGTGCGTTTGGTTGCCTTAACTAGGTCAACACAAACGGTATTCGTCAATCCCAATAGGCCTATTCACAATATTTGTGCTCACTCACTATTGATTAATGGTTCGTGATATAGAGACTTAAGTGTGGCAATAGTGGTACTTAGTGCCAATAAAACATTTAGATAAGCATACAGTTTCAAAGTACTTATGTTCGTATGAAAATAACATGTATCTTCCAAAGGGTTTGTAAAATAGTTAAATGATAGAAAATGTGGTTATGAACTCACCGTGGGTATATGATATCATGTGTGTAACGAAAATGATGGATAAGCCGAGAAAACCTCTACGAGCAACCTATAATATTATGCCGCGTTTTAGGTTTTAAATAATGATGCAAAAATATAAACGAGTCTATACAAGTTTTATTATATTGACTATATTGCTGTACATAGTGGTTTATGGTGGTTGAGTATGTCGTCATAGAACCGGTTTAAAGGGTATGAAATGTGTTTGGCTATTTGTCTTTTTAAAAATAATATCGTACCATCGTTCGGGTTATCATAATTCAGAGGTCATGTAGTGAAATCATAAGAAGCCATGATACTTTAAATCGTAAATCCACAACCCGTTGATACGTGACCTCGGAGAGGCCCCTCAAATGAATATATAAAATACTACACGACACATAAGCTAATTTATATTACTATCAGCTACAAACAAACTCTTGCTTGCATTTTTTTTATGCAAGACAAGGTATACATTGCGAAATAAAAAATTAAAAAATCAAAACAATACGAACATATAAAAGCATCCCCCACTTGAGATCAACTATCATTTAACCCGACTTTCTTCCAATACCCTTTATTCAAAACCCGCGACTTTCACAAGTGGAACCAAATTTAACCAACAGCGCCCGGACCATGGACTTAAAGAAACTACATGGTAGGCTAGACGATAGGTGTAATGAAACAACATATAATTGGTGAACAAAATGAAAAGAATGGCTCAGACGGGTTTACTAGGGGTATCTTGCACTAATAATGAGTGCAACAAAAAGGGTTATCACAGGTGGTCGACAAGTCAATGTGACACGTTGATAAACGCACATAGATGTACACATATGGGCTAATTTGGGGTTAATCCTAATATTTGCCTTATATCCTAGCTGCACCGATTACATGAAGTTACCTCAGTGTAATGCTTATTATAATGGCGTCGAAAAGATATGCAAGGCCAAGTTTTAAAGTCTAGTACAGCCACCGGCACACTCATTTTTATGGAATTGTGTATAAGGGGAAAACGAAAAGGCTTATCCTCACACAATGGAAATACAAGGTAGGTGTGCGCAGTCTAGATTAATCCAGTTAAGTAATAAAAAACATATCAAAAGTTTTAAAGATGAAGCAGCATCTATCAACAGTATGTCTCTTCAAACCACAGTTAGTGCACAACAAATTGTCATAATGATCATTGTTTCAGAGGTTTAAGATTAAAGTTCTTTTTGAACCCTGGAGGGTAACCAATGATCATAAATCTTTAGAACATTTGTTGTACTAACCCCATGACAAGATAGAAAGCCATTGTCTATTTTGAAGATAAAACAAAAGAAAAATATCAAAGGATAAAACCTTCGATTTGGGAAACATTAGATTTTTTTTTTTTTTTTTTTGAAAATGCAACAATATATTAGAACCCACAGAAAAACAAAATACAAAAGAAAGGCGTCCCACCCTAATTAAACAAGCAAATTAAAAGGCAGAGGGACCCAATTGTTCAAAATACATAAAACAAGGAACAAAAGTGTCCAAATGAAAACTACAGCTCACTCTAGATTTCTAAACAGGAAACTCACTCTAAGAGCATGGAGTGTCATGGCTAGCCAAACCTCTTCATTTGGGCCCCACTTGTGCCACATCACTTCCACATCACTCCAACACACTCACTTAAAAATACCTCACAATCACAACTAACCCAAACCTCTTCACTTAGGCCCCACCCATACCCATTTTATTTCATTTATCAAACAAACACACCCTTTGCTGCAAAAGTTTTTTTGTCTTCTTGCTCGTCGTTGGGGTGGCGAACCAGCAAGTGGCGAGGCCACATGGTGTGGTGGTGAGGGCCGGCTTGGAGTGGCGAGGAAGCCACGTTGGAGTGGCGAGTGAATCTCGTTACCACACTCCATGCTATAAGTTGTCACATGAAACATTTAAAACAAAATATAGAACAACCATACACTCACTTTGATGCTAGCAAGTGACACCACCATTTATCATTTCTTGTCGAGAAGTGATACACTCACTCAAATTCATCCACAAAAGAATCCCACACGCTGAGGTGGCGCCGTATGATTGGTTTTTTGTGGGAGACTCCCACAAAAAGCCAATCATCCCGCGCCACCTCAGCGTGTGGGATTCTTTTGTGGATGAATTTGAGTGGATGTAGCATTAGTGTTTCTTATCTCATATGGAGTATTAGACAACCACTTGCAAGGCATAGAACTTTTGACAGTGACAGTAATGCATACCATCATCATGTGTGTGACAAGCACGAGCCACACAGAATCTCTAAGAACCAATCCCACTGAGAAAGTAAAAACCACTAGTGTTGGAATTTTATACTCATAACAATTATATATAAAACAAATAACATCATCAAAGCAAGCAGCGGAAGACAATAGGAATAATATATGTAAGTAATTAACCGAATAAGAAAACGCGTACCTTTTAGCAATTCAAGTAAACAAACGATGATGTGATCAAGTAACAAAACCCAAAACCCTAACAAAGGGTTTCACAAAATCGTCCCACCCAAAAAATCGACCACCAAGGAATACAAGCTCAAGCGTGCTTGTTCTTCGTTCTTGTACACACGTACTAATAGCGATTTGATGTGGAAAAGCTAGTTCCTTGAATCACAAATAAACCAAACACTAGTATCTTTGAGTTAGACAAAATCGAAAAACCCTTGGGGTTGGGTGTTTCGACCGGCCACACAAAGAGGGAGAGAGGAGAGAAGAAATTAGGTTATTGGTGATCCAAGATTGAGTTATGAATGAATACAAGGGTTTGTATTTATAGTTAACTTAACTTGGTGACCAAGTTTGTGTGGGTTAGGGTTTGTAAACCCCAAACCGATCGGCCAAGGTTCCCAAGAGGGATTCTAGAACCTTCCCGACTTCTAATTTCATTCTTAGTCCTTGTAGTTAATATTTAACGACCGTTAACCAAACCTCGTTAATTATTTAACTAACGTTATGTTTATTTCGCGACTAATAATTAATAACAATAACGTTTTATTTATATTAATTATTTACATCAATTCTCATACGTAATGTGTGCAATCCCGAAGTCTCGAGTTCGAGTCCGGACATACTATTATTTAAATATCCATAAAACCTTTCAGCTCCCACTTGGATATTACTAAATATAGTAATGACATTGGTTAGTCTTGCTTTCACACGCCAACGCCCCCAGATCGAATCGAGTATGGTCTCCTGGAAAAAACCATTTAATGATTCATCATTTTTACTTATCCTTTTGTTACTAATACTACATTAACTATGAATATGGATCAAGTCATTTCATAAGTTAACATTCTGTTTCTCGTTGTATATGATTGAACAAGATTACCAAATCTTCTGAACGTATTCCAGATAGATCTTGGGTATGGCCATACAAACATCTTGTCAACCCTACGAGGGGCCCAAATATAGTATTATTCTTTGAAACAAATTCAAAGGAACAAATTCTCTTGACTACAAACATAACTCATGAACTTTGCAACACTTCCGAAAATAGCCCTTATAACTACCAGTTACGGATAGCGTTAGACTATCTTACACAGATGCACTACATTCATATCGTTATCCGTATCTCAAGTCTGAGGATAAACACTTCATGATATACTTAATGACAGAGATCCATAAAGTATCATCATGTAAAGTTGGGATGAGTCCTATATTCAATTCATTGAATATCATGTGAATCTGGTATGTCCCACGCATCAATATACTTTAGAAGTATATTCTACCAAAACCCAGATTTGTCTTAATTCAATGACATTCCCACATCATTGATTGACAACGGACTATTTAGAATAACATAAGTTATTCATGGATTAAACATGCAAATATAGGATATAATATTAAGAAAATGAAAAATAAACATAAACAACTATTTTATTTCATTAAAGTAATATTTGTTCATAACATCCTTTATCCAAATACTAATCACAGATCTGCATGAAACTACTAGCTAAACGAAGTCCTATCCCATCATCATGGTCAGTAAGTTTTTCTTTTGGCAAAGGCTTCGTAAAGGGATCAGCTAGATTATCATCTGTATGAACTTTGAGTAGATTGATTTCACCTATGTCGACTTGTTCTCGAACATAGTGATATCGACGAGGAAAATGTCTGACGCCCTTCATGACTCCAGGCTCATTGGCAAATGTTATTGCAGCAGAGTTGTCACAATACACATTTAAAGGCAATTCAATTGAGGGCATTACTCCGAGTCCCGAAATGAATTTCCTAATCCAAACAGCTTCCATCGCAGCTTCTGAAGCAGCTATGTACTCAGCTTCTGTAATAGACATCGCAACCGTTGTTTGCTTCTTGCTCTTCCAGTCAACTGCTCCTCCATTAATGACAAAGACATAGCCCGTCTGAGACTTCGTATCATCTTTATCAGTTTGGAATGACACATCGCAAAA
This sequence comes from Chrysanthemum makinoi, assembly GCA_910596185.1. Taxonomy (NCBI): domain Eukaryota; kingdom Viridiplantae; phylum Streptophyta; class Magnoliopsida; order Asterales; family Asteraceae; genus Chrysanthemum; species Chrysanthemum makinoi. The sequence goes on along the minus strand of OU343222.1, from coordinate 63,894,175 downwards.
ACCTGTAACATCAAGTTCTGCATCTGGATTTCCTCCATACACTAGAAACATTTCTTTAGTAGCCCTTAGATACTTAAGAATGTTCTTAACAGCTTGCCAGTGTTTCACACCTGGGTTCTGTTGATACCGACTGGTAATGTTCTGTGCAAACGCCACATCAGGCCTTGTACATCTTACAGCATACATGATAGATCCTACAGCCGAAGCATAAGGAACTTTCTTCATGTAAGCCACCTCTTCAGGTGTTGATGCGCATAGTTTATTACTTAAGCCATGTTCAACTTGCATCGGAAAATATCCCTTTTTGGAATTTTGCATACTAAATCTCTTCAGTATTTTATCAATGTAAGCACTTTGGCTTAGTCCAATTAACCGCCTTGATCTATCTCTGTAGATCTTGATTCCCAGAATAAATGCTGCTTCCCCTAAGTCCTTCATAGAAAATCACTCTCCAAGATAAGACTTTACATCTTGCATACTTGGAATGTCTTTTCCCATGATCAATATGTCATCGACATATAAGACAAGGAAAATAACATTACTCCCACTAGCTTTGTGATACACACATGGCTCATCAAGATTTTGAGTGAAACCAAATTTCTTGATTTCTTCATCAAACTTCTTGTTCCATTGCCTTGATGCTTGCTTCAATCCATAAATGGATCTTTGAAGTTTGCATACACGCTTCGAAAACTTTGGATTTACAAACCCTTCAGGCTGCGCCATATAGATGTCCTCATCTAGGCGACCGTTTAAGAAGGCAGTTTTTACATCCATTTGCCATATCTCATAGTCATAGTACGCAGCTATGGCTATAAGAATCCTAATAGCTCTAATGTCTGCTACAGGAGAAAATGTCTCCTCGTAGTCTACCCCATAGGTTTGAGTATAACCTTGAGCTACAAGACGAGCTTTATAGGTGTGTGCATTGTCATCCATATCAGTCATTATCTTAAAGAGCCACTTACTTCCAACTACCTTAGCATTTGGAGGTAAGTCAACCTCTATCCAGACTTCGTTATCTTTCATGGATTGCATTTCCCATTCATTGTAACTCGCCATTTTTCCTTTCGGGACTCATCATGGCAGCTTTATAGTTAGCAGGTTCACCAAGATCCCCTAACATATTTTCCTCAGTTTCTACGTTGAGACATAGACGCTCAGGTGCACGCGTAGCCCTTGCGGATCTACGAATGGGAACCACTTCAATCTCAGGTGGAACGCCCAGACTTTCAGGTTCTACTTGAGGTTGGCTAGTGTTTTCAGAAGGTGTTGTATCTTCTTGATCATCTTCCAGATCATATACTCTCCCACTGAATTCATGAGATATGAGATCCTTTTCAAGAAAGTCTCCATACCTAGCAACAATTACTTTGTTTTCAGGTGGAAAGTAGAAGTAGTAACCCATAGTTTCCTTTGGGTATCCTACGAAGATACACTTAACAGATCTTTGTTGCAGCTTATCAGCAGAGTCACGTTTAACAAACGCCTCACAACCCCAAACCTTTAAGTAAGACAAGTTGGGAGGTTTCCCATACCACACTTCATAAGGAGTCTTATCAACCTTCTTAGTTGGAACCATATTCAATATGCGAACAACAGTTTCCAAAGCATAATCCCAAAAGGATAAGGGAAGAGTTGTAAGATTAAACATCGATCGCACCATGTCTAGCAATGTACGATTCCTTCTCTCAGATACACCATTTTGTTGTGGAGTATATGGAGATGTGAGTTGCTGGACTATACCACACTCAACTAGATAATCTTTAAACTCTTGGCTTAAATATTCACCACCTCTATCAGATCGAAGAGCTTTAATCTTCTTTCCTAGTTGCAGTTCTACTTCACTCTTAAAAACCTTAAATGTTTCAAAGACTTCATGTTTATGTTTAAGTAAATAAACATAACCATAACGACTGAAATCATCAGTAAAGGTTAAAAAGTAGCTAGCACCCTTTCTTGACACATGTCTTAGTGGTCCACATACGTCAGTATGTATCACACCAAGAAGATCAGAAGCCCTTTCTAAACTATTTGTAAAAGGTTTCTTGGTCATCTTCCCAGATATGCAAGATCCACATTTATCAAATGATTCATCATTGATGTCTTGCAAAAGCCCATCGTGTTGCAGCTGTTGCATGCGTTTCTTGCCTATATGGGCAAGTCAACAATGCCAAAGAAATGAAGAATCCAAATCACCTTTGATTCTTTTATTATTGATGCTAAATACAGAATTATTTTTATCAATTACATTATCATGCAAATCAATTTCAAACACACCATTTACTGGAATAACATTAAAGTAAAAAACATCATTTAAAGAAATCGAAATTCCATAATTAGTAAATGTATGAACGAAACCAATATCTTTTAACAAGGAAACAGAAACGACACCCCTAACAATGGAAGGTGCGTAATGACAATCGTTTAATGACAGTACTAGACCCGAAGGTAAAACTAAATCAAACGTGCCTATAGCTTCAACGACTGCATGTGCTCCATTACCCATGTGCAGGTATTGCTGTCCATAGGAAAGCTTCCTTGCTCCTCTAAGTCCCTGCAGTGTATTACATATGTGAATACCGCATCCAGTATCATATACCCAGGAATTTATTTTATGAGGAAAAGCAAATAATTCTATCATCAAAAGAGTACCTGAAGTACTGGCGACAGTGCCAGTATTTTTATACCTCTTATTGCTCAACTCATCAAGGTACAATGGACAATTCCTCTTCTAGTGTCCAACCTCGGTGCAGTGATGACAAGCCTGATCCCTCTTCGGATTCTCACGCTTTTTGGGAGGGTACTTCTTGGGTTCTTGTTGATAAGCCATAACTTGTTTTTGCTTATCAGCTTTACCCTTACCTTTCCCTCTCTTGTTCGCTAGCGGCTTATTAGGCTTAGAAATTCTACCCTTCTGGATGGTCAAAACCGCAGGTGTAGAGGCCTTCTTGGGCAAACCTTTTTCGTAATCAATGAGCATTGCATGTACCTCACTGACTGTCTTTCCCGTGCAATGCATATTATAATTGCGCACGAAACCATCAAATTCCTTGTTAAGGGATCTGTTGATCAGGCCAATTTGTATGTCATTAGGGTAGACATAGTTTAAACGCCCCAACTTGTCCATGTAACTCATCATTTCCAGGCAGTGGGCGCTTACAGGTTTCCCTTCTCCTTGCTTGCAACTATGAAGAGCATCAATCAAGTCATACAGCTCTACAATTACAGGCTTTTCAAACAACCTTTGCAATTCTTCCAGCATGAGATTAGGGAAGTAATTCTCAAATTGCTTTTGCAAGCTTGAGTTCATACTCCCGAGCATAATGCAGGCGACCTCATTATACTTGTCATACTCAGATTGCCATGCAGCTCATGATTCAGCAGTAGCATCACTGAGTTCAGGAGGACAAGGCGTAGTCAAATAATTGAGTCTTTTGGCAACCCTCAAGACAATTCTGAGTTGCCGATACCAATCATTGAAATTCGCGCTACCAGTCAATTTCTCTCGATCAAACATAGATTTGAACGACGAGGCTAGTGCGGTAGATTCAGCTTGAGCCATTTCTACAGAAATAAAAGTTCAAAAGTTAGTACTTTCGATAAGTAAACATTCAAGAAAATAAAATACCCTTTGGTCAATATTCATATTAACCATAGTATTTTCCTTGAATATTGGATCCTCATTATCATAGTTCCACCACATCAGTTGATCTGCTAGTGGTGAAAGTATAGAATAGGTAATCGTTGAAAAACGATAATTGACAAACAAGTTTTCAATTCCAAAAATTTATGGAATTTACAATTTTGCCAAAACAATTAATGCAAAACGTAAGCATGTTTTATCCCATCTTATGCCTTAAGTTATAGGTCTCACTAACTAACTTAATTAAGTTGTCTAATTTTGAAACTGCAAATCATAAAGCTGAGGTCTCACACAACAAAATAATTCACCTCGTTATTGTAATCTAGATCAAGGTCTCACATAACTAAATTACAACTTCAAGTTTTTCATATCATTAGATGGCATAAACTTAAATTTAAAGGGTACAATTTTTGACGTGTAATCAAAACTTATGTATAAAGAAGCATGCATACAACTTTATGCCATAAAATTTTCGAAAAAACTTACTATAGATTTTAATTGCTAAGATTGAATTCTACAAAGTTTTAATCGATGCGTTGAGAAACTTACAACTTTGCACTAAGATGCTTCGTACATAGAATGGTTATACTAGGTAGCTCCAATCGAACTCACAGGGGGCAGAGGACCAGGTAAGCGCTGAAGCATAACCTTAGACATCCATTCAGTGAGACTGTGCTCACTTCTTAAACAACCCCTTTATAGTTTGTTCTAGTGGGTGAGCCGTTCTAACCATTTAGTACAGTCGCATCATTCGATTAAAAGTTCAAGAATAATTCTTAGATAACAAATCAATTTCGCCATTATTTAGTCCATTTAATTTTCTATTCCAAAAAACCCTTTTTGCTTACTAACATGTCAAACAATATATAAACAAAAAAGCATTTTAATAAAAAATAAACACACTCAAATAATATAAACATATAACTAAACAATTTTAACATATGTAAAAACAATTAGCCACATGCATAATTATTTCAATAAACTCTAATAACAATTCTAGGCGTAAATAAATGCATACATTTAACTAGGGTTTTCATCTCGCGAGAAGATGAGCCACATACATCGACAAGTCGATTGCGTAAACCAAAGTTAATAGTATACCAATTAGCACATAACGAATTTTATTAGTTATAATTGAGGTCTTCCCCAATTTGATAATTATTAAATAAATAAAACATGTGTGTATCACTTAACAATTAATCAAGATACAAAAAACAATACTCCATGGCAAAACATGCATGTTCCACCATGGATTCCGCATAACAATTATCACCCAAGATACGCATATTACATGACACATAACAATTATTCATTAATTAACCACTTAAAATTAGCATGCATAGGTGTTTTGTATTTGCACATGTATCTATAAAAAATATTATGTGAAAAACTAGAAGAGGAGGTTGAATAGTTTTACCAATTAAAACTTCCTTTTAATCTATTTAGATCGACTTGTGTCAATCTATTTGGGTGTGTGTGTTGGATGCTGATAAACAAGCATATAAAGGTAAGTAATGAAAAGATAAGGGTAAGAAGCACAAAACCACAACACGAGTATTTATAGTGGTTCGGCTACAAGGACACCTTCCTTGCCCTACTCCACTCCCCGAGTCACCTACTCGAGAGTTCGTAAACACTACACCAATCTCCTTATGGCGGAGAAGCCTTCACAACGTCGCTTACACCTTTTTCCGGTACAAAGCTAAATACCGAGTTTTTTCACACCAAGGCGAACCACACCTATCACAACGTCGCCTACCCTTTATACGGTGCTAGGCTAACCACCGGGTTCTTTCACTCCAAGGTGAACCACACCTACACAATGTTGCCTACCCTTTATTAGGTACTAGGCTAAGCACCTAGTTCCATTACTATGGAGGAACTACTACCACACTACACCAACGACTAATCCCAAAGGAGATCTACTCCTTTACAACATCATCAAGGACATCAATATCCTTGGATCTAATACTAGTCTATCTTGTACATCGAAACACACCATATCGAATGTACATCTAAGACACCTTTCACTAATGCCTTTGACTAGATCTACAAGACACCTTTCACTAATGTCTTGTGTCTTCACTTCTAAGCACCTTTCACTAATGATTCTTGTCTTGACTTCTAAGCACCTTTCACTAATGCTTCTTGTCTTGACTTCTAAGCACCTACCACAAGTGCTTATCCTATAGACGATAGATACCCTTCACTAATATCTTCGTCTTGACACTTGAGACATCTTTCACTAATGTCTTCAACACTACACTTCTTTGAAGAAAGAAAGAGATCATCAACAAGAGGACTTCAATAGCCTTGATGATGAGGAAGCATGGCAACTCATGGACTTGAGCTTGCTTGACTTCAAAGGTGGTGATCTTGCCTTTAAGAGGAACCTAGAAGATCACACAAAAACAAAACTACAAACATATATCTCTTGGATCTAAGGTTAGTGAGATTTAACTCAGGGAAGAAAGTGTGTTAGAAAGGGATGGAAAGGGGTGAGAAACAATGAAGAAATGGCTCACTATTTATAGGGGAAAAACCTCTACTGTTCCCCGGATCCCACGGATCCCTACCACACGGGATCCGGCTAGCACAAAGCTAGGGATCCATGGTACGCTCCTCTTTGCCCATGGGTATTTTTGGTTATGGGTCATGGGTCATGGGTTATGGGTTGATCCATGGTTTTCTTTCTAGATACAATGTATCTTAAGGATACAATGAACTTGGTTAAGTGGTATAAATAAAACTATGGGTTATGGGTCAAAACCATTTGCTAGTTTTTACCAATTTAGTATATACTTGTTTTTACCCCATTTTAGTATATACTTGTTTTTACCCATTTTAGTGTATACTTAGTTAAGTATATGTTATCCCAATATGTAAACACTAGTTGTTGTACATATGTATATCTAAAGCTTAAAATCAATTGTACTTGTTTTAGTGTTTTATGTGAAAGCGTAAGTGTGTTAGAAAATTATTAGTTCAAACCATTTACGTATTTTATTTGTTTCGTTAAAATGATTTTACTTTTGTTATCGACAAAACATTAGAAGATCGTAAAATATAAATAAACGTTTTTACGGCTTATTTGTATTAACATATTACATAAGTATGTATACAAATAAAAAACTTTATTAATACATTTATGCAATTTTATACAAACAACAAAACTTTATTAAAAAATATTACATAAATATGTTTTATTACAAATATATGAAGCGTGCTAATGTGCATAATACAATGTCTTTAATAGTTGGTTCATCTTTTAGGCGTGCGCATGTATTCCTCGTCTTGTTCAAAAACCCATGAAATCTACACATGTGTTTTTAATCCTTGTGCACATGTGTTTTTCCTCATTGGCCACTCTCGATCTCTTTGTATGCATAAGTGCAGTTGAGTTCGTCCATATGCCACTCTCGATCTCTTTGTATGCATATGTGCATTCTTCATATTGCTCATTATACTCGAACCTGTAATCACAAAAAAATAGTAGAGGAATTATTTAATCATAACAACTAACAAAACATATATGCACAATCCTTTCATAACAAATTAAATTAAACAAAAGAAACAAGTACATGAAACTGTAAAAACAATTATTTTCTTTACACATGTGTTACGTCTTCTTTTTCTTCATAATAACACAAAAACTTATAAAACAGAAGTTCATAATAATTCTCTTACGCATGAAGAAATATAGATAAAAAAAGGATCAAATTATCTCAATTTCTTAATCAACGTCCATATATTTGTCTAACGTATATGCGGACTCAGTTTACAAATATTTAAACCTCCGTGTATTGGTCTAAGTTTCTAACATATGTGCAAGAACTTATAGTTTACAAAATATAGTCTAACATAAATGCACACTCAATTAAAATAAAAATGAAAAATTTGCAGATCAATTTATAATTTTATCAAATCTCATAATTGTGTAAAAGCAAAATACTTAATTAATTTGATACTCGATCAATTAAACAAAAAATACATAAAAAATTAAAAAAAAAAAAAACATACGGCAGTCTGCCTGACCCATAAACATTTGTTGACAATATTTTACACTTTACTTTTTTCGCATAAATAAATCCCTCAACTTTTTTTTTGTGTTTTATTCAACATTTGAATATTTTGTTTATATTAGAAATTACTACTAATAATGATGATATCAGAAAATAAAAAGAAAATGCCAAGTCTACTGATCTAGTATATGAAATATGTTTGACTTGGATAGAAAAAGTCACAGGATGAAACAATGGAAAAATAGTCCAAATAATAACATTGCCAAAAATCTTTTCAAGATTAAACAGCCAAATAATGATTTAGTTTGAAGATTAAACCATTATAACTTAACTGAGAAACAATGAACATAGTGTTTATGCTTTTACAATGTACTACCATACTAACCTCACTCCAATCCAAGCAGTTAATCGCCTTCAATTCATAGGCATGTGAATCATTTTTCCAAATTGTAGTGTCACGAAAAGCACGCCACATAACCATCGGCTCCCAACTTAGCCCCGAGGAACTTGAAACATCATCTTTTTATTTTCAGATTCTTCTTTTCAATTGAAGAGATTGACGATATGGTGTTGTTTTCTTGGTTTTCTTTTCAATTGAAAACAATTATACATGGTTGAATCTCAATTCCAGATCTGGAATTTGTGTATGGAGGCTGTAAAAGTGATGGTTAGGTTTTGTTTGTGGGTGAGATCCTTAAAAATAGGGTATTTTAAATGAAATAATAATGGACAGTTTCTATGATAAATTAGGTACAAAATACCAATAACGCCCCTCATGCTTTTTTTAAAATAGCTATTAATCTCTAGTTTATTACGAAAATGCCACAAGTGTTGTCATCCATTGATCAAATAATTAATGGCTAAGATCGGTTCTCTCAAATTTCTTGGTTCTGTAAATAACCTCACACTATATATATATATATATATATATATATATATATATATATATATATATATATATATATATATATATATATATATATATATATATAGGGTGGGGTTAAAATGAAAAGATGTTTAAAATGAAAAGAATGGGAAGCCATCTCAACCATTGATTTAGAGTGGCAAGATTAAAAAGGCGGAGTGGCATTTGTGTAAAAAACATAAACTTGAGGGGCAAAGTTGTATGTTGAGAATCGTTTAAGCTCATCTATGAATAACAATAACAACAATAAACAGAATGCACAGCGGAATAAATTAAAACATTATTGTTATTGCTAAAGGTTTCTTCGTCATCATCATGTGTTCTACAAAACACATCTACAGCCCCAATCCTAGACGATCAACTCTAAGACGGTTACAATCTAACAGGGATCCAAGATCCTTGAGGCTGACCAACTACATGTCGACATACACTATAGTCTAGGCATTCATAAACACACGCCTTAGACACACACACACACCTATGTCAGATGTTTACATTGTTTGACACATGTATAACCTACGTACCCTGCATCTCTTTATATACAAGAGAATGCTAGGGTTTACAAAGAGATAAGGATTAATAAAATACAGAATATACAAGATATCGTCTATCATTCTAATAATATCTTCTGTATCTTTATTCTTTGTAGCTTTCTCTCTTTGTCACATTCAGCCCTTCATCTTTCATACTATTTTGTCTTATCAACTCAAGGAACCTAATTCCCAACAATCTTTCCCTAGTTGATAATGACAAAACCACATAAGCATGAACTTCCCCTGAAGCTAATATGAATGAAAGATAAATGAACTTCCCCTTAACCATGCAATCACCAAGAATCTTCAAGTTGCAGCTTCCATGTAAATATTCTTCCCCTTTTTGTCATCTTCAATTAGGGGACATAAGTGAGCAACCTTGATCTTCACAACTACAAATCAATATCATACATCCAATCCATCCTTCCAATGTTTCAAATTACCCACCATTAAGTTTTCCGCATCTTTAAATGAACTTGAAACAGTAGATATCAAAATCAGCAGTAGTAATAACAACTAGCAGTTATAAAAACCTTCACCTCAAATGATGCATACAAATGGTTAAACATTTTAACATTAAGCTTCCCCTGAAACCCATATATTAACCATTTTCTTGATTCTTCCAATCTGTAAGCTCCTTGTAGTGATCACTTGTGAAGAAAACCAAGTATAACCAACTTGATGCTGAAGTAAAACAACCCAAACCTGTGTCCTATATCTTGCACTAAAGACGACATCGAACGTATACCCAATCATGGTGTATAAGGAGACCGCAATCCCTTGACAATAATCACTGAGCACAATAACATAACTCTTTCAAGTGTTTTGCCAATTCATTGTCACATGAACGTACAAACAAGTTACCTCCTACCAAAAGGTATGATAAAACACAAACTCAAATAATTCCACTTCATCTTCAAGTAGATGATAAACGCCTTTCTTCATAATCAACTATGACAATAAGAATGAGCCATAAACCTGTTAAGAACAAAAATCAAAATCCTCTTGTGTGTGTGATCCAAATCCCATGTGTGTGTAATCACAGTCAAAAACCATAACCTGCCATATGACACCCAATATCAAACAATACAAATAATCTGCATGACTTCCCCTTACTGTTTGTAATTCGTGCCATAAAACCAATAATCATCTTTCAATCCATGCAATAGACAACATGAAGTGAAAAGCCACGACAACCCATAAACTTTAAAACAACCTGCTTGAATAAAATACACCAACTATCACAAACCAATGTTAATCAGTAGAAGCCAAACGAGCAGTTGAGTAGAACGCAGCAGAGGTAACAAGTTAAGTAGTAGTGGAAACGATGTAAAGGTAGCAGTGGTTTTGAGAAAACTATCCGTGGTTACCAAAGTGCATCAGTGGAAATCAAAGTACTATCCGTGGTTAGACACATACCATCAGTGGATGAGCATAGCTATCAGTGGTTTCGTTAATCTATCAGCAGATTCCAGTAGGTCGATCGAAACACAACAATAGCGACTTTAAGCATAAGTTCCAGCAGCACGTTTAAAAATTTGTGTTGAGCACGAGTTCCAGCAAGTGTAAGCATTGAACGAGCATCAGCGAGAATACTTCTGGAACGAACCCAACTCCAACAAACAGCATCTAGGGTTTGTTACAAACCTTAACATTCAAATCATTCACTATATATGTATCTATTAAGGTTTGTGAAAACCCTAATTGCAATCAATAGATAGCATCGTCTTTTTTTTTTTTTTTTTTTTTTTTTAAGTATAAAGACGACACTTTTTGGTCTTTAGTGACACTTTTTAGAGTCACTAAGAACTTGAAAAATTCAACTTACATGATTGTGTCTGCAGCAGTTTTCAGGCACGTATATCTTTTGACTGAGACTTCAGATCAACAATCCCTCCGGTGGAAAGTTAGATGTGAATATAGAGAAGCTCCAGCCAAAATTTTAGCCTGATCCAACGATTCACTTAACAGTTATACCTGTTTCAAAACTGACCTGCAGAAGCATTACGAAAATTTAACCAGCTGCGAATTTTTCTTCCTCATCAAGAAACCTTGCAAAATCCTAGATATCAAGAGCCACCCGCTCTGATACCACTTGTTGAGAATCGTTTAAGCTCATCTAGGAATAACAATAACAACAATAAACAGAATGCACAGCGGAATAAATCAAAACATTATTGTTATTGCTAAAGGTTTCTTCGTCATCATCATGTGTTCTACAAAACACATCTACAGCCCCAATCCTAGACGATCAACTCTAAGACGGTTACAATCTAACAAGGATCCAAGATCCTTGAGGCTGACCAACTACATGTCGACATACACTATAGTCTAGGCATTCATAAACACACGCCTTAGACACACACACACCTATGTCAGATGTTTACATTGTTTGACACATGTATAACCTACGTACCCTGCATCTCTTTATATACAAGAGAATGCTAGGGTTTACAAAGAGATAAGGATTAATAAAATACAGAATATACAAGATATCGTCTATCATTCTAATAATATCTTCTGTATCTTTATTCTTTGTAGCTTTCTCTCTTTGTCACATTCAGCCCTTCATCTTTCATACTATTTTGTCTTATCAACTCAAGGAACCTAATTCCCAACATTGTAGTAATGAAAACTGAATAAATCATTTGCAAAATAGACCTCGTGCTTTTCGTTTCATACTTCCTGGAACAAAACCACTCTCTTCATCATTTCATATCATCTCTTCACGCACACTCTCTCTCTAAATAATTCACACACCTAATTAAAAATCTAATTCACACAACTCAAATCTAAACTGCATCATCTCATCATCTCATCAGGTTTAACTACATCAAATCAATGGTGAAAACGAAAATAAAAAGCTTTGAACCTTCTCGTAAGTTAATTTACAAGACCTAAAACTGTTCTTACATCATTTTGTTAATTTTATTCTACTAAAATCGTGTGTCGTTTCTTTAGTGAAATTAGAAAAAGTATAAGAATTATTGAGGCGACATATTTTTGAATAATAATTTGTTATTGCAGCAATTTTTGTGTTTTTATTGATCTAATCATGTTATATTAAGCGTTTGATTGAAACTTAAATCATGTTTTCTTCTAAATCTGAACAAAATGCAGAAAAAATCTATTAAAAACGTGTTTGGGAAAGTTGCATACAAGGTGTTTGACAAAATGTCTCAACTAGAATTTACAACTGCGATGCACTTATTTTATTTTGTGATGCAGTTATTGTGATGCTAATGCATTTATATTTCATATTATGATACAATAGGTTTTTTTTAACTGTGATGCAGTAGGTTATTTGTGCGATGCACTTGATTTTGAACTATGATGCAATAGGTTTTCAGTTTTCGTGTATAAGGATGTCTTAGGTTAAGCGTAGGTTGTTTTATGTGCGTAAATGTGTTTGTATGTTTGGTTGTTTGTGAGATGCACTCGAATATGAACTGTAATGCAGTAGGTTTTGAGTTTCCGCGTATGAGATACTTATTCTACTGCATCACTGTGTTATTCTACTACATCACTCTGTTGTTGTACAGTTGCATCAAAATGTTTATAATATTATTGCATCACAATGTTGTTCAACTGCATCACAATGTGTGAAAATGTGTTTGTATATTCTATTTTATGCGCGATGCACATGGTTTTGGATTGTGATGCAGTAGCTGCTTAATTGTAGTGTATGCGATTTAGGTAGGCTACATGTAGATTTTTTTAGTTTTGGTTTACTAAAATGATGTTTTTTTGATCAATTTAAGTTCATCATTCTAAATATGATGTAATAGGCTATCAAATATGTTGAAGAGTGTGTGTATGTGTATGTTTATGATCGATGCACTTGGTTTTAAATTGTGATGCAATAGGTGCTTTGTTATCACGTGTATGGCTGACTTAGGGTACTTGTATGTTGTATTATGTTTAAAAATGATTTTGTCTGCTTGGTTGTATGTATGATTTACTTGGTCTTAAATTGTTATGCAGTAGGTACTTAGTTGTCACTTATAAGAATGAATTAGATTACGTGTAGGTGACATTATCCGTTGAAATGTATTTACTTTCTTGGTTGTATGAACGATGCAATTGGGTTTGAACTGTGATGCAGTACATTCACAATTGTCATGTACAAGGATCAGATTGGCTACGTGTAGGTTGCGTTATGTGCTTACTGTTGAACTGTGATGCAGTTTATGTGAAAAAGTGATTAGGAATGATGCACACAAGGTGTTTTTTAAAATGTCTTTGTGATATTTGATAACTGTGATGCAGTAATTTTAAACTGTGATGCATCAACTATTAATCTGTCATTTATTCAGTGGAAAAGGCTTGTATGTGTAGTTGTATGCGTGATGCAACTCTTTTAAAATGTTGATGCAGTAAGTGTTTGTTTGTGGCAAATATATATCTAAAAGCTTATCTTTTTTAAGTGATGAGTATAAATTGTTTATGTGTGTAATTGTATGTATGATGCAGTTGATTTGAAACTTTGATGCAGTAGGTGTTTTTTTGTGACGAATTTGAATTTATTAGCTAGTATTTTCGTTCTTTTATCAGGAAAAGGCTTGTATATTTAGTTGTAAGTTTGATGCAGCTGTTTTGAAATACTGATGCAATTGGTATTTGTTTGTGTAAAATTATTAGCTTATTTTTTGGTTATTTATTAGTGAAATACGCTTGTATGTGTAGTTATATGTATGATGTAGCTGTTGTAGTAGGTGTTTGTTTGTGAAAAATACGAATCTACTAGCTAATACGGAGTATTTATGCACATATGTGATTGATTGTGACTTGTTGTTAGGTTGATTTAGTTTAGCTAGTGTTAGATTTTTGTAGAATTAGTCGATATAGAGGTGTTGCTATATGGAATTAACCGCTGAGTTTGTAATTTCGACTGGATGCCGATGGATTAAACATACGCGTGCACATATATATGTTAGTTTATATGATTGTGATATATATTATGTAGCTTTTTGTGAGGTTGATTTAGATGAGTTGATTTTAGGTAAACATGGTTAGGTAGCAATTTTTCAGTGAATTTATAATTTTGTCATGTAAGGATGAAATAGGCTAAGCGTAGGTTGTTTTATGTGTGTAAACTTTTTTGTATGCTTGGTTGTATGTCTGATGCACTGGAATCTGAACTGAGATACAGTAGATGTTTATTTGTCATGTGTAAGGATGAAATATGCTAAGCGTAGGTTGTTTTATGTGTGTAAATGTGTTTGTATGCTTGTTTGTATGTGTGATGCATTAGCAAATGATTTGATATGCAGTAGTTGTTCAGTTGTCGCATGTAAAGATGAAATAATCTAAGCGTATGTTGTTTTATGTTTGTAAACTTGTTTGTATGCTTGGTTGTATGCTTGATGCACTGACTCTGAAATGAGATGCAGTAGGTGTTTAGTTGTCGCATATGAGGATGAAGTAGGCTATGTGTAAGTTGTTTTATGTGTGTAAATGTGTTTGTATGCTTGGTTGTAGGTGCGATGAACTGTAAAATGAACTGAGATGCAGTAGGTGTTTAATTGTCGCATATAAGGATGAAATAGGCTAAGCGTATGTTGTTTTATGTGTGTAAACTTGTTTGTATGCTTGGTTGCATGTCTGATGCATTGGAATCTGAACTGAGATGCAGTAGGTGTTTATTTGTCACGTGTAAGGATGAAATAGGCTAAGCGTAGGTTATTTTATGTGTGTAAATGTGTTTGTATGCTTGGTTGTATGTTTGATGCACTGGAAAATGAATTGAGATGCAGTAGGTGTTTGTTCAGTTGTCATGTGTAAGGATGAAATAGGCTAAGCATAGGTTTTTTTATGTGTGTAAATGTGTTTATATTCTTGGTTTTATATTTGATGCACTCGAATTTGAATTGAGATGCAGTAGGTGTTCATATGTTTTAGAATGATGAAGTGATGCAATAGGTTCTTATATGTGGCATATATGGTTAGATTAGGCAACGCTTACGGTTTATTACTTGTCAAAAAGTGTTTGTATATATGTTTGTATGGATGATGCATTTGGTGTCATGAAGTGATGTAGTACGTACATGTTTGTGGCATATGAGGTTAGATTAGGTTAGATGCAGTGTGTTTTATTTGTTGATAAGTGCATATTGTGTTTTACTTGTTGAAAAGTGGTTGCGTGTGTACTTGTATGCATGATGTAGTTGCTGTAAAGAAGTGATGCAGTAGGTGTTCATCTATGTCATATAAGGTTCGACCAGGTAATGTGTAGGGTGTATTACTTGTGGAAAAGAGGTTGTGTGTGTAACTATATGCATGATGCAGTTGTTGTGAAGAAGTGATGCATTAGGTGTTTATTGTGATATGTAAGCTTCAATTAGGTCACGCCTAGTGTATTTTATCTGTTGAAATATGCTTGTGTGTGTATTTGTATGTAGGATGCAATTGATGTAAAGAATTGATGCAGTATATGTTTTATAATGGGTTTTGTTTGATCATGTTACAAGTAGAAATGAAGACGAAAACAACATATAAGATATGATGAATATGCAGTTGATCTGGTAAAAGTTGATTGATGATTAGGTTTTTTTTCCTACTGCATCATAGTGTTATAATTAGTGCATCACAATGAAAACATGATATTAATTTTATACTCTATTATAAATTATCACAGATAAACATGTATGTTGACTACTTGATGAGGAATAAACACCAAAGATGGAATGAGATGTTTACCGCAACGGTCGTGGTATTATTGAGGCGATGGTAACTTACAAGGGTCATAGTGTTTTTTTAGGAATAGTTAAAGAAAGAAGGCGCAGGTCAAAGAGGACAAATCCATCTCCTGTGAGAAAAGTACACGGCAAAGATGATTCTTACAAGTATGAATAAGAAAAAGGCGGAAGTCTTGGCAAAGAAAGGCACATAACAAGATGCAAACAGTAAATTCCAAACCTCTAATACCAAATGCTACACTCAAGTTGAAAGACGGAATGGTAGAAAGGATTATTGAACGCGAAACAAGGATTCTCGGATGTAGTTGTGGATTATTAAAAGAAAATGTTTAAATATCATTAGATGTAATACTTTGGATAACTGAATGTTTAATACTAAGTATTGTACACAGTGTTTGTTTAATATTAAATATTTTTGATTGCTACTGATATCTAAATTAACATAGATGCACAATGTATACAACTGGTGCATTGTAATGTGTACATCAAGTGCATCACAATGTATAAACTAATGTATCACAATCTTATAATTTTTTTTAAAATCATACTGCATCACAATATTGTTCTACTGCATCAGAATGTTATCATTTTACTACATCACAATATTATCATACTTGTGAATCACTATATAATTTTTCTGCATCACTATGTCAATTTACCACATCACAATGTTATACATATTGTTGCTACGCAATATTATTATACTACTAAATCAAAATAAAATTATACTGCATCACAATATTGTTCCACTGCATCAGAAGGTTATCATATTACTGCATCAAAATGTTATCATACTCCTGAATCATAATATAATTTTACTGCATCACTATGTTAATTTAATGGATCATAATGTTATAAATATTGTTGCTTCTCAACGTTATCATATTGCTGCATCAAAATAATACTTTACTGCATCAATGATTTATTTTACTGCATCATAATGAATATTTTACTGCATCAAAATGTATATTTTACTGCATCATAATGCACTAAAGAAATAAAATAATGCAGTAACTGTTATTTATAAAACAGACTGATGCCAAGTCTATTTCAGAAACACTATTGATTTTTGGTAATAAATGCTACACATCATAGGACAAAAACCATGTTTTGTAAGTAATTCTTTAATATCTATACAATACTTATTGTGAATTAAGAAAAAAAATAATGTTGAAATAATGCTTCTAAGCTTTACGAGATCTTCTAAGCCCAGCTCTTGTTGGTTCTACTGGTCGCTTGCTTTTCTTCGATGATGGCAATTTTAATGAACATGTCCTGGAATTATGGCCTTCTTTTTCTTCACATACACTACATGTCCTCCTCTTATTACTTTAGTGCATCATCATGTTATTTTACTGCATTACAATGTATATATAAACTGTAAGATACACTAGATAAAAATCGAAGATGAAATTAAGAGAAATAACAACAATGAAGTGTAGTTTAAGTGTGATGCAGTAATAAGTCTGTATGCACGTAATAAGTTAACTATGATACAGTGAGCATAAAGTGTTGATTCAATGATAAGTACGTAAGCATTTGATAAGAAATATGTGATGCAGTAATATGTCGCTATGAACTTGATAAGATTATTGTGATGCAGTGAACTTAAAGTGTTGATGCAGTAGTTATATACGTTATTATTGTTATATAAAGGAAAGATGCAGTACGCTAAGTTATAATTTCATTATCATTGGAAATATAAAAACCAGCATGCCCTTTCACACCAATAGTCTAAACAAGAGTAAATAAAATGCATTCATAGTTAAAACCGAATACTTCAAGATGAACATTTTACTATAATACAAAGGATGCATCAAACTTATCAAGTTATAACATATCACAATCATATAAACTAATTAATGAACATAAATTAACAACAAATAGTATCAACTAAAATATGTGTCTACAAGTATGTGTGCGGTGTGTTTCACCAACAACATGTCAGTTCATTTTAGATGAGTTGATTTTAGGTAAACACCTACTGCATCTCAGTTCATTTTCCAGTGCATCGCACATACAAACAAGCATAAAAACACATTTACACACATAAAACAACTTACGCTTAGCCTACTTCATCCTTATATACGACAACTAAGCACCTACTGCATCTCAGTTCAAATTCCAGTGCATCAGGCATACAACCAATCATAAAAACAAGTTTACATACATAAAACAACCTACGCTTAGATAATTTCATCCTTATACACGACAATTGAACACCTACTGCATCTCAATTCATTTTTCAATGCATCACACATACAACCAAGCATGCAAACACATTTACACACATAAAACCACCTATGCTTAGCCTATTTCATCCTTGAACGCGACAAATAAACATCTACTACATCTCTGTTCAGATTCCAATGCATCAGACATACAACCAAGCATACAAACAAGTTTACACACATAAAACAGCATACGCTTAGCCTATTTCATCCTTACAGGCGACAACTGAACACCTACTGCATCTCAGTTCATTTTCCAGTGCATCGCACATACAACCAAGCATAAAAACACATTTACACACATAAAAGAACTTATGCTTAGCCTACTTCATCCTTATATGCGACAGTTAAACACCTACTGCATCTCAGTTCAGAATCCAGTGCATCAGGCATACAACCAAGCATACAAACAAGTTTACACACATAAAACAACATACGCTTAGATTATTTCATCCTTACATGCGACAACTGAACACCTACCTACTGCATATCAATTCATTTTCTAATGCATCACACATACAACCAAGCATACAAACACATTTACACACATAAAACAACCTACGCTTAGCCTATTTCATCCTTACACGTGACAAACAAACATCTACTGCATCTCAGTTTAGATTCTAGTGCATCAGACATACAACCAAGAATAAAAACAAGTTTACACACATAAAACAACCTACGCTTAGCCTATTTCATCCTTACACGCGGAAACTGAACACATACTGCATCTCAGTTCATTTTCCAGTGCATCGCACATACAAACAAGCATAAAACACATTTACACACATAAAACAACTTATTCTTAGCCTACTTCATCCTTATATACGACGACTAAAAACCTACTGCATCTCAGTTCAAATTCCAGTGCATTAGGCATACAACCAATCATAAAACAAGTTTATATACATAAAACAACCTACGCTTAGATTATTTCATCCTTATACACGATAATTGAACACCAACTGCATCTTAATTCATTTTCCATTGCATCACACATACAACCAAGCATACAAACACATTTACACACATAAAACAACCTACGCTTAGCCTATTTCATCCTTGCATGTGACAAATAAACATCTACTGCATCTCAGTTCAGATTCCAATGCATCAGACATACAACCAAGCATACAAACAAGTTTACACACATAAAACAACCTACGCTTAGCCTATTTCATCCTTGCACAATAAAAATTAAAACCTACTGCATTATACTATGAAATACAACTGCAAGGATGAACAACTACTGCATCACATTACGAAATTAGTGCATCGCAGTACAAAACTGGTGCATCATAGTTATACAATATCATGTAGACATTTTATCAAACACCTGGTTTGCACATTTCATATGCACGTTTTTAATCTCGTTTTTTCTCAATAACACACTGAATCATTGTTTTAAATCAACTAAATACACTAAAAATCAGCAAAAACTTATTCGAATTAAAACAAATTAAATTAACCAAAAAAATTGAAAAAAAACATATTAATCTTACCATCATTATTGTACAGGTTTCATCTCAAAATCAAATTGAAGAAGAATATCACGGTGGAGAAGACTATCACGATCGAAGGAGAAGAAGAAATCACGGTGGAGAAGACTATCACGATCGAAGGAGAAGAAGAAATCATGGTGGAGAAGAATATCGTGTGTGTATTTTTTAGATGCATAGGAAGAGATAAGAAAAAGGATAAAGGAAGACTGTATTTACCCTAGTAGAGAACGATGGTGATGACGGTGGAGATCACGGTGGTGATGACAGTGGAGAAAGGTGGTTTCAGAGGGAGAAGAAGAGAGGAGATATGTAACAGATGAGAAGAACCGTGAAAAAATAAGAAAAAAAAGCTTATATACTTTCTATTTTGTGGTAAAATGACCAAAACGCCCTTGAGAGTAAAAAAAAGGAGGGGTGGAGATGGGACACATGGCGCATTGTGGTGACTTCTCATTCTTTTCATTTTAAACATCTTTTCATAATAACCCAAACCTATATATATATCTATACATATATATGAGACTAACTATGACACGTCACTATTGCTTACATGGCACTTTAATGATGACATGGAGCATCATTTGATGAGGTGGAAATGGTGACTAGGCACAAGATCCGTTTACATAAGAAAAAAAAATGGTATATAACGAGGTTCGAACTTGGGTTTCGGTGTTCAAACATAAGCACCTTAACCAGTGAGGCAATCCGCATTTTGTTATACAAATGCTTCTTTCCATAGTGGTATACATTCTCAAACTATCCTCACCAACTACTTTGAAATTCGGTCAACACCACCCTAAAATAACTCACTTATCAATACTCACTCCCTCCCCTAAAAATCTGGCACTACTTTCTCAATCAATAACTCCAAATCAAAAGCCAATTCTAATCCCAAAACAATCAACAATCATATGCTACAAAACAATTTCGTCGTCTTCAATCCAAATCACATGCGTGGCTAGGGTTTTATATTGTGAAAAATTAAGGGACAAATTACGTTTATGATTGTGTGTTTCCCGGTCATGTGTCACGATTATAAACAGAATGAAACAGGTATGCTAATGATTTTTACAATTTTTTATATCATGACTTGTTTGTGGTGAAGTTATAATTTGGATTTATAATCATTTTCATGTTAAGATTCTATGCACACCAAGTGTTTGATAAAATGTCTATATAGTTAACTTGGTAAAAAAACTGATATTAGGATTTTATTCAAAAATATATGATGTTTGCAGAATATTTGAATCAACATTGGAGCCAGGTTTGACATGCTTAATCTCTGTGCACTCTTCATTATATTTGTTAGTAGATACTGTAATATTCTCGACATAAGAAAAGAATTAGGAAATGTAGTCGAGGTTGATCTATCATCAAGTGCACATGAATATTAACATTATTATAAGGTATCATTTATTACGTATCACTGATCTAAATATGAAAATGGTTCATCCTCTACATATGGAATTAACTAAATTAGTTTATTTAAAATCTCAATAGTCTTGCTTTATATGTACAAGTTATTTATGCTCTTTATAAGCGTATTCTCATTAGTTATTATTCTTTTTCATTGGTGCATGTAGGTATATGATGACACAGAAGACAACAACAAAATAAACACATTCTACAAATTGGAGATTGTTGCCATAAATCTTGTCATTGACCCTGTTACTTGTCAAAAAATGCGCTCATGTCGTGGAATTATTCAACCAGAAGAATTGTTACAGTTACGGTCTGGTAAAACTTAACAGTTTGATTTAAAGTTTTGGATTTAAACAACCAGAATGATAAATCGTAAATTCATTTTTTTCATTGATTGGATTTCTTTCAAATTCAACAGGAAGTAGAGAGAACACACATATGCGCGATTGCAAGTGGTGATGACTGTTGCTGATATTTGAACTAATGACTACATAGGTCACTGGTCGGGATATCTAACTCTTGATTACGCCATTGGGTCAATCATTTTAGCGCAACCAACTTGGGACGAATGTAAACAATCTGATGAAAAAGAAGACTCTCACTTTAAGAATCTTGGTTTAATTTTACGCAGGTACATTTATGCTCAACAAGTTTTATGCTCACTGTCACGCAAATGCAAATAAGTCAATTAATGAGTTTCAGATTCAATGTTGCATGCTATAATATTCAATTTGGGGCATTTATCATCTTCTCATGATTTTCAGTTCCCATTTTTCTGCTTTATTTGGTTTTGATAATTGAGCATATGTTTAACCCGCAGATGGGCAACACCAGTTTAATTCACGGGAGCGTGATCAGGGCTACCATGCCTTTATGCCTCTAAAGGAGTTATATGCATGTCAAGCGAGACAAGCTATTGGTAACAAATGAACCCACGTTTTGTTAATAAAAGACTACGTATGTATTTATGTATCTTATCAGCCATGTTTTATTTGTAGATTAATGTGCAATCACTTGTGTCTAGAATTCAAGAGTCTGAACTGTTGAAGTTGAATCATATAGCACAAAAATCACTATCTCTTCAACTTATTCATTCGGGCACTATCAAGAGCGTTTAAAAGGTATTGAATACAAAATTTCTTCCTTCACCTCCAAACATATTTTTTTTGTGACATTGTGTGCGACTGTAGTTATAAATTTACTGATTAATCTTTTTTGGTTGTGCACAAAGTTACCTCCAGTTGCTCACATATAAATCTCTCAAAGCAAACATAGTAGTCTTTTAACCTTTTGCTTGTGAAAGATCAGATTTAATATTGTAGTTTGAAAACCAAAGAATAATTTTTCTTATTCATTTTCTATATTGAAATTGACCTCAATAATTAAATATCGGATGTTGCAAGGTAGTAATGATTGTATGTGTAGAAGAAGATAGAGTTATAATGAACGCAAAGCTGTTGAGATATAATGATATATGTATGCTTCTCTAAGTTGATACTGTAACTATTTTATATATCCATATGCAAGTCTCCTTTTTGTTTTGTGACTTCCTATAGATACTTTGTGTGTTATAACTTTCTCCGTATTTGCATTTTTCTCTTTTGGGACTTAATTAATCTCAAACTACTACGCAAAAACATGCCCTATGTAGAATCACTCATTAGAAAAGCAGTTGTGTATGCCGCAACAAGTGACAAGAAAGTCCTTGCGGCCCTGTTAAGGATGCACTTTCATTATTGTTTATCTAATGTTAAGATTATAAGTTAAGTATTACAGAAAGTTTCTAAAGTGGTAATAATTCTACTTTTAAATTTACTATAGTGGGTTGAATCACAATGACACCTATGAAGCTATCAATATCCACATCAGAATTCTTCATTTCTTTCTTTAGATCAAAGGTATTCATATTATGATAATCTCTCATCTATGATACCTTAATTATGGTTCTTTTTTGTATGATCGTTTTTCAGCCTAAATGAGTTTCTATTCGTCATCCTTTTAAAGCTCTTTTTGAAGTATTAATATTATGTTTAATGGATTTTACAGGTACTCCTTTACTAAAAAAAATTCTACCGTTGTACAGTCCACCTCGCTGCAACTCGACTCATAATAAATATTTTATGGATATGGAGATGTAGTTTGTTAGCAGCATTTATGTGGTGCTCGTGTACAGAGATATTTTTATTGGCTGAAAAATACCAAATATCACACGCGACTGTTAACAAAGGTACATGACTACTCATTGATTTCCTTGCTTGCAGGGAGTTCTGTGATTATTTGCTCAACATTACATCCTTTTAGGTGATGGGTCGTGTATGGACAAGAGTTTGTAATGCATTGCTACTATTTCTACATCTTAAGCTGTTTAACAAGCCACTGTAGGTTGCAGTTTTGACCCAATTACTTATAAATGGGTCTATTTGGGTTATTTGTCTCGGATGGGTTGCCTGAAAAGACTAGCTATTAAGGGAATGGGTTTGATTGGTCAAAAGTTGTTTAAATTTTCTTTTTTATGTGTACATCATAATCACTTTAATAGAAACATTTAAAATATTTATGTAATAATATGAGTACTGTAGTCATATTCAACATATATTGTATATTTTTATTAAAAGTATGAGAAGCGCGTCAACCGACTGGCCAAAAGTACCTGTTTGGATCAGTTACCCTACTCTCCTAACCCAACCATTATGCCCCATCTTCATGTAGCATATCCTGCTAGCATTTTCTGAATCTTATTATGTATCGTCTTTTGATTAATGCAGGAGGATTCAAAAACTGCTATCCTTCTTGGAAAGAAACAGTTGCTAAAGCAGCTAACCTAATGTTTTAAAAGTATTATGCGAAAGAAGATTCATAAAATCCGTTCTTTACTGAAACTTACTTAACCGAGGCACTCAAGGCATTTGATTTGTTGTTTGTTAAGTGTTTTTCTTTTCTTGCTGTCTTTTTCTGCATATAGTAAATATATAATGACATAATGTTTGTTAACCATGATTTACTCTCAGGTCACGTGGAGCCAAATCCCGAGCTACTATTAATTTATGGGCCTGCAACGTGCCACATTGGTTTTCCAGCATGGTGCATTCGTTATACAAAGAAGGTGTAAGCCTACTTTCTTCATTCATTGTTTGTTATCAATTATTTTAAATAATTACAAATGGTATATTGGCAATTTACTCGAAAACTTGCCAAATGATGAAATGCCGACATTTTTTTGGGACATCCAAAGAAAATAATAATTTGGTAAATTTGGTCTTGGTACCACCTTAGTAGATTAAAAAAATTATTTGCTATTTGTATATGAATTTTACCTATTTTTATCTTGCAGAGGCATGGGACCACTGAAGCACAAGAAATAGGATTTGATTTTGAAAGCCATTCACAGATTCACTAAGGTGAAGCAAAATTACGGTAAGTTTACATCTCGACTTTTTATTTGTTGATAAAGATTCTATAATACTCACTCAAGCATCTATTACCTTACAAGCTCAATTAGTAAGAGACCAACATTAAAATAGCAATGTTCTTTAATCTTTGTGTTAGTTAGATACAGTGAGGTGCAAACTGATGTTACAAGACTCAAGTAGTTTAGTTATATATATATGCGCCGGTTTCACTATTTGAACAAAGGTGATACATTTTTTCACAAACGTGACCAGTGGGCACTTTCCACAATATGATTAATGACACTTTCTATTGGTGACAGTTTGGAACCGATACTTCGCGACTCAGTACCAATGGGAGCGTTGTTCTCCTATCGAGGTCCGAATATACAAGATTGTAGGTTGTTTCTACAAAAGGCCTGTATTTTCACATGGACAATTTTACGTGGCTATTTCAAGAGTTAAGACGAGAATAGGTTTGAAGGTTCTTTGTTGTGACAAAGACGGTTTATTTCGTATATGAATAAGAACCATGTACTTTATTTGTTCTCATACTTTTTCATTTTTTTTACATATATTACATGAACACTTTTATTCTTTTTTCAATTTTTGTGTTTAAGATATTTTCCGTTATTTATTACATATGTACATAAGCTTATAATTCGTCAAGTAATATTATGAAGCTAACCCGCCCATTGGGCGGGTTATGAAGCTAGTATATATATATATATAGAATATAGATCAAATAAGATCAAACTTAAAGTTGTTAAAATGAGATCCAATTAAAATTTGACAAGTGACACTCTCCTTACCAAAAAGTTAAAATTTTTATTAACTACAACTAAAATTGTTAAAGTTTCGATAGATTTCTATTAAAAATTTACAAAACCTAGGTGATACACTTTGATTAGAAGTGTAATGTGTATCAGGTTTTTGTATGTGTATAAGGTTTTGGATTATTTATTAGTGTAATGTGTATCACGTGTATCACTAATCCAGACTCATGTATCAATTGGTTATTAGTTTTTAAAACGTTAATTTGTATTAAAATAGTATTTTTTTTTATGTATTATTGCTAAAATTGTTGTTTATAAATATTTTAGTGGTTTTTTAGACTTGATCTTATTTTTACAACTTTAAGTTTGATCTCACATTAACTCTCTCCTATATATATATATATATATAGTCCCTTTATTTTCAGAACCCACCTTATCTGCGAGAACTGCGAGAACCACTTATATACTCCTAATAATGCATATTGTGCAACATATCAATGTAAAATGGCATTTTTGAAAATATCTATTTTATTTTTAAATATTAAACTTTTTTATTTAATCCAAAAGGGTATAATAGTAAAAGACAATTTTTATTTTTATTTTTTATTTTCTTGATTTTTTTTTTACTAAATCCTTTTTTTTTTTTTTTTTTTTTTTTTTTTTTTTTTTTTTTTAGATTATATCTTCCAGATTTAGTGCATATATGTTTTTAAGTTAGCATGTTTAGTACATATATGTTTTTTTAAAGATAACACATTTCTAGATTTAGTGCTACAATATATGTTTCCAGAAATAGTTAGGTGCATATGGTTTTTTTAATATAACGAAACTTATAACAAACCAAGAACATAAATGTTATACACAAACTTCGATATCGATTGAAATACAATTAAAATACAAATTTCTAAAAAGCATAAATACACGAATCTAATCGATCTATACACGTGAGCACTAATAAATATTCAACACAAAATGGACATATGCGCACACTCATTGTTATCATCATTTTTAGAAGTCGGACATATATGCACACGCGTAGCCGTCAACATTTTCTCAAAAGTCACACATATATGCACACTCATAGCCGTGAACATTCTTGTAATAACACCTGATGCAAAGAAAAGTACAAAAATTAGCAACAATAATATTATTAAAACATACATGTTTTAAGTATTTCGTTTATAAGCAATCATTTTTTAAAACATACCTATTTTAAAACATACATGTTTAAAAACATCATGTTCTCAAACATATATGGTTTTCATTAGTTAGATCCCACTAATTAAAACATATATGTTTTGAACATGTATGCATCTATTTAACCTTGAATCTACATTAACCTTAAAACATATATGCACGCCCCTAGAAACATATATGGACGATTAAAACATATACGCACACTATAAAACCAAAACATAAATATGATTCATCTAAAGTTTAAGTGGAAGAACCAATAAATTAAAGCTACAACGCGCGTCTGCATACCATTTTTATTGATTTTGGACGAGCCAAAAAACACATGCACCATTTCTTAAAACACATTTGCACGCCTATAGAAACATATACGCACACTAGAAAACCAAAATATAAATTAAACACTAATAAATTAAACCTATAATGACTTTATATTTAATTTAAAACACAAAAACGTAATCTTCGTTCAATACCTCAACTTTTCATATTTAATACCATACGAGACCTTGGCTAGCCTCTGTTCTTCTTAGGTCTTAAAAAAATACAAACAACGTAAATTAGATAAAGCATAAAAACAAAAAACAACCCATGATATTGACATTTCCTCAAAAGCCCATCTAACAACTTCAAACAAGTTAGATTATCATCAACAGCAAGAACTCTCGTATCAATTGAAAACTTGTCAATTTAATTATTAACCCGTCTAACTTCCTCAACTGTCATCTTATTTTCTTAGCTTAAAAGAAATAATTTCAAAAAACAAATGATTTTAGAAACCTTAAAAAGATTGACAAAGTTTTGATTTTTAAGAACTTTTGACCAAATTAGTGTCAAACAAAACACACCCACATGCTAAAACAGATCAAACAAGATTAAAAATCCAAGAAACCTTAAAAACATTCACAAAGATCGGAGTTTGAACATTTTTAGACCAAATTAAGGACAAACACAAGCGGCCTGGATGCTAGAACAGATCAAAGGTTGAAATAAACACTAAAAAGATTGGATTTAGAACATAAATTTGACTATCTTGTTGACAAATACGTACAAAAGAAACCAAAAACAATAATTTCAAAGATATTAGAGAGAGAAAGAGGATCTTGAAGAAAGAGAAGGCAGTGACTTGGACTAAAAATACATATTTTGATAATGATGTCTTAAACAGATTGAATGGCTTTCAACGCAACAATATAAAAACATGGGTTCTATGGTTTATACCCCATTAAAAAAATTTGACCTTAATAGCAACGAATCTCATGGACCTTCCAATCCTTAAATTAGTTGTATATATTTAGAATATATCTTCATGTACATGTTTAAAATATTTCCTGTATCTTAGGCTTTATTGTTACATCCTATCCTTTGTAACTTATCTTCTATATATTGATCAATATACAACTCACCAAAGTGTGGTGATTATCATAAAACCCTATATGGTATCAGCCTAACCACTCTCCTGGCCTTCTTCTTCTTCTTAATTTGTTGTTTCAGCCATGGCAACCAATGAGTCTACTGACTCCCCTCTCCCTCTTGCAACCATTCTACACATGATCACTATCAAACTCACATCCTCTAACTATCTCTTGTGGAAGAATCAACTTCTTCCTCTTCTTGCTTATCAAAAATTAACCGGCTATATTGACGGTTCCATTGCCATCCCATTGCCCACCATTGTCACAGAAAACGTTTCATCTCCAAATCCTGCTTATTCTACATGGATCGCTGGTGATCAACGTGCTCTTCTGTTGATTCAATCATCACTATCAGAAGAAGCCATGGCCGAAACTCTCGGACATACCACTGCCAAAGATGTCTGGTGTGCTCTTGCAGATGCTTATAGTCATGACTCCGTTGAACGAATGCACATCCTTCGTGATTCTCTCCGTCAACTTCAGAAAGGTACCTCCACAGTTGCTGAATTTGGTCGCAAATTTAAAGCCATATGTGATCAACTCAATGCAATTGGCCACCCCGTTGATGAAACTGATAAGATTCACTGGTTTCTATGTGGTCTTGGTTCATCATTTGAAACCTTTTCTACCACTCAACGCTTGATGAGGCCTCATCCAAAGTTTCGTGATCTTCTTTCTCAAGCCGAAAGTCATGAACTTTTTCTCACATCTATCAACAGTACCGCTACATCTCAGGTTGCTTTTCTTACTAATCCTGCTCCTGCTCCTGGATCTACTCGCGGTCGTGGTCGCTCATCAAATGGTGGTAATTTATCTAGAGGTCGTGTGGCGTCATCAAATGGTCGTGGTCGTCGACCACCTCACTGCCAACTATGTCGTAATGAAGGACACTATGCTTCTAAATGTCCTGACTTACACACATTTGCTCGCCAACCACCTTCTATTGATGCCAACCTTGCACAAGCTTTTCAAGCTCAATGCAATGTCAATGACTACTCTCCTGATTGGTGTGTTGATACTGGTGCTTCGGCTCACATGACGCCATCTCTCTCCAACATGGATACTGCTACAACCTATTCTGGTAATGATTGTGTTTTATTTGCTAATGGTAATGCATCCAAAATATCTCATGTTGGTACTTCATCTCTAACCCCAAATATTGCTTTGCAAGATGTACTTGTGGTACCAAATATCACAAAAAATCTACTCTCTGTTAGCAAGCTTACGAAGGATAATCCTGTTGATGTTATATTTTCTGATCGCATGTTTGTTATTCAGAATCGGTTCTCAAAGGCACACCTAGCACAAGGACGGCATAAGAATGGACTCTATGTACTTGAACGAGGTCAACATGCATTTCTGTCTAAGCTTTCTTCCAAAAGATTAAAGGCATCTTATGATTTATGGCACAATCGTTTAGGACATGTTTGTTTTGATACTATTTCTTTATTAAATAAATTGGGACATTTGTCGGTTACTTCTATTTTACCGAATCCACGCATTTGTTCCTCGTGTCAATTATCTAAGAGCAGACGCTTACCTTTTGAACTTAATTTAAAGCGTTCTTTGCATGTTCTAGATTTAATTCATTGTGATTTATGGGGTCCATCTCCGGTTGTATCTACTGATGGCTATCGATATTACGTTATATTTGTTGATGATTTCTCCAGATTTACATGGCTTTATCCACTCAAGGTTAAATCTGACTTTTATGGAGTTCTAACGGCATTTCTTAATCTTGTGCAAAATCAATTTTCAAGCAAGATCAAGGTATTTCAATCTGATGGTGGCACCGAGTTTATGAATGATCGTGTTCGCTCAAGTTTTTCAACTAATGGTACCCATCATCCCCTATCTTGCCCGTATACTCCTCAACAAAATGGGCGAGCCGAACGCAAACACCGTCATATTACTGAAACTGGTTTGGCCATGATGTTTAATGCTCAAGTTCCTGCATCTCTTTGGACATATGCCTTCAGCTCTGCTACTTACATTATTAACCGTTTGCCTACTAAATTGTTAGGCAATAAATCTCCGTATGAGCTTTTATTCTCTTCTACGCCAAACTATGGTAATTTTCGTGTGTTTGGAAGTTGTGTTTATCCCTACCTACGAGACTACTCTTCACATAAGCTTTCACCTCGCAGCAAACCATGTGTCTTTATTGGTTATAGTACTCAATATAAAGGGTATCGGTGTTTGGACTTATCTACATGGCGAATTTATACTACATGTCATGCTCAGTTTGATGAATTCTCATTTCCATTTTCTGGAAATTCATCTACTTTGCCACCAGCTCAAATGCTAATTTCAACTTACTGTGATGGAGTAAACGTTGATGAATCAGAAGTATCAATTTCTCCACCTGATGTGTTGGCATCACCTATTGCTCAACCAGTAGTCTCACCATCTTCCGCACCTCGTTGTGATCTTTGTCCAAACATAACTGAGCCTACTTCAAATGCTCAGTCTTCAACCGAGCCTACTTCAAATGCTCAGTCTTCAACCGAGCCTACTGTTGCACCACTTATCTCAGACCCTTCCAATGTTGATGCAACATCACATGTGCCACCTGTTGTTCCCGTAGATGCTCCCACTACGGGACATCCTATGATAACTAGATCTAAAGTTGGCACATTTAAAACACGCCATGTTGCTGATCTCTCACAACTTTCCTCCTCGGTTCTTCACCAAGCCTTATTTTCGGCTAAAGAACCACGTGGCTTCAAATCTGCAGCAAAACATCCAAAATGGTATGCTGCTATGTGTGATGAGATGCATGCTCTCAAAATCAATGATACTTGGGAGCTTGTCCCTCGTCCTACATATGCTAATGTAGTTGGATCTAAATGGGTGTTTCGTATCAAGTTTCATTCTGATGGTACCGTTGATCGTTTCAAAGCCCGTCTAGTAGCTCAGGGATTCACCCAAGTCCCGGGTCTGGACTATTCAGCTACATTTAGCCCCGTCGTTAAAGCCTCTACAGTTCGCATTGTTCTTTCTTTAGCGGTGCTTCATAAGTGGCCTCTACATCAATTGGATGTCAAAAATGCATTCTTGAATGGCAATCTTACCGACACCGTTTTTATGGAGCAACCTCCGGGTTTTGTTGATTCCAAGTTTCCAAATCATGTTTGTCATCTTAAGAAAGCTCTTTATGGGCTTAAACAAGCTCGGGGCGTGTTTCACCGATTAAGTGCTTTTTTGACTAGCATCGGTTTCTCATGTAGTAGAGCTGACACCTCACTCTTCGTCTTCAAACGGGATTCGTGTATTCTTTATCTCCTAGTGTACGTTGATGACATTATCTTGACCGGTAATAATGTCTCTACCATTCGTAACTTCATTACCCGTCTCAACAAAGAATTCTCTATCACCGATCTTGGACGTTTGAATTATTTTCTTGGACTTGAGGTGTCCTATCTAGACTCTGGTCTCTTTTTGAATCAATCTAAGTATGCACATGATATTCTAGCACGTGCCCACTTACTTGATGCAAAACCTGCTGCCACCCCCCTCTCTACTACGACATACTTCACCACCCAAGGCACCCCCTTCTCGGATCCTACCCTTATCGATCTTAGTTGGTGCACTTCAATACCTTACCATCACCCGCCCTGATTTGTCATACGCTGTTAATCAAGTTAGCCAATTTCTCCATGCCCCAACTGAAGATCATTTTCAAGCTGTCACACGTATTCTTCGTTACGTTAAAGGGACAATCAGTTATGGTAACACCTTTTCTCATGCCACCTCACCAACTCTCTTGGGCTACTCCGATGCCGATTGGGCGCGTTGTATTGAGACACGTCGTTCTACTTACGGTTACTCTATATTTCTTGGTGGTAACTTGGTTTCTTGGAGTGCTAAAAACAAACCCACCGTTTCTCGTTCGAGTTGTGAATCTGAGTACCGGGCTTTAGCAAACACCGCGGCTGAGATTATTTGGATCACTCATCTTCTTAGCGAACTACTGGTATTACCATCTACTCGGCCTACTATTTTATGTGACAATTGAAGTGCCTTATTTTTAACTCAAAATCCGGTTGCACATAAACGCGCTAAGCACATTGATATCGATTACCATTTTGTTCGCGAACTTGTCCTATCAGGAAAACTTTACACCAAGTTTGAGTCCACTCATCTTCAAGTTGCTGATATATTCACAAAGAGTTTGCCTAGACCTCTTTTTGAATCATTTCGCACCAAGCTTCGTGTTGGTCCACCCCCACTTCGCTTGCGGGAGGGTAATAGCAACGAATCTCATGGACCTTCCAATCCTTAAATTAGTTGTATATATTTAGAATATATCTTCATGTACATGTTTAAAATATTTCCTGTATCTTAGGCTTTATTGTTACATCCTATCCTTTGTAACTTATCTTCTATATATTGATCAATATACAACTCACCAAAGTGTGGTGATTATCATAAAACCCTATAGACCTATTTTTAACCTAATTGTACTACATTATATTGACAGCCATGTACAAATTTCAATAACTTTTTCAACCACGTCATTAACTTTTCACTTATTTAAAAAAGTCAAGTCAAATTTTTTGTAAAATGTAAAACTTAACTAACTTTTTTTTAAACTTGTTAATCTTTAATTCATCTTTTAATCAACTTAATTAATTAAAATTACTAACCAGATTTGATAATGTATAAATATTGGCTAATTTTAATTTTAAACATACTTAATTTTTTCTTTACCAATCTTAACTGATTTGCTAATTTTTTTCTTACACTTGAGTTGAGTTTGTGAAGAATGGAAATAAAGAAAACAGGTACTTCTATTATTGTCAATTCATTGCTTTGTAAACACACTTTTTCAACATTTTATTTTGTATATTTGTACTTTGCAGGTTGTTATTATCCTTTATGCCAAGGTCCAAATAAGAGTCTGGATAAGATTTCCATATTCCATTTCCAGGTTCTCTTTTTCTCGATCACATTTTTCCTACAACATCTTTTCTCATCAAAATAAATAACTAGTGTAAAAAAGTTTGCCACTCTAAACCTTTTAGGCCTATTTACGAGTAGTTGATTGTAGATGCTTTGCTAAAGTTTATTTGTTTGTCTTTTTGAATATATTTATATTATGTTACATTATTTTATGAATATGCAATTATATTAGATAAGTAATTGTCCATTTCTTTCCACTAGCCAACTAGGTGAAAAAAACAAATCATGTTTAAGGTTATAAAAATCGTAAGCATCACACGTTACGAATAAAATACTTGTATTATAAAGATATACGCAAAAGTGCAAATATTTAACTTTCTTTGATGCAACTCTCTTTATTCATAAGGCGTGTTTGTTAAAAGTAGCAGTGTGCAGCAGCAGTGATTAGTAGCCACAACTTACCGTTGCTTAAAAAAGCATTGAAAAAATGAGCATTCCTAAAAGATAGCAAAGCTCACCGCTCATTTGACAAACTACATTTGAAGCAATGAGTAATCAAATAACTACCTTATTTCCTTCATTTGTATTGTATCATAATCATTTAGAAGACCTTTGTTTGAAAATAAAATCCGTGTATCGACTAAACATGCTGAAATGTTAATCATTGATTTCAGCGGAAGCTATTAAAGTTGCCTATGAAGCAGCAGCCAACAGATGGACAGGTTTGACGTCCTGGTTTCTACACATAAATTTAGTTTCATCTCAGCTATTCACTTATTCTTAACATTGCCATATGAATATTCTGCAGACAATATCTTCACAATGCATCATTGGTGCTCAAACAATTTCCCTTAGGCCAAAGAACAACTTGAACACTTGCACAATGAGGTATATTATAGTTTCCCTGAACCGTCTTGAAGCACAAGTAATTTACCTCTCAACTCATTTGATATCTTTGCTATTCCTACATACTACCTTATAATGATCAACACCTAATAGCCGTATGCCATAAACAAGAATTGAAGTTTATATGGACCGTTCATTTAGATGTCCATAAGGTGGGTAAATAGGCAGATTAGGTGGTAAAGGGTGGTAGTGTAAAAAATGGGTAGGCTGGTTTGACCCGTCACACACTTTGTGCAATTCTTGAATTACTGTGTCAAATATAATTACAGCATCATAATTTTTTAGAAAGGCAATTACAACATATTAACTTAAATAAAATTAATTTCCTTGAGATTCAATGGTTAAGCAGTTTCATGCATTTGAAATAGATAAATTAATAAATTATTAATTTATCGATATAATAATATCTCGCTAAGTTAATAAAATGATTCGACCAACATGTTGGCCGTTTCCTTTTTGAGTTTTGTACACGTTCAACCCGTTAAAGATGAGTATAATATGAATTCACCAATTCATAAGTAAAATGGTTCGAATCACCACCTTTAGATGTCAACTGACATCAAATAGTTTTATGTACCCTCGTTATGGATGATGTCTCACCAGGTACTGCCCTTACATGCAATTTTCAGGTAGGGATAACAGAGGATTTCGCCTATTTGGAGTTACCAACAGTAACATCTGTGAAGCAAATCGAGGAATAGATACTAGAAGCACATGGTAGGTATCACCGTTACTTTAGTTGCCTTGTATCATCCCTTCAGTTACCAGCAACAACATCTGTCATTAGTGAAGAATGTGATATGTTATGAGCTGTGTTTGTGTTGAATTTCAATCACACATTTGGGTTTTGTAAATGAAGTTAATATGTTAAATTTGCATTGCTAAATATATTAGCTTTTAGTTCATTTGGATATTGAAAATTAGGACAGATTTTTTATTTTTTTTGGTTATATGCTCATTTTAGTGACCATCTATTTCGTCTCTAAACTCAGCAATCTGTGACGACTTTTTGGTCACTTATTGTAAAAACAGTGACAATTTTTTGGTCACAATGATGACTGTGACGAATTTTTTCGTCACTAACAGGGTTAAACAGTGACCACTTATCTGGTCACACATTAGTGACCACATAGAGTTTCGTCTCTAATTGGATTTGTGTGGAGCTTTAGTGACGACTGGTGACGACCTGAAATTAGTCACTAAACCGTTTTGTTTCCACGTATTACACTGTTAGTGACGAAATCACTTTTGTCACTAAAGGGCTTTTTTCTTGTAGTGTCAACTAATTGAGGGTATTTGGTTTGAATGATTTGAAAGACGGGAAAATAGATGATGATCCGCAAAATTAATGAGATGAATATAGAGAGAATTGTTGGTGGAGGCTAGGGTTTGTGGGAAAGATTATGATAGAGGCGGTTTTTAGGTTTTGAGAGAAGAGAGTGAATAAACTGGTTCCTGGCTTCCTGCATTTTTTAGGGGTGAAAGATGTCTAAATTACCTTTTTAGATTTATAAATAATGTCTTATATTTTCAATTAATTACACTAATGGCACAATTAATTATGGCCATTGATCAAACAATCTAATGGTTTATATTGGTTCTCGCAGTTCTCGCATTTAAGTAGGGTTCTGAAAATAAAGTTTCACTATATATATATATATATATATATATATATATATATATATATATATAAATATATATATATATATATATATATATATATATATATATAGGGTGAAGTTAAAATAAAAAGACAAATATCCGTAAAAAGAATAAAAGATTTTTTTCAAAAAAGTTCACGAAAAATTCCCAAAAAATCCCACAAGTTGGGTATGTTGGTGCATAAAACTTTTGTGAAAACATTTTTTATAATTTTGTGTTTTGATACGTTTTTTTTAATGCACAAAAAACGAATTTTGATGCGCAAAAAAATTTTGATGCACAAAATTTTTAACTTTTTTTAGTTTGATGCGCAATGTTATTTTGATGAAAAAAGTCAAAAGAAGTTGGGTGCAAAAACCAATTTTTGATGCACAAAAAAAGATTTAATGCGCAAACGTATTTTTTCATAATTTTTTTTCGGAAAAAAATATCCACTTTTAGAAAAAAGTTTTTCACAACTTTTTCATGCACCATCATACCCGATATTGTGGGATTTTTTGGGAATTTTTCGTGAACTTTTTTTGAAAAAAAAATCTTTTTATCTTTTTACGGATATTTGTCTTTTTATTTGATCTTTATCATATATATATATATATATATATATATATATATATATATATATATATATATATATATATATATATATATATATATATTTGAATATTAATAATTATAATTTTTAAAGTAACCGACATTATTTATTGAATATTTATTTTTATTTTATCTTTATAAGTAATCTTTTACTTGTATCATCCATCTATGTGGGACAAATTTAACAAACATTATTTTTTAGAACTAAATTTTCTCAGTATAATGTAAGTGATATTTAAAAGTCGCTATGGTGTTATTATTTAATGATAACTTATGACTACGGGCTATTGCCAACTACTTTTATCTCATACCTTTACAATATACCTACTACCAACTCATTATTGTCACCATATCACGTGGATAATCTACAATTTTTATATGAAAAATTTTGTTATTGCATAACAGTATTCAAATATAAAATTATCGTCGTCCGTATATCTATTGTTTTGTAAAATGTAGATCTAAACAAAATTTCGCTGAATATTTTAATTGTATGACGCCCGCCGCTGCAACGCGTGAGTACCCTGCTAGTATTATAGCAATGATTGTTTAATGATTAAGTTATGTTATAAATGAAATAAATGATAATGATTTTTGTAATGATTAGTCTATGGTGGAGGGTGGATCTCTTAAGTTGATGGGGTAGAAACCCACAATGCCTCTACATTTTACAAAAAATTTGACTTTGACTTTTTAAAATAAGTGAAAAGTTAATGAGTTGGTTGAAAAAGTTATTGGTATTTGTACTTGGCTGTCAAAATATAATGTACAAAAAATAAGTCAAGAATAGGTCA
Source organism: Chrysanthemum makinoi (assembly GCA_910596185.1). Lineage (NCBI taxonomy): Eukaryota > Viridiplantae > Streptophyta > Magnoliopsida > Asterales > Asteraceae > Chrysanthemum > Chrysanthemum makinoi. Next base: position 63,857,570 of record OU343222.1, on the reverse strand, counting down.
AAATTTTTTAATAAGGTATAAACAATAGGACCCGTTGAAAAACCCATAAAGTAATAACTATATTACACGGGGTCAGGTTAAAATGAACCAAAGACATAGCATTGAATTCAGAAAAAATTGAAGTAATTAAGCGTTCAAGACACTCTAAAACCCTTTATTGCTTGCACCAAGCAATAACAACGACATAAAAAAAGATGCTACCAGCGATACAACCTCCGACGGTCCGTACCGATCTCCTTTTCAGTGTCGGTGTCCCCTTTGAAAAGGTCAATTTATATGTACATTCCAAACGCTCCATCTACAACCACAAATGCATTTATTATTTGACCAGATGTTTATAACATGACCTGTTGGAAAATTTAGTGCACTTGTGGAATTAGTTCACACCTTGTAATGGGTTAGGAGGTACGGAGTGTACACCCATAAGGTCCATGAACACCCTGACTCTTATAGTGGTTTGTCTTGGTAGTGCCAGTAGAAAGTACTGCTTGTGGAAAGTACTGCTTGTGGTTTCCACTGATAAGCAGTGTTTCCACTGATAGGCAGTGTTTCCACTGAAGTGCTATGAAAGTACTGCTAGAGGTATGAAAGTACTGATAGTGTTAAAGTACTGCTAAATGGCAGTTACAACTGCTTAATGACCACGTTTAATTGGTCATGTAACCACTAACGGCTATAATGGGGACAGTTATGAGGTGATTAATGGGCCGATTAATCCTCATAATTCCATTTGAACGGCTGAGAGTAATCTCCTATAAATAGGAGATCTGATTATGCATGAAATACACACAGAAAACCATTAACACTTATTAGCGCAAGGGTTATAGAATTGTGCCTAATTCCATAACTGCATTTAGTCTTATCCCAAGTAGATATTCGTGTAACCCAGGCATTAGGGTCGAATAGTTTACTTTGGAAAGTGATCACACGATTCCAAGTGATATCCGGTAACCACCTAGTGGTATTTGTTTCTGCTGACTTATTGTTGTATTACTGACATTGATTATCTAACCCTGCTACTGGGCTAACAACACCAACATGACCCACATTTGATAGTTTTGCTTATCGTCCTATATTATGTTGACGTATTCTCCTTAGGAACTCTAGTATTATGCAATGACTTTCATGTTTGCTGAGAAATGGACACCATACGTGTGATTTATTTGCTGAGAAATAGAGAGAATTCAGAGACTTTCATGTTTCCAGTATTGCTTTCTAGGATAGCTCCCGTTAGCTAATTAATTAGGCGAATTGAGACCCATCAACCCATAAGTGTCGTTGAGGTATTTCTCCAACAAGAAAGGTTCGTATTAGAATGCGGCCATGTTTCCACATAATTTGTTCTCTCCCAATGAAGAATGGAAATAGAAAACCAGTCTTCCATGATTAACAAATTGATTCATTCAGAAAATTCAATAATGAAGAGCATTCTGGGCCCGGAAGACTTGGAAGTCATTGTTCGCTAGGGTCAGGTCAATGCACACTTTGTATTATAGTTGTCCAATATATGGCTCAAATTTACTTGGAGGTCATTGTTGGCTTGGGAGTCTAATTTTACTCCTGTAGTGTTAGAAGAAACGAGTGACCATCTTATGCTGATTATCAAGTGGGTCGCTTGAAAGTCTAATTTTACTCCTGTAGTGTAAGAAGAAACGAGTGACCATCTTATGATGATTATCAAGCGGGTCGCTTGCGAGTCTAATTTTACTCCTTAAGCCATGGCTAACTATACCATGTATTTTACTTTAGTTTTTCTAATATTAAGATCTCGATCCTCTAATGGATATATCATTTTACTGGTATGAAGACGACAGATTAATTGAACCGTGTTCCTAACATTTGTCTTTCATTTTTGTTTTTGTTTTAGGTCAATGCAAAAAACTTTTTACATATTGCTTGATGCATTTGAAATATATCGAATGGTGGAGCAGCAATACCTTTTTTAAGAGATGCAGAGGGAACTCATAGGCTCACTATTTAGTTATAGGAAATATAGCATTTTAGTTTTAAAAAAAAAATGGAGCTTTCATGTGTATGCATGTTTCTAAGGCCAATGCTAATGGAGGGTAGTTGCTCGGTTGGTTGACCCCCCAACCGACTAGTCGACCGCGTCTCCTTCCTTAGCTCAACCGAGCATGACCGAATCTCACCCCAACCTTTGCATTCTTTCGGTTTGTCAGCCAACCGATTGAATGGGCACAACTCCTCCTATTTTTTCAACCACATCACTCCCCAAAATACAACACTACAAAGAAAACACAAACAAGATTGGAATACAAAGATCTCAGGTTTTACTTTAATCGATATTAAAGGATCTTTAAAGATCTTACTAAACCCATCATAGATCTTGACCAAACAACTAAAGAAATAAAAAGCCGCCTTACCCGAGATCTTATAAGAAGATCTTGATGCCAAAAATCTTCTGGTTCTTTCGTGGGTCTTTGAAAACTGAATGGTAAGCAGGGGCGGATCTATGTTTATTCTTTTGGTTGGTAGTTTTATATAGAGTGCTTACCTTGTTAATTTAGAGAGCATACCCTTATTGTTTTTTTTTTAATCAAAACTTAAAACCAAAAAGTATTAAAAGTTGAAATGAATTTACAGGTGAGGTTGGGAGAAATATCAAGAAGATGGTGATGTGTATGTGTAAGGTGTGTGAGAGAGGATTTTGTGAAGAATGCCAACTGTTGTGTTTTAGGACACAAATATCAAGAAGATATAGGTTCTTGGGCTACAAATACAATTTACTCCAAAAAACTATTTACTTTATAAATGACTAGCCGGGTACCCGCGCGATGCGGCGGCGGGTACCCTGTAATTAAAATTTTAGCAAGCAATGTTTTTTTAGCTATATGCGTTTTGTAACAATAACTTTACAAATAGCGAGATTTTTATTTCATACAAAAATAGTAGGGTGAACATGCGATACTTTAAAAATATAAAACGATACATGAAAATATTGTGAAGATAGTTAGATAAGCCCAACATCAATTAATTAACAAAATTTTCGGATTTAGCCCATACTAATTAAAAATTCGCAGCCCAACTTTAAAAAAAAATCCGACAAGCCCATAATTATTATCCAATATCAATCCAAATCCACAACAAACCCTACACCCTTTAGAATATAATAAGTTCTTCATTACCCTAATTTAGTAGAACCCTAAAAACACATCACATATTCCAACGTCCCCATCCAACAGTTTGTCTCCATCTAAAAAAAACTTGCACTCACCAAACTCAACTTGATATTTCCTTCTCCAAAATAATACACCTATTCAATCTTTCCAAACTAACTCATTAACACATGAACACAACACATCAAATAAATCCACCCTTATATCTCCATGGCAGTCACACACCTAAATAGCTCGTCTTCCTACAAAAAACGCAACATCACAATAACATTTCTTCCATCTCCGTATCACAAACGCAACATAAACCTTCTTTATTTATTTTCAACTGTAATTGAAGCACATTATGTTCGTCCAGATCTCATTAAAGAGGTCTTGGTTTATTGGTTGTCCTTTTATACTTTCAAGATCTACTCTTGCTTGTTTGATAAGGAGTAGTTATTGTGTTGTGTTGATTGTGGTTCTTTCTTTATTTTCATTTCGTGGCTTAAGGGTGTATGTGGGACAGTAGGATGTTGATGTTTGTTGGTGTCTTTCTGCTACTAAACCCAACACCAAAGACGAATACTTTAGATCTTTTTCTTAACTTTTTTTTTGGCTTCAAGATCTTAGATCTTGGTGTCGAACACAAGTATGTTTGGTTTTGTACGAATGAAACAAAGAGTATATAACAACTTTGTTACAGATTTTTGAAACAAAGACACTTAGTTTGTACTATAGGCTTAATAATTTGTATTTTTCACTTAAGGGGTATTTTAAAAACTACATTAATAGTATTTGTTGACCGGTCAATAATGTGGTTTCTATATTTAATGTGTATAAATGTGTTGTATATTATGCATATGTGGTTGTAAGTCTGAATTTTTGTGCTTTAATGTGTTGTACATCATGCTTTATTGCTTAGAAGTCTGAAAAGTCTGAAAATTAAATAGGAGAGAGAGTGGTTTGTGCATTATAAGTAGTAGTGATAGTTGTAAAGATAAATAAGGAAATATAAAACTTTTTTTCAGATGCATATAAAAAAATAGGTAACAACAAATATGTATTTTAAAAAATATAACTTTTATTTTAATTGAATTGTTATTGTGATGTTTTTTTTTAATTATGAATGAAATTTTAATTTAAGAAAAAAAAGTTACGGTCGTCATTGTGTTCACCACTAGCAAGTTATGGTTGGGTGTAGTCTTGGAGAGAGAAAGCTGATGTGGCGCTGATGTGGCAGGGGGTGACCACAAAATCTGTGGTTGACATTAGCATTGGCCTAATAACGGTGTTTTATTTTTCTTCTTCAGAAAGATGAAGTCAGACGGTTCTCTCTATATAGTTGCTGAGTACTATGGATGTTAAAGGTGAGCACATCAGAAGACAAAAGAGCATCTCCACTTGGCGGACGCACCCGTCTTCTGACCCCACTGTACCCAAGATCACACAGAACCTTAGACTGAACGGCAAAGGGGTGAAAACCCATTTAGATGACTGGCGAAGTCACACCGAAACCATGCCTTCCAAAATATTCACGCATGAATTTCGTAAACCAAGAAGACTTATGGTGACTCAGTCACCTTAAATGTAATGGTGTGAAGTGAACCCTATTTTTGTGTTTATTGTTTTATATTTGGTTTGTGAGTGTGTGTTGGGTATTTTGGTGAGGTATATTTGTATAAAGTGAATATTTTAATGAAATGTGCGGGGTAAGGTAACCTTGACTACAAATAGGTGAGTGGGTGTGAGGGGAAGTGATAGTAGAGAGAAAGCTGAGATGACGCTGATGTGTAAGGTGATAATGCACATCCTTGCCATCCAACCTTAAAACTAAGGCTACACCCAATAACAACTCTCATCAACCTTTATCTTTCTTGCCACACCAGTTTTTCTCTCCTACAATCTACAGAAAACCTTTTAGGCACAATAAGACGACCTACACTATAAAAAACATGCCTCACAAAAATACATTTTAATTATTAAAACACACACACAAACAACCACACAACCTGAGTTGTCTGGACGACCCTCATACCCAAAACCATGACCGACAACCTTCGACGACCTTGAAGCCACAACAAAAACGACCCTCAGCAACCTTGACAACCTAGTAGGTTGTCACCCTTATTGTGCCTAGCCTAAAAAAATACTCAGAATCTCGAATTACCCACTTATGACCATGAACCAACTGAACATTTAGAGCTGCTGAATCTCAAATAATTATTTATTCGAAAATTACCCAAACCATAATATATATCAATAGCAGTAAAGCCACGCTCGTATCATAAACTTGTCCCAACTTCTCCAATACTTTAAAAAAAATGCATACATAGCGTCCTTTCGTCACTTTGTGCACAACATCCAACACTCATTACAACCATCTTGCAACAACAACATATCAAACACAAAAATTTGCAGTTTCATACAACATCTTAATGCTCACCCATTACCAATTTAAATTTTTACAACATTAGATCCATGTGTAGCCTTTGAAGTTGTGACACACACTTCCTGCAAAAGCTTCGTCTTTGTCAAAAAAAAATGACGAATTAATATGTTTGTTGCGTGGTTGATAATTGAGTCTATTGAACTCATTTTTGACCCGCTCCTAAAACGTATCACGATCTTGTGCACGCCCGAGAAGCTGATCCTTCGTAGCGGCTACATAACAAGTGGCAAGTAATTCTTCCTCTTTTGGTTGCCAACGTGCAGGGACGAAGTTGGGAATTTCTTCATCCTCATCGATTGGTTCGGGGTCTTTGGATTTTTTGGACTTTCGTTTACCACGACTTTTAGGCTTTGGAGGAGACGTGGGTGTTTCGGGAACCTCATGTGTTTCAGTTTGTGAATGTTGTGAGAATTGTAGATTTTGAAAATTGGTGTTTAGTGTGTTTTATTGGCCTTGTTCCCAAAATAGAAATCGTTGATGTTGTAGATAAAGTCCTTGGCTCGACAAGTCTAGTGGGTTAGGAAAAGATAAGTTGGGTGATGATGAACCCGCGTTCGGGTTTGAAGATGAACCCGGGTTTGAGGTATTCCACCCACCGAAAAGATTCATGAATGAATCATCGTTTTTGTTGCCTCCCGACATTTTTTTTAGCAAATGAAAGTATAAGATAGAGTAGATTGAGTTGTGGAAGTGTGAAAAAAATGATGTGTTAATTGGGTATTTATAGTGGTAAGAAAATGGTTTTGATTTTTTTTTTTTTTTTTTTTTTTTTTTTTTTAAAGAAAGTAGCCGTTTAAATGGGGGGTAAAGTGATTTTTTTTATAAAAACCCAACGAATATATTAGCCGTTGTAGGGGGTTTTATGATTTTTTTTAAACAAACGCACCTTAACGCATCGTTAAGGGGTTAACGCACCACCGTTAATGCTGCCTTAACGCAGCAAACGGTGTGGTTAACGCGCCTTAACGCTGCTACGTTAAGGCTTAACACCCTTGTGCACGTTAACATACCCTTTGCTCTAACAAAAGCAACAAAAGAAATATACTACATGCATCATTTTTATCTTAAATAAGCATTTTGCAGCCCATGGTTCACAAAAATTAGGACCAATATCTCCAAAATAGTTTAAATCACAATTTACCATGACAATAACAACTAACATATGAAAATAAGGAAGCCTTTGATCATCTTTGGTTGTTGACCTTAAGTTGTTTAAATAGGCTAATCCAAAGACCCCTTAAACTAAAATGCAGATTTATCAAAAGGGTGTTTGGTAATGCTTATTAGAAATGTTTATCTGGTTATTGTGTTTGTCATTGTTTATCTAAACTACATATCTAACTATTTTTGTGACTATGAGCTTGGTACGGGAAAAAAAAACACCAAAACTGTTGAGTGATAAATTTGTACCTCTTGGATTGGTATATTCAGACCAGGAGCAAGGCCGGGAATCAAAGCTTGGTAGGCTTGGCATAACCTGAAAAAACAAATTCATCAACAAATCCAACTTTTCTTAAAGCACCAATCGAAGAATCAAGCAAACGTTAACTCATTATATATAAAGAAATTTTCAAGAAAGTTCTACCATTTGGAAGCATAGAAAAAAATGCAAAACATGCATTGATGCAAAACTAACAAACTGCTTTTGTAAAAGGCATAAGCTAACAAAAATTGAAAACAGAAAATACTGCAACCAGAGATATGAACTAACAAATCAAACAAATATATGAATTTATAAATAGTTACCTGTGATCAAAGAGTAGGGGCGGCAAAAATGGTGGCAGGAAGAAGTGAATATCGTAAAACTGAAGGAAGATGGAGATGAGATGCATTATCAAAATCCTAAGATACCAAAAAGCATATAAAAAGGGTATAGTAACCACATTAAGTGTTAAGCAATAATCAAAAAGGTTTTATAAATATAACATTGATCATTTCTTATAATTCTTCACACAAGCTTAATATCGGGGTTATAGAATTCTTCACGCATGCTTCTCGTTTAGGGTAATATCAATGTGCTAAATTGATAAGCGGGCAAATTCTCTAAATGCCCCAGTTGCCCAACTATATTACCCCAAATGCCTCACTTTTTTTTCACTTCTCAAAATGCCCCATGGGCAACTCTCCCATACGCAACTCTCCTATAAGTTCGACAAGTGTCCATATATTTGGGCCCACCTTGTACTAGTGTACTAGGTTAGTTCTTGGGCAACTGGGACCTACATTCTTGGGCAACCGACATATTTTTGTCTTTTAGCAAAAAAGTAAAGTTTTTTTTTATTATAAAAAAGTACATATATCTTGGGCAACTTGACCCCACACATATATACTTTTGGGCAACTTATACACTTTTGAATACAAAATACTTTTAATTACAAAATACACATTATATATTTTATACATTATATACATTTTAAAATATATAATAGATACGATTAAACACACATAAACCCTGAATCAGATGATCATCACCGATCAAAACCATCACCACAGATCCAAACCATCAACGATCTTCCTTCGATCACCACCACCACCTTCCTCCTCCACTTCCACCACCGCACTCCCACTCCCCATCTCCATCTCCATCTCCAAGCCTCCCGCCGCCCACCAACTAAACCTGACCACTGGAACAACAGGAATCCTAACGATATGATGTCATTTTCAGGTTTATTTTTACCGGATTGTATGTAAAATGTGCTCGATGTTAGCTTTATCTTGCTAAAATGTCATATATAAATCATTCGGGCTGCCCGAATATATTAAGTTAACTTTCATAGTGTAGCTCGGGAACTTGCCTTAATTCTTATATATTAATTTAACTCTTGCTTGTTTGGTAACTTAGTGGGTGTTTATTGCGTTTTATAGGTGGGATTCTCTGTTAATGGGGGTTTTAATTTTGGCATTTTGTTGGATTCTAAAGGCGTTCCTTGAGGTAAGGAATATCACGTTTCTCTAATTGCATCCTCATGTAAACTGTTCACAACAAGAACATTTGTATGATATCGTGTTGCTTAAGATTTATTTGCTAGTCTGTAGGATAAATACCAGATCATATTGTAAAAAGCTGTTTTGTGAAAGAATTCTTTAGATATTTAGATGTGATAAAATATATATATATATATATATATATATATATATATATATATATATTTATATATATATATATGGATAAAACTGGAAACCACTGCTAGTACATTTCTAACCACGGATAGCCGTGGGCAACCCACGGCTAGTACATTTCTAAGTTCTAACCACCCCTGTGTGTGGGCAACCCACGGGTAGTATCTTTCGAACCACCGTGGGTTGCCCACACATAGGGGTGGTTAGAAATGTACTAGCCGTGGGTTGCCCGCACACAGGGATGGTTAGCAATGTACTAGCCGTGGGTTGCCCACGGCTATCCGCGGTTAGAAATGTACTAGCAGTGGTTTCCGGTTTTTATCCAATTTTTTTTTTTTTTTTTTTTTTTTTTTTTTTTTAACATATAGATTTGGTTTCCGGTTTTTATCCAAAATTTTGTAAATTACTAGAAGTACATTAGTTCTTATTAATGTGATCATAGTAAGATGTGTTCATATATTAACTTGAGAGGGATATATACTAAATGGTACAAGTTGAGCTCAGTGATCAAAGCTTCTTCTCATGAAGTGAAGGTCATAAACTCTTTACCATCATCTTTTTTATCTTTTATTTTTATATCTTCGTCATGTTTAGTTATCATATAAGCAATTTTGCATATGACCTCCGACAGCCGGGCTACGGCACCGCATAGAATGCTTGAAACACATTATCCAAATAGGTTTTTGGTTTGACCAAACTTACCTAACTAGTATAACAGAAACATATGTGAGCCGACAATATATTTCGTGAACATGAACAAACCACAGATATATGTGAGCCGACAATATATTTCGTGGACATGAACCACATATACCAAGATCGAAACTTTATTAAAAATAATGGCCGATATCAGCATATTGTCGAGATAAGGAGTTGTAGGCGATTTTTGGCTATAATGGATTTCATGTTTATTGATAATTAAATTGGGTATTACCCTACAGAAAGAGTTCATATACCAACCAAACATGGTTTACAATGAAGGGTCTTTTTTTTCTGTCTACAAGTTTAAAAGGTTTTCTAAGGAAGAGTTATAAGTCGTCCAGAAACAAGAAGCAACTAAATTTCTGAAGGGTAATTATAATAAACAAACAAGAAACACAGTCGAAACCAAAGCCAATTGCATTCCCAGTATCAACTGTAATTTCCTCCATTCAGGCTCAAACTCCTGCAAGATATGGAAATGCGTATGTTACCATGTGCGGGTATATAAAAAGGCGATTAAAATGGAAGTCTATTAAAAACAACAAATGAATCATGAACGCAAAAGGGATAGTAAGCAAGTTTTTCCAAAGCATGCATGCTAAAACACACGATCTGTTTAGCTTACCTATAGTCTAGATGATCATGTTTTCAGAATGAAAGCATACATGCAACAGTCAACAATGATGAAGTTCATTCTGAGCACTAGTAGAAAAAGTTATAATCCCAAATCTAATTCAAACAAAGCCTATGATTCATTATATCATGTCAATCATTCAGCACTTTTTCATTCAGTAAATTATTACACGTGCTACGAAAAGGAGATGGGTACCTTTTCCAGCATTATATCTATTCTGATCCTGCAGCGACACAATAGTTGAACAGAATAAGTGTGATGGAGGATATGGCAAGAAAATTGAAAGAATCAAGAATATACCATGTTGTACTCATCTAGCCAGGTCTTCTCTTCACATGCAGCTGACCACCTATCGAACTTCTCAAGTATGTCTTAATGCTGTTTATTATGTGAATGATTTTTAATCATTGGTATAGTTATTGTGTCTCTTGTTGCTTATAGAACCTTAATGTTTTACAGATCAATTGCAATTGCAGATTTCACACCCATATAGTAGTGGCTTGAATGGTAGCAGTCATCTGGGAGTTGCTGTGGAGTATGATGCTTTTAATCTTCCAGATGGAATGTCACCGAACAATCAGGCTTTGGATTTGGATTCTTCTGACGTATGTTTCTCAAGAAACGGGTCACCCAGGGGAAGATGGTAGATTTGCCTTTGGATAGCCTGTTTATGTTCAGTTAGGTGACCATGATTGTCTTTATAGTTTTCACGATTAGGTAGAGCCTTTCTATCTCATTTGATGATTAATATTGCATTGTTCCAGGATTCTGTATCCAACTATTAATATCAGCAAACACGGTATCAGTGTTCTCAGCAAACTCACCATAAGTGAGTGCATGCCACATTCCTGGATACAGCTTAAATGTTTTGTCAGTACTAGCAGCAGAATCGTATAAGAGTTTACTCATTAAAGGATCGGTCACTTTGTCATCCTTCCCATGTGCAATAAGAAACGTCAGTGTAACCTCTTTGAGCCTCTTTTCAAGGTCGACGGTGACTTTAAACAATTCCATAGCAGTTTGTAAGCGCACCCGGCCTTTGTAGCATAATGGGTTGTCGCGAATCTGACATAAGGAAACATAGATACTTAAAATAATAACAAAAAGACGAGTACTATAAAAACCTATAAATGAATTCAACGAGAGTATGAGAATCGTTTACTTCCTGTCTAATTTTAGGATCTCTAAAGGCAATCTCAAGAAGATCTTGACCAGGGACAATCTTCCAAGTTGGTATGAATCTCATAAGTTGTACTAAAACATTGAACATTAATGGTGATGGCTTCATGCCCTCAGCAAGCTGTGATATCAAATATAAACAGTTAGAAAAGTACTAAGAAACAATGGAAGTTTAAACAGTCAATATACTTAATAAGTCCTGCACAAAATAAATATGCAAGGCAATTTAATACTTAAGCAATCTGGTCCTTGAAGTACTTGTTTCTGCACTTAAATGTGAAATTTATGTTGATGCTACAAACATTAATTGCAAGATACTTTGGTTGAGTTACAGGGGGGCTCGTCTCTCATTCCATTATATAGAGCTTCAATGAAAGCAGTGATAAACTGCGTAACACTAACTAGGTACCGAATAGACAGGAATTCATAAGATGCTTTGTATGAATTTCATTATTTCATATGACAAGACAGCCAAAAATGCTGCCTCTTAACTATTAACTGTCGTTCTTACAAGAAAAGTGTAGTGATCAATTAGAGCAACTACGTTAAGCCGGTCCGACTAGTGAGTTACTGACCCTCATTGTCATGATGATGAAAATTTCATATGAACTAACTTTCAAACTTGATAAGTTAGTTTATATAACAAACACTAAACTACTTAATTTATAAAAGTAGAATAGTAGAAATATGTAGAGAAGGGGGTGCACATACCTTACACATGGGTGCAACCAAGACTCCACCATCCCAAAAGTCTGGTTTCATCCTAGCCAACCTGAGAACCATTGCTCCTCCCATTGACTCACCAAGCAATATCCTCAATTTATTTTTATTTTCTTCCCTTTCTGAAAGTTAAAATGAATTAAATTAATATAGAAAATTTATACTCCCAAATCAAAGTTAACCTTTGTCGGTGTAATCGAGCCGAGTACTGCTTAGCTCGAATAACTCACGAGTTGTCTCGTCTCGTTAGCACTCACGTCTCTTTGTTACCCCGTTGAGATTTAAACTCACAGCCACTTAATCAATTAACTATGATAGTACCGCTTGGCCAAAAACATATTTGTTTTATTTATCGAAATTAGCTTAATCAAATTCAAAGGCCAGAAGATGGTACCTATTTTCGAGTCATTTCGATTTTTATTAGTTCAAGTTGCCTTTTTTCCGCTTAAATTGATTATATGTCAGTTTATGAAAGTTACGTATCTTTGTCAAGCAAAATTATAGTATTTAAAGAAAAATGGTTCGATTTCTTAGGCTATGTCCTGAACTCATATAATATTCTATTTATTTACATATTGTATCAACTTGTAAAGTCCATACGAACACATTATTTTGTATAAAATTTTAAAATAAACATGTATATGCACATACCTTCTATTGGTTAAAGTTGAAGCCACCATTGGGAACAGAAACATCACCACCTCCAAAATTGAAACCAGGTTGGGCGCCCTCGCCAGGTGGCATCGATCATTTGGGCTTGAAAGCCACGAATGAACACTTTCACACAATCTCCTATATCCCATATGGATACAACTCATTAGCTAATTATGTTATCTAATATCACACTCACTGTCAAAATGCACATCCAAACACCCTAGAAGTAGAAAAGGTCTAGAATAGTGATCAAGACAACAAATGAAATGAATTAAACATAGAAAAGGGAACTTACACTCTCCTCTTTGATCTTTGACCACAAATGCTTCACTTCTTGCTTCCCTGATTCTCACTTCTGAATTTTGGACTTTTGCCCCTATCCTAAACTTCCTACTTCTCCTCCAACTCGAATAATCAGTAAAAAATAGATCACCTAAATCCGCAACACCTTCTTTCAAAGTCACTACCAAATTTTGAGCTGTCGCAAAGTTACTAATAGTACCTGATCATGCTATTTGTTTCTCTTTATGATATTGTAGCGCACTATTAGTAACTTTGCGACAGCTCAAAATTCAAATCGAATGTGCAATATCCAATATTTTGGGGTAACATGTACATAGTCAACAGAAGTTAATCCCTTAATCGTCACTACTCTAGAATTTCGATACAAATATAGGTAAGAACTCGATGCAATATTTGAACTTCACTAATTAGGGTACCACTGCTAGGCTTCTCGAAACCACTCATAGGCTTCTCGAAACCACTGCTAGTGGTATCGGACACCCCAATATGTAGCTTACGTATAAATCCACGTATAAATCATTCCCTACCAAATAAACATTTTCCGACACTAATTTTGAAGTGTATTCAGTTCAAACAACTAATTTTAAAACTCAATCACTAGAACACAAATGCATAAAATCCTGAACTATATCCAGGAATCATCAAGAAAATCTGCAGCATAGTATTTAAATACACACATTCAATAAATTCTTTCAGTTTAATTTCTTTCAAACTTAAAAAAAAAAAAAAAAAAAAAAAAAAAATGGTGAACCTGGGTAGCCGTGAGTTTTGAAGGTGGTGGTGGGTTGTGGTGGTGATCGGAGGAAGATCGGTGATGGTTTTGATCGGTGATGATCTTTGATTCATGGATCTGGGTAGCCATGAGTTTAAGAAGTTTTTGTGTGTGTGTGTGTGTTTAATACTTTAAGAAGTTTTTGTGTGTGTGTGTGTGTGTGTGTGTTTGTTTAATACTTTAAGAAGTTTTTAACTGTAAATATGTATAAAACGAGTGATGAACCCGATTGTGATCTGTGGGATTAACTTTTAGGACGTGAATTTAGATAGGGACTATTTTTGCCAAATTGCTATAAAGGACTTACTTTGCAGCGACACTTAAACCTCAGGGGCTATTTTTGCCAACTTGCGAAGGACTTACTTTGTGACGACACCTAAACCTCAGGGGCTATTTTTGCCAACTTGCAAAACTTAGCATTTAATGTTGGGACACGTGTCATGCAAAGACCACATGTCTTGCCTTTTAGTATACATAATAATATATAAAGTGTACTTTCTTTTAAAGGTATTTTGTATTCAAAAGTGTATAAGTTGCCCAAAAGTACATATGTGTGGGGTCAAGTTGCCCAAGATATATGTAATTTTTTATAATAAAAAAAGACTTTACTTTTTTGCTAAAAGACAAAAATATGTCGGTTGCCCAAGAATGTAGAGGTCAAAGTTCTTGCCCAATCTAATAGACACTAGTACAAGGTGGGCCCAAATATATAGACACTTGTCAAACTTATAAGAGAGTTGACTATGGGAGAGTTGCCCATGGGGCATTTTAAGAAGTGAAAAAAAAGTGAGGCACTTGAGGTAATATAGTTGGGCAACTGGGGCATTTAGAGAATTTGCCCTTGATAAGTTTAGCACACTGAATCAAGAGTAACTAACAAACTTGAAATTCATATTGGTTCAAGAACCTAAGCAAATGATTTTGTAAAAGTGAACACCAAATATATTAATCATGACAAAGTACAAAACGGAAAGCATATTGAATTCTTACCATTGTGAAGAATAACGATTTCACACCTCTTAATCAACTCCCAATGTCGACAGTGAGTGACAAACCAAGCATTCGTATAATATAACAGATAAAGGAAAGCAGAGTTACTGGGATTTATTATAGATTTTGAATCAAACACAAAATTTAACAACAAAACATTAACATTGGCATTTTCACAAACACTTAAGAAGATTAATTAAACATGTTGCGCATACCTTTAATGTAGGCAATGCTTAAGAAGTACAAGAAACAAAAGCAAGCTCATTCACTCATTGTATATCCAATTCGATAGCAAGTTTATGCAACCAAAATTTACAACAAAAAACAGAGAAATATGAAACGGAGATAAATGTGACAAGAAAATTAACAAATCTCTCTTTTGATTATATGACTTCTGAAACATTAGCTCAATTTCAAATTAGATAAGAAACATGATTTTGAATTTGAAATCTTGAATGGAGAAAAGTCAGTAAAAGAGAAAGGGCCTGCAAAATTGTAGTTCCCAATGTGTATTGCATAGTGTATGTGTATCTATTATACTAGGTAGCATTTTAGGCCGTGCTAAGCACGGCCCAATAGGATTCTCGTATAAGTTTTAAGGATAATCATTTGTTTGTAGCAAGTAAATTTCTCAATTCTTATCATCATATGTGCATAAATTACTCCCTTTATAACATAATAGATATACCAAGATATATGTTGATATGAGGTCGTGTCATCTAATTCATTTTTCATTTCTTCTAGTATAATATTATAAGACAATATAACATGTAATATAACTTTTGGTTGTCACTAAATTAGCAACAATATAAATATAATTTTTTTTTTTGAAAGGCAACAATGTAAATATAAAATAGAGTAAATTACATGGATGGTCCCTGTGGTATGACAAAAGTAACAACTTTCGTCCCTCGAAGTTTGAAGTTGCACTGGTAGTCCCTAAATTGGTAAACAAATAACACCACAGGTCCATCACTTAACTAGTGTTAAGTGAGTTCCGTTATAATTTACACTTTAGCCCTTTTGGGTTAAAGCCCGTTGCATCATCTATCCTCTATAATAACGAATGTTTATAATTTAAAGTTTTTCTACTTTAGGTACGTTTTCTTACAATTTTATCCGATTTCGTCCGTTTTTTTTACGTTTTTGTCCGTTTTCATACGTTTTCGTCCATTTTTCTTACGTTTTCATACGTTTTATCATTGGTGGCTATACCGAGCCAAGACACAAACAAACACCCTATGTGGGTCGAAACAGGCCAGCAAAACAAAGAAGCCAAATCAATCGGCTAGAAACCAATAACCAACAAAACCAACACACCTTTGTGTGGCTATGTTGGCCCAACTCGTACATACACCACTGTGGTGTGGTACGTACCGAGCAGCAGCAACAACCATAAATGTTTAAAGTAGTCTAAAACAAACACTCCTTGTCTAAGGCCGAACCAAGACAACCGCAATTGTCAAACAACTAATCCAAATCCATACAAAGACCAAACTGAGACACCAAGGGGCTGAGACAACAAGGGGTCTCCGAAGGAAAGATATCTGAGTTACCATACGATTAGTGACCAACAAAGACAAACACTCTTGATGGGTCGTTTTGCGAATCAAACCAAATATAAACTAAACAAACACCACTTTATTGATCTCACCACACGATTCTACTTTACAAACATGTTTTTCTTAAACTTGTTTTAATTCCACGAAAACATAATAAATCCTTTATAATCGATTTAGATAACAAGAAGTAACAAGGACTGATTTAACGTTTCACATACCAAGAAGAGGAACAGAGATAGAGAGGTGGAGTGATGGAATAGCGGCTGTGATGGTGGTGGTTGTGGTGGTGAACTCAAACAACAACAAACCCCAATCACAAACTTCACGTCTAATCAAATCCTACCCAGTGACCACTGCCATCACATCTAGACCTGATTCAACCTTTAATTCTTTGTTTCTTGCATCAAAAGAAATGAAGGAGTGGTGGCTGTGAGACGGCAAGGGTGGCCGGTGGGATGAGGCGGTGTGGCAGAGGTGGGTGTCGGTTTGGCAGAGAGATGGATAGATGGAACCATCTTGAGAGTGAAAGATAGAGTTATCTATCTGTGATTTAAGTAAAAAAAAAAAAAGGATGTGGGTAAGGATAGACGATGCAACGATCTTTAACCAAAGGGGCTAACGTGTAAATTATAACTAACTTACTTAACGCCCGTTAAACCAAAGGATCGGTGGTGTTATTTGTTTACCAAATTAGGGACTACCAGTGCAACTTCAAACTTTCAGGGACGAAAGTTGTTACTTTTGACATACCACAGGGACCATCCATGTAATTTACTCTATAAAATAAAAAACGACCAAAGACTTTACATATGCAAAAGATGAAAATGTAAACTTAATGAGTAAGTTAATTTATAAGTTTCAAAGTTTATGGAATAACGACCTCTTAAGATGTTAAACATGCATGCATGTTTTTCCTTTCTTTCAAATATTACCCTTATACTTATGTTTAGAATTTCCTTATTTACTGATATAAAAATAATTTAACTGATAATATTACTGTAATAGAGTAACAAATAACTATAGCCTTAAATATTTTTATGACATTAAACAACTTTTTACCAACTCCTACTAACCAATTTAGTTTGACTCTTTACCGCAAACAATCGTACCGTTAATGCAACCCCGCCCATACCCCTATAATAGGTCCTCAACCATCAATTAAGCACCAACTCCCATCATCCTCTGATCCTCTCTGTTTCTATGTTCCCATTCTTCATAGGCATACAATTATTAGAATACTTGGAAGTATTAACATAATAATATGGAACAAAGATAAAAACTTTATTACAAAATATAATCAATTTAGTTCTAAATTTTTTTGGATATGGCAGGAGCAAATTAAGCTCAACCAAAGGTGCCACACCAGACCAAACCAAACCACAAGTAAGCTCTAAAAGTAAAAAAGACAGTTTGAGTTGTTGAAAGAGCAAAGAATAGATCATCTTTCAAGCAAACAGGTTCCTTTTCTCCATTAACCGCGTGTAAAATGCAATTAGCCACTTCCATATAGCCAAAATAAGAACTGTTAAGACCCTTGATATCACATAAACATATCAATAGACATTTATCCAGAGACGGATCCACATGGAAACAATGGGGGGCAAGTGCCCCCCATGGCTAGCCGAAAAAGTCGCGATTTTAGTGTAAATTTTTTAAAATTTTGACCTTTTTTCGAAAGTGCCCCCCACTCAAAATTCAAAATGCCCCCCACCCAAATACTAAAACCCAACATTCAACACTCTAAAACTTTATAAATCAATCATTTTAAAGTAAAAATAATCGGTTTATCATTACGATCCTCGTTTTTTTTTTCCGCATTCTATTGTTGTCGTCAAAAAAAATTTTTTGCCCCCCACATCCTCATTTCCTAGTTCCGCCACTGCATTTATCATTATATATCTTAAGTAGTAAACATCAAATCATTTTTTCAGCAAATAGATTACCAAAATGTATATGAAATTCTCTTGTTCATTGTTCTTTACGAACCTCAGTATCCAAAATTCCAAACATAATTTGGCTTGGGTTTTTCATTCACCTACAATATTACTTATAAGATATATCCATAACCCTACCAATATATATTATTAATACAACAACATATTCACATCATCCTTAAGTTTATACAAATCATGAGAACCTCAAATATTCAACAAGAATATGAGAAGAAAGAACCGTTATAAATATAGTTTTATTATTTTATATCAAAAAGTATTCTAGTGTTCTTAAAATATATACAAAAAGGCAAAAAGCACTAAGCTGCAACAAACCTACATTTTAGTATCAAAAGTAATGCAACAAAGAGATGGGCATGAGATCGATTAGGCTAGTCCCAGTCGCAACCTGGGACGACCTGGGACAACCTGCGCCACGTCAGCTTTCTCTCTCCAGCGACCTGGGATAACCCGGATGCCCCAGTCGACGACCCGAGGATTTTTATTTTTTATTTTTTTTATTTTTTATTTTTTTTTAATTCAAACATTTTTAACATTAAATTTAAATTTCATTCAAATTAAAAAAAACATTACATTACGAAATTAAAAAAAAAAAAAAAAAACATTACACTACGAATTTAAAAAAAAAATTACAATACGAAATTCAAATAAACACTAGAATACTTAAACTAATAATCTAAATTGTAACGTTCTTTGATTGCTGCCTTAACTTTCTCCAACTCTTCTAGTTGGCGGCCGGTCAAATTTGGGTCGATTGGAGTGTTGTAGAAGATGATGTCGGACTCCCGTTTTGATGTCCTCATGAGCTCAAGTTTTGCCTGTTTTATCTCGAGCTCTTTTTCCCTCAACCGTAACCAATTATCTTCTAAACCCTGCTTATTCTCTTTTGACGGCTTCTTGGTCCTTAAGAAATTTTTGGCCAACGATTGCATAAATGAGTCTGATGGAACATCATCATCACGAGAGGAGGAGGATGCTTTCTTCCTTCCTTTGTCACGACCAGACGGTCGTGATTCTCTAGTCGCTTCCTCAGCAGAATCATCAACGTCATAGACATCGAAAGGATCACGAGCTTGGGTTGAACCAGAGGTAGTGGTAGAACCCTTTGTTTTCTTCCGACTATTTGTTGATATAGCCGGCAACTCAACCTCCTTCCAAGCAGGATGACCCTTTAAAACCTCGTAGCACTCCTCCAAAGTGAAATCATGACCGTACGTCATACGGTATTCTTTAAGAGCTTTTGAGGTGTCGTCGATATTATTCTCACCGCTTCCATGGGTGTTCTTGATATTCTCCATGATAGCACAATAATTTCCAACCCTGTTACGAATCCTGCTCTTCCATTTGCCAGTTTCTTTCTTAAAGTAGGCGATCACTTGCTCCCAAAACTTGAAGCGGTTCTGGGCGTTTCCTCTCGCCGCGTTTTCCGACACATAGACCCAAGCTTTACAAAGCACCACCTCTTCCTCCTTTGTCCATGGCTCTGCTGGCTTCTTGGCTTTCCCCTTGCTTGTTTCCGGCTCCTTGCCTTTGTCCTTGGCCTTTGAAGCACGTCTAGATGGCTGCTTTGGTTTGATGGGGGACATCTCTTCAGCGGAAGCGGTTTTCTCATCATCAGAATCATCAACAGGAAACGAACCGTGGTGCGAACCGTGACCCGAACCTTGTCCCATCGAAGCATCTTGACTTGGGTAGTTTTGACTTGGGTAGTTTTGTGTCGGATACTCCGGCATCCAATCTTCCAAATTCATGTCTAGATTAGTGTTTCGAATCGGGAATAAGGTTGATACGGTTGAGAAGGATAAATGAAGTCCATGTTTGGATGGTAACCAGACCCACTAGGTTCTTGCCGGTAATCTTGGTAAGAACGTTGCGGTGGGACAAAAGGACGGTTAAGATAAAACGCGTTTTGGTTTTGATTTGCTTGGGGTAGTTGTGATTGATAATCAAAACTTTGCGGACGAAAGCGAATAGGAGGCCGGTTTTGTTGTGGTGATATGCCGGTTAACTCGAAGTTGTTTTCCGGCGAGAAATTTAGATCCGGGGCATTTTGGGGTAGTCGTGATCGTCGGGTTTTTGATTGTGGGGTATTTTTCTTTGACATTTTCAAGTTGGATAAGAATTAGATTGAGTTGAATATAGATGAAAATGGTAAGTTGTGAATTGTGTTTGAGGTAATGTGTGTATTTATAGAGTGGTAAAATAGGTTTGAATTTTTTTTTTTTGTATGACCAAACGGTCGAATTTTTAAGATTTGTATTAATTCAATGCGTTGGGAAGGATATACATGCTCCAATATCGAGCGTCAAAACACCCGATGTCCACAAAATGCTTGCCCAACCGATCTCCCAACCGAAGTGCCACATTGGTACCCAACCGATGTTAGATCGGTCGTGGGTGTGTTTTTTGGGCAACCAACCGATGTGCACCCTACCCACTGCGACAAGCCTTAGAGTTGCAAAAACATAAGCCAAAAGGCCCAAAACACATGCATTATATACAGTATTATCTTTACAAACAATGAGTATTATTTGTTTTACCAATTTTTATGGATAGTAATAAAACACAATAACAAGAACAAAAGATTGTGTATATGATAATTGAATAAAGTTACCTCTCTATGGAGTTTGAAGATAAACTTTTGACTTTCGAGACCACAAACCTGAGCAAACATAAAACGAAAAAGGAAAAGACTACATCAAGTTAAATATGTTATATACTATAAAGTAAACGACCAAAGAAAAGCAGCTTTATTTTTTCTAACAAAGGATTCTGATAACATACTTTATTAGCTGCATCACCGCGATCTAACTAATTGACATATACACAACTACACAAGAAACAACCTAAAAGGCACAAAATTTCCTCCATGATTGGCAATGTTGTAGACGGCTGAACCCATTTTGTGCCATTTTATAACCGCGGTAAAACAATTAACTATCCTTTCACCACCTGAAGATTTGAAAGTTGCTAGTGATATTAAAAAATGGAACCGACAAAGACCATAAATAACCAGATTTTAGTATGTAAATCCTAAAAAACATCAAACGAAAATATCTGATAAGCTAGAACAACAACAACCATCTACTGAACATCAAAAATTTACCATAACGACTAAATTTCGGTTACATGTTTAAAGCCATTGGGTGATACAAGCATGGATCTACAAAGAAAAAAAAAACCATGTGTTAATGATGTACTTTAATTGTACATTATAAATCAAATCATGGGAAAGACATCAACTGTGTTTGACGAGGAACAGAGCAAAGAAAAAAAAAAAAGTGAAAAAAATTACTGTGCTACCCATTTATTAATGGGTGTGTCTGCACAAACCCATCTTTAACTTCAATCTCAAAACTACCCATCCATGTCGGGTATATATTTTCACTATATACACGACATGGACGTGTATGGCTTGGAATGATCTGCGCAATTAAAATTTTAGCAATGTCGGGTATAAAATCCCATGTATACACGACATGGGTTTTTTTATTGTTGTTCACAACTACCTATGCCCATATAGTGAATACAATTACACGAAATGGACATTTGTATACACGACATGGATTGTTGGATGAATCTTTATTTTCAAAATTTAAAAACTTACAAAAAATACCCTTTAACTTTTTGATAATTACAACTTTTTTATATAACAAACTTTATTTGTCAAATATTTAGCAAATATCTAGCAAATTCGTTAATGGAAAAAATATCGTTACGAAGAGCTCTGAATTACGAACAAAACGAATCCAATATTGATATGCTTTTAACGCACGTACGATTTTATAAAAAATGTTGAAGTTTGATATATATTTAAAAAAAAACTTTTGAAAGTATTTAGAATCTTGCATTTTGAAAAATAAAAATACTTACAAAAACTACCCTTAACTTTTTGATATTTACAACTTTTTTATATAACAAACTTTATTTGTCAAATATTTAGCAAATGTCTAGCAAATTCGTTAATGGAAAAAATATCGTTATGAAGAGCTCTGAATTACGAACAAAACGAGTCCAATATTGATATGCTTTTAACGCACGTACGATTTTATAAAAAATGTTGAAGTTTGATATATATTTTTTTAAAAAAACTTTTGAAAGTATTTAGAATCTTGCATTTTGAAAAATAAAAATACTTACAAAAACTACCCTTAACTTTTTGATATTTACAACTTTTTTATATAACAAACTTTGTTTGTCAAATATTTAGCAAATGTCTAGCAAATTCGTTAATGAAAAAAATATCGTTACGAAGAGCTCTGAATTACGAACAAAACGAGCCCAATATTGATATGTTTTTAACGCACGTACGATTTTATAAAAAATGTTGAAGTTTGATATATATATATATATTAAGAAAAAACTTTCAAAACATACTCTTAAATCACAGGAGACAAAGACGTATAATTCTATGAAATAAGAAATATCGTTTGGAAATATAAACGTAAATATTCATAAATTAAAAGTTTATGCAAAAGTTTGCATTTTATATTTTTCTGAACATTCATAAACTTTTTATTTCGTACGCTTACGTTTTATATTTTCTATGTAATGTTTTTAATTTATGAATAAAAATTTTAGTTTTATATAAAAAAATGTTGCCGTTTTTAGTTTTATAAATAAAATGACACCGTTTTAAATTTATGAATATTTACGTTTATATTTCCAAACGATATTTCTTGTTTCATAAATAAAATATTTACGTTTTGTTCGTAATTCAGAGCTCTTCGTAACGATATTTTTTTTCATTAACGAATTTGCTAGACATTTGCTAAATATTTGACAAATAAAGTTTGTTATATAAAAAAGTGGTAAATATCAAAAAGTTAAGGGTAGTTTTTTTTAAGTATTTTTATTTTTCAAAATGCAAGATTCTAAATACTTTCAAAAGTTTTTTTTTAAATATATATCAAACTTCAACATTTTTTATAAAACCGTACGTGCGTTAAAAGCATATCAATATTGGGCTCGTTTTGTTCGTAATTCAGAGCTCTTCGTAACGATATTTTTTCCATTAACGAATTTGCTAGATATTTGCTAAATATTTGACAAATAAAGTTTGTTATATAAAAAAGTTGTAATTATCAAAAAGTTAAAGGGTATTTTTTGTAAGTTTTTAAATTTTGAAAATAAAGATTCCTCCAACAATCCATGTCGTGTATACAAATGTCCATGTCGTGTAATTGTATTCACTATATGAGCATAGGTAGTTGTGAACAACAATAAAAAAAACCATGTCGTGTATACATGAGATTTTGTACCCGACATTGCTAAAAATTTAAACAGTAATTTTCAAAAAAAAAAAAGGAAGAGAGATTGAAGAGTTGTTGACTGGTGAAAGGTATAGGCTACTTTTTGTTGAATGAGAAAGATAGAAGGCCAAACACACAAAGATGAAAGAAGTGTGAAATAAAAAATTGCCCAACAGTAGCAAACTATTTCGTCACTTTGGCATGTTACAGTAATAAGAGGCCTTTGGTTTATAGCATAGGTAGATTATCGAGTAATATGGTATATATTTAAATTGAAAGAAAATATAATTGAATTATGACATCACAGATTCCAAATCAAAACACAATTGATGCTTTTAGTGTAATCAATTATTCTTTATGCCAAAATCAAAGAGTTTAGCAAGTTAAGCTATGAGTTAGGAGGTGTGAGGTGCACACTCGTGTTATCTAATTAAGTTAATACCACCGCGACGAATAGCGAAGGTCAAGGAGGCAAGGGGTGCAGGAGGGTCTAAAGATAGAGCCAAAAACCTACTAAAATGATTTTCACGTAGGCTGGAAACAGTTTTTGGCCAACCGTTATAACCCATTTTTCCTATCAAAACCAGGTAAACGACATGACTTCCAACAACCAAATTCAACTAACTTTTTTTTTTTTACAGAGGAATTTTCATTTGCTTACCTTTATTTTGGTGCTTATAAAAAGATAAATCCTCACCATCCATCTAGTTTAATTTAATAGTGGGAATTAACCTAAGATTTATTAGATAAACCTAAGTCCATGTTTTTTTTCTTGTCTTTTCGTCTTTCTTTTTTATTCATATTTTTTGTCTTTTTCTTTTAATTCACTTTTTTTTTTAAATTCACGTTATTCACGTTTTTTTTTCACTTTCATACGTTTTCGCACGTTTTCTTAAGTTTTCGTTCATTATTCATACGTTTTCATCCATTTTCGTCCGTTTTCATACGTTTTCGTCCGTTTTCATACTTGTTTTTACGCTTTCATACGTTTTCGTCCGTTTTCATACATATTCGTCCATTTTCTTACGTTTTCGTCCGTTTTCATACGTTTTCTTACGTTTTCATTCATTATTCATACGGTTTCTTCCATTTTCGTCCGTTTTCATACATTTTCGTCCGTTTTCATACTTGTTTTTACGCTTTCATACGTTTTCGTCTGTTTACATATATATTCGTTCATTTTCTTACGTTTTCGTCCGTTTTCATACGTTTTCGCCCGTTTTCTTAGTTTTCGTTCATTATTCATACGTTTTCGTCCATTTTCGTCCGTTTTCACACATTTTCGACCGTTTTCATACTTGTTTTTACGCTTTCATACATTTTCGTCCGTTTTCATACATATCCGTCCATTTTCTTACGTTTTCGTCCGTTTTCATACGTTTTCGCTCATTTTTAAATGTTTTCGGCCGTTTTCAAAAGTTTCTAAATATCACAAATGATATTCTGTGATATTCAGATGATCACAAGTGATACTCTGTGATATTCAGAATATAACTTGTGATATTCTAAATACCACAAGTGATTTTCAACTAATGTTTTGTAACAAGAAAATCACAATTGATATTCAGAATATCACAAAGTGATATCCATAAAATCACAAGTGATATTCAGAATATCACAAAGTGATATTCAAGAAATCACAAGTAATATTTATAATATCACAAATATATAATTTGAATAGCAGCTACATAGTTTGGGGGTATTTCTTTAACCTTATTTTATTTGCTTATGAGCTTATGTGATTTCGGTTTATGTTTCACAAACTAAATTTGCTTATTTTGAAACTTATAAAAATATGTAAGTTTATATTTACCATGTATAAAGAGAAAATGGTCAAATTTTGAAACTTATAAAAATATGTAAGTTCGTACGTATTCGTCCGTTTTCATACGTTTTCGTCTGTTTTTAAAAGTTTTTGGCCGTTTTCATATGTTTCTGAATATCACAAGTGATATTCTGTGAATATCACAAGTGATATTCTGTGATATTCAGAATATCATCACAAGTGATATTCTGAGTATCACAAATAATATTCTGAATATCACAAGTGATATTATGTGACATTCAGATGATCGCAAGTGATATTCTGTGATATTCAGAAAACACTTGTGATATTATATTCAGAATATCACAAGTGATTATCTGAATATTACAAGTGATTTTCAACTAATGTTTTGTAAAATGAAAATCACAAGTGATATTCAGAATACCACAAAGTGATATCCAGAAAATCACAAGTGATATTCATAATATCACAAAGTGATATTCAGAAATCACTTTGTGATATTCAGAATATCACAGAAAATCACTTGTAATAGTCAGAAAAGTATGAAAACGTAAGAAAACGGACGAAAACGTAAGAAAATGGACGAATACGTATGAAAATGGACGAAAACGTATGAAAGCGTAAAAACACGTTTGAAAATGGATGAAAATGTATGAAAAATGGACGAAAACGAAAGAAAATTGATGAAAACGTATGTAAACGGACGAAAACGTATGAAAACGGACGAAAACGTAAGAAAACAGACGAAAACGTACCAAGACTGACGAAAACGTATGAAAACGTAATAAAACAGACGAAAACAGACGAAAACGTAAAAAAAGAGACAAAAACGAAAGAAAACATATGAAAACGGACGAAAACGTAAGAAAACGGACGAAAACAGAAGAAAACCTAAGAAAACAGACGAAAACGTAAGAAAACGAACGAAAACGTAAGAAAACAGACAAAAACGTATGAAAACGGACGAAAATGTAAGAAAACAGACGAAAACGTATGAAAACGGACGAAAACGTAAGAAAATGGACGAAAACGTATGTAAACGGACGAAAACGTATGAAAACGGACAAAAATGTAAGAAAATGGATGAAAACGTAAGAAAACAGACGAAAACGTAACAAGACTGACGAAAACGTAACAAAACAGACGAAAACGTATCAAAACGGAAGAAAACAGACGAAAACGTAAGAAAACAGACGAAAACGGACGAAAACGTAAGAAAACGGACAAAAACGTATGAAAACAGACGAAAACGTATAAAAAGCGGAAAAAACGGACAAAAACATATGAAAACTGACGAAAACGTAGAAAACGAAAATAAAATAAAAAAAGTTAAATTAAAAAAAAAAGACAAAAAACGAGGAAATAAATAAGAAAGATAAAAAAGAAAAGAAAAAAGACAATAAAAAAACATGGACTTAGGTTTAGACATATTAAATCTTAGGTTAATCCATACCATTAAATTAAACTAAATGGAAGGTGGAGATTTATCCTTTGGTATGCAAGGATTTTTGAGTATGCAAAATAAAGTGACTCTTCTTTTATAATAAGAGAATTGGTCTAAAGAATCTAACATTGCAAAAAACAATCTAGTTTTTTTTTTTTTTTTTCTTTTGTTTTTTTGTCTTTGTGTGGATTTTATCTATACTATTATATAAAGTATTTAAGTTATGGATTCCACAAAAAAATTAAGATAAGTAACTCCAATCATTGAGTGACATGTGTCACTTCTCTAACTAAAAAATAACAAAAAGAATGAGCTCTAGCAAACTAAAACAAGGAGCTCTAATAATGAGGTGACACGTGTCACTTCTTAACTAATTAATCACCTTCATTTTTAAATTTAAATATCTTTTTATTCGTTTAATTTTTTTATGATCTAATTTCACCATATTTTCTAAAATTTTGTGCTCTTTAATTCAACATCCATTTTGATATATTTTTATGAGTTTTTAGTTTTTACATTTTTAGTAAATTTATTTTATTTTGATTCAAATTTTTATAACTTTAACTTTTATTTCAATCAATACAAACTTGATGTATCAAAATCATTTACTTTTGGGAGAGTGTTTGACGGGTAAGAGATTGCGAAGGTCTTTTTATATGCGGGAATAATGATGTCACGGGAAAGATACAGAAAACCCAAACAAACACGTACAGCCAACACATATACATTTGGAGTGTTGTGAAATGAATTCACTAAGCGGGTAGAGAGTTGCGAGGAGATTTGGGTTAGCAATTCATTTACTATATTTATCGCCGCCGCTGTGCGCGGGTATCCAACTATGATAACTATAGCATACATGGGCAAAATACTACAATATGAAAGTGTAAAACCTATTCCTAGCTTTTATCCATATCGATTGTTTAACTATCTTTATTCTCACCTGAATATAGGGTGTGTTTGGGTAAGCTTATGAATTGAGCCTATGCTTATAACCAACCTATGGATTATATATCATAAGCTTATAAGTCCATGATAAGTGTTTGAACTATCTTATACATAATAAGTTGATAATCTTAAGTGTTGGTTTAGCTTATGTTGATGAATGTCCAAAAAGACTTATATTAAAATATTAACGGTGGGTTAAGTATAATTGAGGATAAAATTGTAATTTTGCAAGGAGCATATTATATAAACCTAATTCTCCTGAGAAAAGCCACAATTTTGGGGCTTAACAAAACCCCTAACATAAGCCACTCATATATGCTTAGCCAAACACTTGGTTTAGGTTTATTTGAGTCATATAAGCTAATAAGCTCATAAGTCCATTATATAAGCTTACCCAAACACCCCAATAACATAATAGACCACTTCGTTAAGGCGTGAATAGATTATTTAGGACATTACTTCTAGTTAAAAAAAAATGTTAACTGTATTTATCTGTCAGTTGAAACAGCGAATATTGGAACAACTGAATCTTTGCGATATAACTTTAGTTTAGTCAAAGCATCTGTTGGAATTATATAACATGACAATCAAATAAATAATCACAAAACATCAAAGTATTTAAGCGGAAGCGTATAGGATTTATTAATGAACAATTAATTAACATAAAAGAATATGCGTACCTTTTCTTGATTCTAGCCGAACAAGAATCAAATCCACAAACTAGCAATTAGGATGAACCCTAATTAGGGTTTATAGGATTATATGAATTACCCCTTACCGTTTTGTAATTCAATCCAAGATAATAACAAAAGTATGTTATTACTATGTTCTTGTACACACGTACTAAACCGAATTAAAGTAATGCTAGTTTTTATAAAACAAATAACTTTGCTTGTGGAAAAAGAATGATCGACACCCTATGGTGTTTGGCCGATCGGTTTGGACAAAGAAAAACACACACAAAACATTTTTAGGGTTTAGCTTATGAGCACAAGAGATAGAAAAATAAAACCCCAAGCCTTGTTTATATACCCAAGCAAACTTGGTGAACAAGTTGGGTTTTTTTCTTTCCTTGTTTTGTCCCTTGGCCGATCGGTATAGGAGTCCCCAAAGGGATTCCGGAACCTTCCCAACTTTTGCAATTTAGTCCTTTTCCATAAACATTTAACGACCGTTAGTCCATTACATTAATTACTTAACGTCCGTTAGTTATTTCGTTTAATAAATAAATAAATATAACGTTTATATTTAATTATTAACTTTAAATTCTCATACGTAAAGTGTGCAATCCCATAGTCTCGAGTTCGATCCTAACACACGTCTATTAATTTATTGTCCATAAAACCAACAGCTCCCACTTGGACATATCTTAATAGAGTGCTCACATTCGGTTAGCGTCTAGCAACACTTCGATGCCTCTAGTACAACTCGAGCAAGGCTCCTGGAAAACCTTTTAATGATTTCTCATTATTATTATCCTTTTGTTTCTAATATCATGTTAAATAAAGATATGGAATTAAGTCATTCTTTATTCAACCATTCTGTTTCTCGTTATAAGTGATTGAGCAAGATTACCAAATCTTCTAAACATATTTAGGGGAGATTTTGGGTGTGGCCACACAAACATCTTGTCAACCCTACGAGGGGCCCAGCAGTATTAAACTCCAAATAAATTTGAAGGAACAAATTATATCTTGACTACGAGAATAACCCATGAACTTTGCAACACTTCAGGAAACAACCCTTATGACTACCAGTTACGTATAGCGTTAAGTTGTTTCACAGAAGTGCACTACATTCATGACACTTATCTGGTATCTCAAGTCTGAGGATAACTATTCATAATTTACTTATAACAATATCCACAAAGTAAATTATGTAGTTGGGATAAGTCCTATATTCAATTCATTGAATATCATCTGAAATTGGTATGCATTCTCATCAATATACTTTCAAGTATATTCTACCATATCTCTCAGATTTGTCTTAGTTTAATGATACTCCCATATCATTAATCGACAATGGACGATTTAGAATAAATAAATTTATTCACGGATTAAACATGCAAATATAGGATACAATATATTATAAAATCAAACATACCAAGTATTTGATTTATTATAACTGATGAGTGCGTATTCACTCATCATTTTAGGTCAAATCTGAGCTGCAAAACATTTAAAAACACTCCGAAATGCATCAAAATACTGAAAATATCTCAAAATTGTGTTTTATATGTTTCAAATGCAAAATTAATGAAAAACGAACAAAGTTTGCATAATTGGCAGTTTCAGTCCCCCGTCTTTCAAAAATTGACAGAAATAGTCCCTGAGCACGTATTTTAAAAGAAAAGTCACCAAAGGTCCTTTTGAAATCATAAGTTGTCATAATTAGTCCTTTGGTGAAAAATTTCAAAAGTTTGAGAAATTACAGTTTTGATCCCTGGATTTTTAAGATTGACAAGTTTAGTCCTTGGAATTTCACAATTTGCAAAAATGGTCCTCAACTTATTTGAGATTCACAAGTTTGACCCTTGGATCACTTTTCAGAAGTTACTTGATTGGCCCCTGAAGTTTCAGTTTTGGCAGATTTGGTCCCTATGTTTGCCATGGATTCAATATCTAATCCCTTGTCCAAATATTAGCTACTTTGGCCCAATATCCAAACCCACTACCCAATCCATTAACCCTCTGACCCGGTCAACCCACCCAGTATAACAACCCATCCCCTGCTTCTTCTTCCCCTTCCCGCCCAAACAAAACCCAAGACCATGCTTTCTCTTCAACCCACAAACCCTAGATACCCTCTTCTCTTTCTCTGCTTCCCAAAACACTCCATCCCTTCACCCAAAACACTCAACCTCTTTAACAATCTTTTACCCGGTTAACCCCAAATCCCAAACCCACTACCCAAGTTTTCCCCCTCATCCCAACTGCCAAGCTGGCAATCCCAGCTTCAAAAGGCCCCATGGACGGCTCTAATATGTCTCATATTGTACCTAACTCTATTGGATGGCCTGGATTGGTTCAAGAAAGCAGAAGTTGGAATCTTTAGCTATTTTGCACTCACTGAAGAAACACAAGACTTGAAGAGTTGAAGACTTAGTTTTAGTATAAATAGGACAGCTTGTAGCCACATTGAAGGCACCCCTAGTTTTGAGAAGTTTTTTTTCAGTTTTAATTTTCTTTTGTAATCTCCATTTTAAGTTCAATGAAAAGTCTCTTTTAGTTAATTTCAGTTCTCTTTTTGTTTATAACTTTATTGTTATTAATTGTTTGTATCCAATCTCAAAAGAAAAAGAAAGGAAAAATAAACAGGGGTCACAAACTCTTTTAAAAGGGCTGTTTGGTTTATGCCTTTCAAACTGGTCAAGGGTCAGTTTTAAACCGTTTGACTTTTAAGGTCAAACTCAGTTTAGCTTATTAGTATGTTTTTACAAGTTGAGTTTGGTTTAGTTCTATGGGAATCAAGTTGAAGAAAAAAAAATGTGTTCTTAACTGTACAAGACAGTAGCAGAAGCTGCTGATCTTTAGCATTTTTCTTGGCTTAAGTGGTGTTCAAAAGGTGTAAAATTTGTTGTTACCAGATCCGTGTATGCCCAACTTGTTTTAGTTTCAGTTTCATGTACTAGTATTATCTCTAGCATAGTCAAAAGTGATTTCAAAATCTTGCTTTTCACTGTTTTTTTTGGTTCTGCACCAGCAGTGAAAACAGCAACAGCAAGCTGATATTAGCTTATTTTCAAGCTATAAACAGCTTCTCTTTGTCCCTAACTTGGTTTGTACTACATCTCCACCACCCTAATTTTGTTTTGCAGCTTAAACCTTGCTTGGAAGCTCACTTTTCAGCTCAAAATTAAGCTTAAAACAGATCACTCTAGGCTACTGTTTTGCAGCCTGCAACTGCAGTCCACAGGTCATTATATATATATATTTTTTTTTTGCTTATCAGTGCTTTTCAATTACTTAACTAGGTTTGCTGTAGTGTATTTAAGCTGCTAGGTTAGGTTAGTTCATATTGTAGCTTATTTAAGTCTCACATAGTGCTTAATAGTAGCTTTTGAGTGCTTATCTCCCATTTACTTGTAGACTTAGGATTCCACCTAGATTAGATATTCTCAACTGCTTTTTGCCTTGTTAATCTAGCTTATCTCAGTTTTAGTTTGTTTATGTTGATTATTCATGTGTTGCTTAGCACTTATACTGCTTATTTGACTCAATAGTGGCTTATTTTGTGCTCAACGTGGTAAAAAGGGGTGTTTGGTTTGTGCTAGTAGTGGACTGTTACAAATAAGCAGTCTAAACTGCTTATTCTCAAGTTAAGTTTAAAGAAGTTTTCACAAAAGTCTCCTATTTTGATCATATCTTCAAGTCTCAAAAAGAAAAATCAAAAAAAGAAAAGTTTTGCAAAAATTGGCATAGCTGGGACTCGAACCCACGCCACCCAGCTCACACACACGCGTCTTACCAGTTGCCCTTGGGACTTGTCTCTTTCATTTGTTGCACAATCAAATACATAAGGTACCTGTGGCAGTTAGGCTTATAAGCTTTCTTTAGCTTATTTGCTGCTTATTTCCCAAAGCAACACCTAAGTTTTTAATTTTTCTTAGAATCAGTGTATAGCAAAGTACTTTTGGTGAAATTTTCAGATTTTTCTTAATTAATTTAGTATTTTTAATAATTTAATTAGTGTTTAATGGTTTTTAATTCATAGAAATTAATTTAAAAGTCAAAAAAATATTCCGCTTTTTCCTAAAATCATTTTTAGTCAAATAGAACGTAGGAAAATTGATTTCACACCCGTAGCCCTTAAATTTCAAAACTTTTACGTTTATGGCTCGGGTTGTTTCTCGGTTTTTACGTTTTTACGTTTTAGCACCCTAGGACTTAGTGTAGCTTCGTTTTATAATTCCTTAGGCTTAGTGATAGTTTACTTTTAGTTTATTAGGGTTCCCTTGCCTTAATTATCTTCCCGTTAATTTAATTTGTAGAATTCGTAATCAAATCCAAATCATTTAAACCAATTCAAGTTCAAATCACGAAACTCAACGAATCCTTCCATTCACACCTCGTTGGGAAACGACCCGGGAAATCACTTTTCCGGTATCACTTTTATCACACTCGTGAGATTTGATACGTTGACCTTTTTCCTAAAAGGTTAATTTGTCGGGTTTTACGGTTATTTTGATATACGTTGATATTGTGTTTTTCACCACTCACTTCACAACGAATCAAATTTTGGCACCGCTGCCGGGGAGGTGTGTTGCGACAATATCGTGAAGTTTTTGCGATTAGTGACTTGAAGATCCTTCCTCGTGAAGTTATTGTTTTATAAAAATACAAAAATACAAAAATATTTTTCTTTTCTTTGTATATATATGTAAAAGATTAAAAATACAAAAAGATTTTTGCTTGTTGTTTTAAATAAATAGAAGACACAATCAATATAACATTCTCAACCGAGGTGTTATCATTATAAGTTCCCGAACAAAAGATTTAAAACTTGCCTTTGTGTCGCTCGTGTTTTGATTTATTTCTATCGGTTTAACAAACTGTGTGAGGGTATAAGGACGGCCTGACATTAAATTGCGGCTGAAAAGAGACGGGTTTTAATAAGCTTCGCGCTGACCTACAAAGTCTCTCCGCTCCTTTGTGCGTTTTACTTATAGAAGTGATCATTTCACGTGGGATTATTGGTTTAAGTTCACTGTTATTTTGCCTCGGTCTTGTTTTAATTGAAAGTGTTGTTTTTGGAAGTGCATGCGCACTCGCTCGCAAGCTCGTAGACGTAACCGTAACCAAGCTAACGTACCCGAGATACGTACCGTCGAACAAATCACAATGACACATAACCTAGGGAACGGACCTCAAGTCCAACAACCTGGGCCACAAAATCAAGCTCCCGATCTCCGAACGATGGAGGAGCTTTGCCAACCCACGATGGATGGACGGGGCGGTCCAATTGCCCCGGTCAACATTGAGGCCACGGATTTTGGACTTAAGCATCACATGATTCAACAAGTCCAAAGTTTTTGCCAATTTCACGGATCACCGGGTGACGATGCCAACAAGCATCTCGACAAATTTCTCACCGTCACCCAAAGTATGAAGCAAAATGGGGTCACCGATGACGCCCTTCGCTTATACCTCTTTCCATATTCCTTGACGCTTCATGCCACCGCATGGTTTGATCGTCTTCCCAAGAACTCAATCCATAGTTTCGATGAAATGATCTCCAAATTCTTGGCGAAATATTTTCCACCGTCAATGGTGACGAAACTACGGAATGAAATCAGTAACTTTAGGCAGCATCCCGATGAGTCCTTATTCGAGGCATGGGAACGCTATAAGCTTTCGATTGATCGATGTCCGAACCACAACATGTTGCTTGTCACCCAAATAGATACGTTCTATAACGGGTTAACATTGAGACATCGTGACACAATCAATGCTGCTGCCGGTGGTACCTTTATGAAAAGGCGACCCGAAGAGTGCTATGATCTCATTGAAAACATGACTGCCCACCACAATTATTGGGATTCCTCAGCCGAGAGGAGTGAGTCAAGGAGATCTACCACTCTTCCATCTTCGGAATTCACGACTCTAACCAAAAAGATTGAAGAAATATCCACTGCCGTGCTTAAAATGAGTCAAAATAACAACAATCAACAAGTGAATGTCGTAAACAAGAGTTGTGAAACTTGTGGTGGTCCACACCCTTATTTTGAGTGTCCAGCCTCCGGTGGCTTCACTCAAGAGAGCGTTTATGCCGCTTCTGGTTCCTACAATACGGGAGGTAATTCCTACCAACCGCAAGGGGACAGAAACCTTCTCAGCTATCGTTCTAACAATTTCCTTGGACCACCCGGGTTTAATCAAAATCAGAACAATCAAAATGTGCAAAATAGAAATAATCAGTTCAATCAAAATCAGAGTCAGAATCGGAATTTTCAAAATCAAAATCAAGGAAATTTCAATCAAAACCGATTCCAAGCTCCTCAACAAAATGTGCATGCCCAGCCTCCTCAAGCTTCCATTGACATTGCTAATTACATCAAAAGAAATGAAGCTAAGATGGTGTCCATGCAAAATC
Organism: Chrysanthemum makinoi; assembly: GCA_910596185.1. Lineage (NCBI taxonomy): Eukaryota > Viridiplantae > Streptophyta > Magnoliopsida > Asterales > Asteraceae > Chrysanthemum > Chrysanthemum makinoi. Next base: position 63,822,898 of record OU343222.1, on the reverse strand, counting down.
AAATTACCACTTTGAAGAATGATTTCACCTCCGAGCTTAGAACTACTAGCAACAAAATTGATCAATCTCAAAGCAAGATTGAAAGCATGTTTGCTAGTCTCATGAGTCAAAAGAATCAAGCTTCAACTTCGGGTGCTCTTCCGAGTAATACCATTCCCAACCCAAAAGGTGAATTGAATGCTATTGCCACCCGAAGTGGTAAATCTTATGAGGGACCCTCGATGCCTAATCCTTCTCCGGTGAGGGATGTGGAACGAGAAACCGAGGTATCAAAGGACAAGGTGCATAACTCAAGCCCACGAAGTACCGCACAAGTCCAACCTTCGGTGGTCTTACCTCAAATTTCGGAACCCGTTGTTCCGATGACCACTCCTAAGCCTTCACTTCCTTATCCTTCAAGGCTTAATGACCAAAAGCTCCGTGATAAAACTAGTCAACAAATGGAGAAGCTTATCCAAATCTTTCAAGATTTGCACTTCGAGATTAGTTTCGCGGACGCTTTTCTTCTAATGCCAAAGTTCGGTCCAACAATCAAAAATTTGTTGAATAACAAAGAAAAGATTTTCGAAATGGCTAAAACTTCTTTGAACGAAAATTGTTCGGCGGTTATCCTTAAAAACTTCCCGAAAAGTTAGGAGACCCCGGAAAATTTCTCATCCCATGTGATTTTCAAAGCATAGTTCAATGCTCGCCTTGGCGATCTTGGTGCTAGCATTAACTTGATGCCACACTCCATGTGGAAAAAGCTTTCATTACCTCCGCTTACACCTACATGTATGATCCTCGAGCTTGCGGACCGTACAAGTTCTCGTCCGCTAGGTATAGCCGAGGATGTATTTGTGAAAGTAGGCAAGTTTCATTTACCCGCCGACTTTGTTGTTGTCGAATTTGATGCCGATCCCCGAGTACCCCTCATCCTTGGGAGGTGCTTCTTAAAAACGGGTCGGGCATTGATCGACGTTGATGAAGGGGAAATCACTTTGAGGGTAAACAAGGAAGCCGTTACTTTCAATCTCAATCAAGTTACAAAATACTCCCCCAATTATGGAGACAATTCCGTCAACAAAATTGATGTCCTTGACATTGTGTCGGAGGAGTATTCTCAAGAAATTCTTGGATTCTCGAGTGGCAATCCCATTTCGGTTGATCCCATCGTTGCTCTCTCTTCCCCTCCCCTCACTCCGTTTGAGGGAAGTGACTTTATTTTGGAAGAGATTGAAGCATACTTGGCTAGTGATTCTGTTCCATGGGAAATTGATCACGCTCCCATCGACATTGAGGGAGATATACTTCTCATCGAGAAGTTGCTCAATGAAGATCCTTCATCACTCCCTCCTCAAGAACTTCATAAAGAGGAAATCAAAACGATTGAAAAATCTAATGATCCTCCCGAGGTCGAACTTAAGGACTTACCACCTCATCTCGAGTATGCATTTTTGGAGGGTGACAATAAATCACCCGTCATCATTGCTAAGGACTTGAGTGAGGATGAAAAAGCCGCTCTCATAAAGGTTTTGAAGTCACACGAGCGAGCCATCGCTTGGAACCTTTCCGACATCAAGGGTATTGACCCGAGATTTTGTACTCACAAGATTCTCATGGAAGATGACTTCAAACCGGCGGTTCAACACCAAAGAAGGGTGAATCCTAAAATTCATGAGGTTATCAAAGCGGAAGTCATAAAACTTCTCGATGCCGGATTGATTTACCCTATCTCGGATAGTCCTTGGGTTAGCCCCGTTCATTGTGTGCCTAAAAAGGTGGCATTACTGTTGTTGAAAATGATGAAAACGAGTTGATTCCTACTCGATTGGTTACGGGATGGCGTGTTTGCATTGACTATCGAAAGTTAAATGAAGCCACCCGTAAAGACCACTTTCCATTACCCTTCATGGACCAAATGCTTGAGAGATTAGCGGGAAATGAATACTATTGTTTTCTCGATGGTTTCTCGGGTTACTTCCAAATACCCATTGACCCACAAGATCAAGAAAAGACCACATTCACATGTCCTTATGGAACATTTGCTTACCGACGCATGCCTTTTGGCTTGTGTAATGCTCCCGGTACATTCCAAAGGTGTATGATGGCCATTTTCCATGACATGATCGAAAAGACTATGGAAGTCTTTATGGATGATTTTTCGGTCTTTGGGGATTCTTTTCAAACATGTCTCTCCCATTTGGACAAGATGCTTGAACGTTGTGAAAACACGAATCTTTGTCTAAATTGGGAGAAATGTCACTTTATGGTTAAGGAAGGAATTGTCCTTGGCCATAAGATTTCTAAGAGCGGGATTGAGGTTGACAAAGCTAAAGTCGATGTCATTTCAAAATTACCTCCTCCCACAACCGTCAAAGGAGTTAGAAGTTTCCTTGGTCATGCCGGATTCTATCGTCGTTTCATTCAAGATTTTTTGAAGATATCCCGGCCTATGACCCGACTTCTTGAAAAAGACACTCCTTTCATCTTCTCTAGTGAGTGCATTGAAGCTTTTCAAACTCTTAAGAAAAAGCTCACTGAAGCACCAATTCTAGTTGCCCCCGATTGGGAATTACCATTTGAGCTTATGTGCGACGCAAGTGATTTCGCCATAGGTGCCGTTTTGGGGCAACGAAAGTCAAAACATTTCCAGCCTATACATTATGCTAGCAAAACTTTGACCGAAGCTCAAGCACATTACACTACGACGGAGAAAGAATTACTAGCCGTGGTGTATGCTTTCGAGAAATTTCGGCCATACTTGATCTTGTCCAAAAGCATAGTGTATACGGATCACTCGGCTCTCAAATATCTCTTTGCTAAGCAAGATGCAAAGCCGAGATTGCTCAGATGGGTTCTCCTCCTACAAGAATTTGATATCATTATCCGTGATAAAAAGGAGCGAAAACCTAGCGGTGATCATCTCTCGTCTTGAAAATCCACATCAAGGTGTGCTTGAGAAAAAGGAAATAAATGAAACGTTTCCTCTCGAGACTCTTAATGTGGTATCCCATCATGAAAATTCGAGTACCCCTTGGTTTGCCGACTTTGCAAACTATCATGCGGGTAACTTTGTTGTGAAAGGGATGTCGTCCCAACAAAAGAACAAATTTTTCAAAGATGTTAAGCATTATTTCTGGGACGACCCCTATTTGTTTAAGGTTTGTGCGGATCAAGTCATCCGACGGTGTGTTCACGGCCAAGAAGCCGATGAAATTCTCAAGGCTTGTCATCATGGACCCACGGGGGGACATCATGGCCCGAACTACACCGCTAAAAAGGTGTTTGATTCCGGTTTCTATTGGCCCACGATTTATAAAGATGCCCATGACCTCGTCAAATCTTGCGACTCTTGCCAACGTCATAGAAACATCTCTAAAAGAGATGAAATGCCTCAAAATGCCATTCAAGTGTGCGAGATCTTTGACGTATGGGGCATCGACTTTATGGGTCCATTCCCGTCTTCTCGAGGGAACAAGTATATACTCGTGGCGGTCGATTACTTGTCTAAATGGGTAGAGGCGAAAGCGCTACCCACCAACGACGCCCGAGTAGTTGTGAAATTCTTGAAGTCTCTCTTTACCCGTTTCGGAACTCCCCGTGCCATCATTAGTGATCGCGGTACGCACTTTTGCAACGACCAATTTGCAAAAGTCATGCTTAAGTATGGTGTCACTCACCGTCTTTCTACCACGTATCACCCACAAACTAGTGGGCAAGTGGAAGTTTCGAATCGTGGTTTGAAAAGAATCTTGGGGAGGACCGTAGGTGAAAACCGTGCCTCTTGGTCGGACAAACTTGAAGATGCACTTTGGGCCTTCCGCATCGCTTACAAAACACCCATCGGGTGTACTCCTTACAAGCTTGTGTATGGAAAGGCGTGTCATCTCCCGATCGAGCTCGAGCACAAAGCCTATTGGGCCTTGAAGCATGCTAATTTTGACCTTAAGTCCGCGGGTGATCACCGGAAAGTTCAACTCAATGAATTAAATGAACTCCGTGATCAAGCCTACGAGAACTCGTTGATTTACAAAGAAAAGACAAAGAAGATCCACGACTCAAAGATTAAGAACCGCGTTTTCAACGTTGGTGACCGAGTCCTTCTTTTCAATTCTAGATTAAAAATCTTCTCGGGGAAACTTAAGACCCGTTGGACCGGTCCATTCACCATTGCCAAAGTTTTTCCATATGGCACCGTCGAGTTATATCAAACCGACGGACCAAACTTCAAGGTGAATGGACATAGATTGAAGCATTATTTTGGAGGGGACATACCATCCTTGGTTGTCCCGGATCTACAAACTTTCCCCATGAACCAATAAATGCGGGGATCGAGTCAAGCTAGCGACTCGGAAACAAAAACAAGTAGCACACTATATGGGTTTTCACCCGTATTTCTGACTTATTTCTATTTTCTACCACCCTAGTGTGGGGAGTTGCCCCGCTATTGTATATAAAGTTTTCAAAAAAAAAAAAAATCTTCGAATAATGGCCGTAGTATTTCCCTTTATGTTCTTAGTTTCGGCATAACCGCCGGTACTTTGAATATTGAGGGCAATATTCATTTCTAAGTGTGGGGGGGAATTCTCACGAATTTTATCATATAATTATACCGCCTAATTCCCCCGTTTTTGGCCAAATTGTTTTTTTTTGGAGTAAGTGTTCTACACTTACTCAATTGGTTATCAGTCCGCCTTGTCTAATAAACAAAAGGATTGGCTAATCCAGGAGCAAACGGCTCTTGGTAAAGATTTCTTAAATCCGTTGATGGCTTGCAATTTGCCCAAAATTGTATGGTGTTCAGCTCACCATATCTTTAATTAGTGAAGAGTTGGCTAGCCCGCAAGTTTATGGCTTGTGGTAAAGGCCGTGGAAAAACCATAATTGGTAATCGACTCACCAAAGATAATATTGATAATTTATCTAAGAGTTGGCTATTCCAGAGCAAACGGCTTCGGTAAAGACAAATCAAAACCGTTGAAAGCTGGTGGTTTGCTCAAAATCACATGGTTATCGGTGTACCATAGTTCTCACTTGAACTAAAACATTTGGCTACTCCAGAAGTAATGGCTTTTGGTAAAGAGACTCAAATCCATTAAGTTTTCTCAAAAGATTGCAAGGGACTAGCAATGTTTTAGTGTGGGGGATTTGATGAGTGCGTATTCACTCATCATTTTAGGTCAAATCTGAGCTGCAAAACATTTAAAAACACTCCGAAATGCATCAAAATACTGAAAATATCTCAAAAGTGTGTTTTATATGTTTGGATGCAAAATTAATGAAAAACGAACAAAGTTTGCATAATTGGCGGTTCAGTCCCGTCTTTCAAAATTGACAGAAATAGTCCCTGAGCACGTATTTTAAAAGAAAAGTCACCAAAGGTCCTTTTGAAATCATAAGTTGTCATAATTAGTCCTTTGGTGAAAAATTTCAAAAGTTTGAGAAATTACAGTTTTGATCCCTGGATTTTTAAGATTGACAAGTTTAGTCCTTGGAATTTCACAATTTGCAAAAATGGTCCTCAACTTATTTGAGATTCACAAGTTTGACCCTTGGATCACTTTTCAGAAGTTACTTGATTGGCCCCTGAAGTTTCAGTTTTGGCAGATTTGGTCCCTATGTTTGCCATGGATTCAATATCTAATCCCTTGTCCAAATATTAGCTACTTTGGCCCAATATCCAAACCCACTACCCAATCTATTAACCCTCTGACCCGGTCAACCCACCCAGTATAACAACCCATCCCCTGCTTCTTCTTCCCCTTCCCGCCCAAACAAAACCCAAGACCATGCTTTCTCTTCAACCCACAAACCCTAGATACCCTCTTCTCTTTCTCTGCTTCCCAAAACACTCCATCCCTTCACCCAAAACACTCAACCTCTTTAACAATCTTTTACCCGGTTAACCCCAAATCCCAAACCCACTACCCAAGTTTTCCCCTCATCCCAAGCGCTAAGCCTGGCAATCCCACTTCAAAGGCCCCATGGACGGCTCTAATATGTCTCATATTGTACCTAACTCTATTGGATGGCCTGGATTGGTTCAAGAAAGCGGTTGGAATCTTTAGCTATTTTGCACTCACTGAAGAAACACAAGACTTGAAGAGTTGAAGACTTAGTTTTAGTATAAATAGGACAGCTTGTAGCCACATTGAAGGCACCCCTAGTTTTGAGAAGTTTTTTTTCAGTTTTAATTTTCTTTTGTAATCTCCATTTTAAGTTCAATGAAAAGTCTCTTTTAGTTAATTTCAGTTCTCTTTTTGTTTATAACTTTATTGTTATTAATTGTTTGTATCCAATCTCAAAAAAAAGAAAGGAAAAATAAAGCAGGGTCACAAACTCTTTTAAAAGGGCTGTTTGGTTTATGCCTTTCAAACTGGTCAAGGGTCAGTTTTAAACCGTTTGACTTTTAAGGTCAAACTCAGTTTAGCTTATTAGTATGTTTTTACAAGTTGAGTTTGGTTTAGTTCTATGGGAATCAAGTTGAAGAAAAAAAAAATGTGTTCTTAAGCTCAGTACAAGATAGCAAGAAAGCTGCGATCTTTAGCATTTTCTTGGCTTAAGTGGTGTTCAAAAGGTGTAAAATTTGTTGTTACCAGATCCGTGTATGCCCAACTTGTTTTAGTTTCAGTTTCATGTACTAGTATTATCTCTAGCATAGTCAAAAGTGATTTCAAAATCTTGCTTTTCAACTTTTTTTTGGTTCGCACAGTGAAAACGACAACGAAGTGATATTAGCTTATTTTCAAGCTATAAACAGCTTCTCTTTGTCCCTAACTTGGTTTGTACTACATCTCCACCACCCTAATTTTGTTTTAGGCTTAAACCTTGCTTGGAAGCTCACTTTTCAGCTCAAAATTAAGCTTAAAACAGATCACTCTAGGCTACTGTTTTGCAGCCTGCAACTGCAGTCCACAGGTCATTATATTTTTTTTGCTTATCAGTGCTTTTCAATTACTTAACTAGGTTTGCTGTAGTGTATTTAAGCTGCTAGGTTAGGTTAGTTCATATTGTAGCTTATTTAAGTCTCACATAGTGCTTAATAGTAGCTTTTGAGTGCTTATCTCCCATTTACTTGTAGACTTAGGATTCCACCTAGATTAGATATTCTCAACTGCTTTTTGCCTTGTTAATCTAGCTTATCTCAGTTTTAGTTTGTTTATGTTGATTATTCATGTGTTGCTTAGCACTTATACTGCTTATTTGACTCAATAGTGGCTTATTTTGTGCTCAACGTGGTAAAAAGGGGTGTTTGGTTTGTGCTAATAGTGGACTGCTACAAATAAGCAGTCTAAACTGCTTATTCTCAAGTTAAGTTTAAAGAAGTTTTCACAAAAGTCTCCTATTTTGATCATATCTTCAAGTCTCAAAAAGAAAAATCAAAAAAAGAAAAGTTTTGCAAAAACTGGCATAGCTGGGACTCGAACCCACGCCACCCAGCTCACACACACGCGTCTTACCAGTTGCCCTTGGGACTTGTCTCTTTCATTTGTTGCACAATCAAATACATAAGGTACCTGGGCGTTAGGCTTATAAGCTTTCTTTAGCTTATTTGCTGCTTATTTCCCAAAGCAACACCTAAGTTTTTAATTTTTCTTAGAATCAGTGTATAGCAAAATACTTTTGGTGAAATTTTCAGATTTTTCTTAATTAATTTAGTATTTTTAATAATTTAATTAGTGTTTAATGGTTTTTAATTCATAGAAATTAATTTAAAAGTCAAAAAAATATTCCGCTTTTTCCTAAAATCATTTTTAGTCAAATAGAATGTAGGAAAATTGATTTCACACCCGTAGCCCTTAAATTTCAAAACTTTTACGTTTATGGCTCGGGTTGTTTCTCGGTTTTTACGTTTTTACGTTTTAGCACCCTAGGACTTAGTGTAGCTTCGTTTTATAATTCCTTAGGCTTAGTGATAGTTTACTTTTAGTTTATTAGGGTTCCCTTGCCTTAATTATCTTCCCGTTAATTTAATTTGTAGAATTCGTAATCAAATCCAAATCATTTAAACCAATTTAAGTTCAAATCACGAAACTCAACGAATCCTTCCATTCACACCTCGTTGGGAAACGACCCGGGAAATCACTTTTCCGGTATCACTTTTATCACACTCGTGAGATTTGATACGTTGACCTTTTTCCTAAAAGGTTAATTTGTCGGGTTTTACGGTTATTTTGATATACGTTGATATTGTGTTTTTCACCACTCACTTCACAACGAATCAATAACAATTGTTTAACATCCCTTATCCAAATACCAAATAGATCAATGCATGAAAATTCCAGTTGATGAATTATGCCTCAAGTAATGACAATCATACTTGTTGACAAGACATAAATCAACCAACTTGATCTATCATAATTTTGAGAATACTTATTTCAAGAATTCAATTAGTGAAGTCCTTGTATGTGTGCATTCACCAATCCACATAATAATTCATAAAGTGTGTGACATCCTCTATCACCAATTTATGACAATTTAAACTTTCAAACATTTTAAAGTTTAAAGTATACTTATTCTTTTAATGTATAATGCAACTGCGCTCTTAGTAGCACAACTAGTTCACATGGCCATTAACAAGGATGAAATCCTACCATGACTAGTATTGAGTGTCATCTCAATTAAACCAGCATCATTGTATACAAACAACAATATGCTTATTAAAACTCCGTAAACTTTAATATCTATTTTGTAATGTTTGATGCTTTCCAAACTTTCAAGTTTGAAGCTGATGACAATTTGCACAACAATTGACATATTGTTCATCCATAGAATCTAGGAGCAATTCCAGGTTTTGAGGATGTAATTCTATTAGAATATTCATTACACAAGTTATCTAATAACTTTTAATTAGATATAAATGTTGTCAAATCACTTCTTATTCAAGAATGATACAACAATTTTAATACACAACATGATGTACATGATGAATCTACAGGTCAACCTTAGAATTCATTCACGTTCTATCTTGTCAAAAGATATTTATCAATTTCCCAAATGATATATCATGTTTTATTAGAATCATTTATTTTACTGCACATGTTTATTAACAATAAACATATTTTCAAGGTTGTATGTTTTAATTCTTAAATCTTACAAGTGAAGTTTCATTCCAATTTAAGACTTAACATTTAGTTTACAAGGAATGTTACTTCCTATATGTTATACAACATATAAGATTTAAAAACCTTAACATAATACTCCCACTAGCTTTCAGGAATACTTAAAATTTATCTTATTTCAATTATAAATCAAAACTAGAATTTAATAATTAAATATAAGAATAATTTCATAGATGCATGCATTTATCCATTCATGAATTATTGCACTTCGTACACTACCAAAGATTATATGAATTCAAAAAACCTTTCAATTACTTACCGTCCTCGCTCAAGTAATTTCTCAAGAAAGAGTTTTGATATTCCATTGTCATATTTTATATTAATGAAAACAAGTATGACAATTATCATCTTTATATATTTAATGTGTCTTAGGAAAGAATGTTCAATCACAATTAATTGCTTAAATATGATTAATAATCTTGTCATAAAACATGCATTAAATATGTGTACAATATTGTCCATATGATTTCTACATAGAAATTCAAACCACTAGGGTTTTTCATCTCTTTGAAGAAACTCATTTCCATTCTCTAGTCTAACTATTAAGATAAACCAAATTTCCAAAATTTATTATCTTTATGGACAACATCTTTAACATTCATAGTATGAGTAATTTACCCAATTCAATATTTGGTAATCCATCATAAAGATTATCAGGTTTACTGTAATCCTGTAACTCATATTTCTCAGCATATAAGTCAAATATCTGAGATATCCTTGCAGATCTATGAATGAAAATTCCATCATCATGAGGTCTATCATTTACATGTCTAACCTCATCATGATATTTACTAGTGTGTTTTAGAAGATTATGTATCTTGTAATTTTATCTTTCAAGATAAAAAACTCCCACTTGCCTTTTGTAATATATAGACTATCTATATATACTTTAGCAATTTAGAGCAAAACTACATTGTTCTCTTTTTAGGACATTACAAATACACATTGATAATTCCTGACTTAAGTTTGTTAACAACCTATTCATAAGTAGTTTAACAAATTCAGAATCTTCAATTTTAAAACTTAATGTGATTCATCACATTCCATAATGAAATGGTGTTTTATTAATCTTCTAGGTTGGAGTCATATTGAGTATATCCAATTCATACTCAATTTCTAACCTTGTTACTTTTTAAGAAAGAAGTTATGGTTATCATGAATCAAACAAATCAAATAGAGTTTGATTCTCCTAACTGAACATGGTATTCATTAGAATTAATATTGCAAGACAATCTAACAATATATAAGATAAACATATTCCTTTTGGCTTACCTATTTATCAACTAAGTCAACTTAATGGTATAATAGACTTTTCAAGCCAATTACATGCTTTATAACACAAGTACCTTTTAACCAAGTCACTTCATATCTATGTCTCAACAAGAAACATAAACTGTTATAATCCCACTATACGTTATAAATCATTGATCAACTCAATGACTTCTTGTATATGTCTTAATTAAAAACATAACAAGTTAACGTCTTACTTTATTATAAGTCTTAAAAGACTTTATGTTTATGTCTTTACAATGAATCATAAACATGTTTAACTAAAGTAATTATGAACACAACTCTTGGTTTCAATAGTAATTTCAAGTTAATTTATTTACTTCACAATAATGTAGGACTACATTATTTTTCATTTATGTCATTCCAAAATACATAAATAAACAAATTTGAAGTAGTATTAGATTACTTCATTTATGTCATTCTAATAATACATAAAAATCTAATTTGAAGTAATCTTATATATCAATTTTGACACATGTTCTAAATACTTGTCTAATTTAGAAACTGCAAATATGTCCATGCAAGATCTCACTTTACATAGAGATTTACTTTGTTGTTGCAATCTCGCCAAGTTCTCACATGACGTAAATTGTAACACCAAGTGTTTCTTGAATTAGATATGTACAAGTTATATTAGAACGTTAGTCTCTTACCTTGCAGTCAAGAGAATCCTTTAAATCATATATTTATATGTTGTACCTTGCACACAATATAGATTTCTCCCACTTGTGCATGGAACAACATCATGTAGCAGATAAACAACACGACATATGTTTGTTTATGTGACTAATATGATTGTGTCATTGATATTAGCATAACTAGTAGATGTAGAACCACTTCATTGTCTAATAAGGAAACGTACATGACTATCCTTGAAAACATAAGTGTCTACAAGTGGAAAGTAATTTTCGTAAGACATTCTAGAGATAATCTGGGTTACTACCAAGATGACAAAGCTTGTAACTCCCACTGAATAAGAGATCATTACATTAATTCCTTATTGAGTAATAAGAACAACATACTCCCATTGGATTTGACAACATTGTAAGTATTTCATTAACCAGTGAAAGAAAATAGTGTACTATTTACTTCCTACACCTTTGAGAAAGTCCATACATAACAATTACTTATGTACTTAAAAGAATGTATTCTACTATGTAGATGATGAACTATCCATCATTGCTACTAACTTGAAAAATTGGGCATGCAATTTCTTTCTTAATAGTTCTACTATTCCAACAATTGTAAGTAGTACTTTTAAAACAAAACAACTAGATAAAATATGCTAGTTTGTCTTTTACCAATTATGCAGTAATTAGTCTAGCTTCTAATTTAATAACTCAGAAATATGCAATTTTCTTAACTATTAAAATTTGCTTACGAGTTATGTATTTAGAATTTAGACAATTCTAATTGTCCTATCACACCTTTCTTCATTCATGAAAAGGAATAGGATTGAATCTCACTCTTTCTCGAGAAAAGAGGACTAGGTTCATTCTTATAGTAAAGTTGACTCTACCAAAAAACCCTTACAGGTGTAGATCAATTTACCAATATAGGAATAACCTACGCTTACGGTTTAATGTTGCATTAATACATTTAAAGAATTAGCAAAATTCAATTTTAGTATTTTCGATAATTAAACTTTTCAAGAAAATAAAATACCCAAGGTAATATTCATATAACCATAGAATTTTCTCGAAAACTAGGATCCAAATTATCGTAGTTCCATTACATCAGTTGATCTGCTAGCAACGAACGCATATAATAAGGTAATCTGTCGAACATTAATTGGCAAACAATTTCCAACTCCTAGATTATTATGGGATTTATATTTTCCAACGCTATTGCAAATATAAACATGTTTCATCCCATCTTATGCCATTGAGTCCAGGTCTCACTTCCTACTCAACTTAAGTGTCTAACTTAAAGAACTGCAAATATGTCCATGTAAGGTCTCACTTTACATAGAGATTTACCTCTCCACCACAATCTAGCCAAGTAATCTCATGACGTAAATTGCAACTTCAAGTGTTCCTTTTAATTAGATGGCATATAACTTAATTTAAAAGGGTAGTAGTTTTGATTTTATGTGGTCAAATCAAATATGTACAAAGATGTCATGCATTCATCTTGTAGCATAATTTTAATAAAAAACTTTTATTACCAATTCATAAAGATCAAATTATCAAAGTTTTGATTGAGGTATTGGGTTCACCAATCAAGGAATTTAGTGTTAATTATCATCCATTATACCGTACTTTTGCATAAGTGTAAACACTTAGTGTTTCGGATAATTACCACCGAAGTGGCGCATGGAATTAAAACTAATTCGCCCTTAAGATGAGCTTGTACATTATATGGCTTACTAAGTAGCTCCATTCGAACTTACAGAGGGCAGAGGACCAGGTAAGCGCAAACGCATAACTTTAGACATCCATTCAGTGTGGATGCGCACTTCTTAAATAACCCCTTTATAGTTCATTCTAATGGGTGAGCCGTTCAGTCATTAGTACCAAAGTCACCAATCAATTAAACTATTGAAAACTTAACTCTTCCAAAACAAATCAAATTTCGCCATTGTTTAGTCCGTATTATTTTTCTATTCAAAATTACCTTTTGCTTAAAACTGTCTAACATAATAAACAAACAAGTAACAAATAAAAAATAAACTACTAAAAAACAATGCGCACATAATAAACAATTTATACGTGTAAACAAGTAGCCACATGCAACTTATTCGATAAAACCCTATTAATAATCAATATCTAGGTTAAATTAATGTATATATTAATTAGAGCTTTCACTCTCTCAATTGAGAGTGAGCCACATACATCGACGAATCGATTGCGTAAACCCATAATTAATGATATACCAAATTGCACATAATTGATTCATTAATATATATGGTTGGAGTCTTCCCCAATTCAAGATTTATCGTAATAACATGTCATAACAATTAAACAATATCAAAGTAACTTATCCATGACTAACATGCATGTATAATCATGGATATCATAACAATTATACAAATAAGTCACAAGATCGCATATAAAAAATTTCATGACACATAACAAATTATTCATGAATTAATCACGTAATCAATATATTAATTCTAGGTTTTAATAAGGTTAGCAAACAATTTTCAAAACCCTAAAAATTTAATGTATGTGTCGACCAAAAAAAAAATAGGGGTACGCCCCAATTAACTAAAAAATCGACCAAACAAAAAAATTAAACATAAACCCTAGATAAACATATTAAACAACATACAATTATTTGTTTTATTACGCGTTTATGTAATTAATTACTCATTAAAAACCAATGACTCGTGATGCCACTGTTGGAATTATATAACATGACAATCAAATAAATAATCACAAAACATCAAAGTATTTAAGCGGAAGCGTATAAGATTTATTAATGAACAATTAATTAACATAAAATAATATGCGTACCTTTTCTTGATTCTAGCCGAACAAGAATCAAATCCACAAACTAGCAATTAGGATGAACCCTAATTAGGGTTTATAGGATTATATGAATTACCCCTTACCGTTTTGTAATTCAATCCAAGATAATAACAAAAGTATGTTATTACTATGTTCTTGTACACACGTACTAAACCGAATTAAAGTAATGCTAGTTTTTATAAAACAAATAACTTTGCTTGTGGAAAAAGAATGATCGACACCCTATGGTGTTTGGCCGATCGGTTTGGACAAAGAAAAACACACACAAAACGTTTTTAGGGTTTAGCTTATGAGCACAAGAGATAGAAAAATAAAACCCCAAGCCTTGTTTATATACCCAAGCAAACTTGGTGAACAAGTTGGGTTTTTTTCTTTCCTTGTTTTGTCCCTTGGCCGATCGGTATAGGAGTCCCCAAAGGGATTCCGGAACCTTCCCAACTTTTGCAATTTAGTCCTTTTCCATAAACATTTAACGACCGTTAGTCCATTACATTAATTACTTAACGTCCGTTAGTTATTTCGTTTAATAAATAAATAAATATAACGTTTATATTTAATTATTAACTTTAAATTCTCATACGTAAAGTGTGCAATCCCATAGTCTCGAGTTCGATCCTAACACACGTCTATTAATTTATTGTCCATAAAACCAACAACATCAACCGATGATTTCTCCGAAGTTAATAAGTTAGGAAAAGGTGGATTTGGACCGGTTTACAAGGTATTAATATATGTTATCAAATTGTAAAAGAACAAGATTGTGAATGTAACAAGAATATTAATATATGTTATCAATTGTATTTAGGGTAAATTTGAAGATGGGCAAGAGATAGCAGTAAAGAGACTAGCCACGGATTCTGCGCAAGGTGACATAGAATTTAAGAATGAGGTTTTGCTAGTCGTGAAACTTCAACACCGTAATTTGGTTAGGTTGCTTGGTTTTTGCATAGAAGGACACGAACGACTTCTCATTTACGAGTTCTTGCCAAATGCAAGTCTAGATCAAATTATATTTAGTAAGCTCTTAAGATAATCGATACTTTACAATTACAGGGAACCATAATACAACAATGGATTTAGCAACCAAATACAAACTTTATTTGTTTTAATTTTGGTTAAGTTTGTAACAAAATATTCTTTAGGATGTCATAATTAGTTTCAATAGAGTGATTTGATTTAGGTAGCACTGGCAGTCGAAGAAGTTGATTTTATTTGTTAAAAGAATTGATGAAGTCTGACAAAGAAAAATGTTTTGCAGAAAAGATATTAACTTAACGTTGTCTGATGGTGTTTGTAGATCCCACTAAACGTACACTTCTCGATTGGGAAAAGCGATATAATATCATTAAAGACATTGCCAAGGGACTTTTATACCTTCATGAAGATTCTCGTATAAGGGTAGTTCACAGAGATATGAAAGTTGTCAACGTTTTGTTAGATTCTGAGATGCAACCTAAAATCGCAGATTTTGGCATGGCAAGATTGTTCAAACCAGAGGAAACTCAAGGCGACACAAATCGAATTGTTGGAACCTAGTAAGTATACATACTTTAGACAATATCATAAGGTAGTTGACTACTTTATTCCCTCCAGTTGTGCAAGTGCTCAAATCGATGTTGTCTTGTTCTGTTGTACAGTGGTTATATGGCACCTGAGTATCCAATGCATGGCTAATTCTCAGTAAAATCGGATGTCTTTAGCTTTGGTGTATTAGTATTGGAGATGGTTACTAGTAAAAAAAACCAATGTTTTTGAAATGGAGATAGCATCGAAGACCTACTTAGCTTTGTAAGTATCCACAACTACAACAATTCAGTTAATCAAATAATATACTTTTGTGGCGTACTTATAAATATGTAAAATTATGAATAACTGTGGGGAATTGTCACACAACAAAGTAGTTCTAAATATTACTGAATTATGTGGAGAAAACAAAATTAAACTGTAAACTTGTAAACGTCAACAACTTACCTACTTTACATTAGTTTTTAAAAAGGGTGTCCCACGCGTTGCGGCGGGATTACAAACCTAATTTTTGGTTCGTTTTTATTTCTATAATGACGGAAATATATAGTTAGAAGATATTTCATGTAAATGTAATTTGACAAAAAAAAAATATTCAAGAAAGTTCTATGACAATAATAACGAGAATAAAGAAGAAAACCTATATGAGTAACTGCAATAAAAAAGAAGCAAAAGTTATCCAATTAGAGAGGTTATATGGTTATTTTGAAAAACTTAAAGTATAATGGTTGATTTGCATTTTGGTAAAACTTTAAAAATAAAGGACCAAAAGTTCATCCATTGTTGCATCGTTACACATAAAAACAACATCAGGCTAGCCAATCTTTTATGTCTATGATACATCACACAAGTATTTTACATGTTAAATGCATAATTAGAAAAATTAGTTACTATTTGGTAAATAGTAAACATTTAACAAATGTTTATATTTAGAATAAAATTAAAAAGTTAGCTAGATTTTTTTATTATTTTTTAATTTTTATTATTTTTTTTTGGAAATAGTTTAAGTACATAGGATGTGAATAAATCTCACATCTCAGTCCGTTACATAAATAGTAAAGCTAACATAATAGTCACTGCTACTTCTAAAACAAAAGAAAAAGGGAGAATTGCATATATACCAACTAAAACTTGTATATTTGCATATTTTCTCAAAATACAAGTTTTTAATGCTTAATGTACAATAGTGTTTATGCATGTTTTGGGGAAATATGTAAATATGCAAGTTTTAGTGGGTATATATGCAATTGATGAAAAAAAAATTAAACGCTAAAATACATTTGATTCAAAAATGACACCAAACGTAAACTAACCTATAAATTGACCACGAAGATTATTGTCCCACGCCTTACAAAATGCCTTATGTTCGTAGTTAAGTCATAAAGTGTGAGTGTCAGAAAAACTTTTCATACTAATTATTTATATCAATCTATAAACGATTCCATGATCTCTTTTATCATTAGAGCACTCCCAACCATAACATTATAACACCAATAACACCGTCCACGTCAGCGCCACATCAGCTTTAATATTTAACATTAACATCCCTAAAAAACACCCACAACCATAACATCCCAATAACATCAATAACATTCCCAACAATTTACAAAAATAACCCCTCATTTAGGGGCATAAATGAAAAAAAAAAGAAAAAAAAAAAGAAAAAAAAAGAAGAAGCAAATAACGGGGCGTTAGCCCTGTAACGCCCAGGGACTAACGCCGAAATAACGCTGCGGTTCCAATGGTTAACGCCAATAACGGGCGTTGTTTTGCACCTTCACGCCGTTGGGGCGTTATGAATGGCTTTGCTCTTATACACTTTTAGGCATTTTCATAAACTTGCATGATATCCATTATTTTACAATTTACTTACACCAAGAAGAATTCACCTATTTATGGTAGTGTCCTTCCACTTAAAACTATAAAACAACATCGGAACATAACCATTTTGTTAGCAAGGACACATTAATTCTTTGCATAAATCAACTTTTGTTGTAGTTTTATATATTGAAAAACATAACAGTTAATCTTTTCTAGGCATGGAAACTTGGCGGAATGGTACACCATTAGATATGATAGATCCTAAATTGAAGACGGGACCAAGTTCATTGCGCAACGTAATTAGAAGTATCCATATTGGGATGTTATGTGTTCAAGAAAATGTTGATGATAGGCCAACAATGGCTTCAGTTATTCATATGCTCAATAACTTATCCGTGGTACTTCCAGTACCATCAGAACCTAAATAATGATCTTGAAATGCCACTCTTAAACGAGTACAGTTCTTCAGGATCAAGATTGGCCCGACATTCGATCAATGTTGTATCAATATCTGAGATAGTTCCTAGATAGGTTTGGAGAAGGCAATTGATATGATACGGTAAATACTTGCTTTTACATACATAAACTTAATTCAATTTTACCAGTGGAAGGTTGCATCTTGATGATTCCTGGAACTTAAAGTTACCATATATGTGATGAATTCTATCATAAGCGCGAATTTCTTTTCATAGTTCTCTTATTACCATCGGATAGCTATTTTTGATTTTATATAAGCTAAATTGGAATTACAATAACTTGTTCAAACTTTCTCCACATAATTACGTGTTGTTTGTAAAAGAGTAAATTGCACAAATGGTCCCTGTGGTTTGCCCAAATTCCGATTTAGTCCCTAAGTTTACGAAAGTGCAGGCAGCCTCCCTGTATGGAAACTTTGGTTCCGTTTTCGTCCCTGACCAAATTGAAATGACTGAAATACCCTCGTCTTCATCCCCTATGAATTTTCAGGGACGAAATATGCAATTGAGCAAACCACAGGGACCATTTATTTTTTTCCGAAAATAAATTTTTTTCAAAAAAAAGTTTCGAAAATAATTTTTTCCAAAAATAATTTTTTTTCGAAAGTTCTGAAACAAATCCGAAAAGTCACAAATACAAAATATTTCAAAAAAATTTAGAAAAAATTTCGATTTTTTTTTTCAATATGTCCAAAATTACGAAATAATTATTTTTGTAAAAAGAATTTCGAAAAAAACAATTTAGAAAAAAAAAGTTCCAATTTTTTTTTTGTGAAAAACAAGTATTTACGAAAACATTTTTTTTGTAATTTTTTTACTCAAATTGCGAAAAAATTCCAATTTTTTTTTTGGAATTTTTTTTTCAAAATTTTTTTCTTTTTGAATTTTTTTTCAAAATGTTGAAATAATACAAAAACAAACAAAAACATAAGAAAACAGACAAAATGTAAGAAACACAGACAAAAATATAAAAAAACAGAGAAAAAAAGACAAAAACGTGCAAAAATGAATAAAAATAGACAAAACGTAAGAAAAATGGATAAAAACGGACAAAAATCTGAAAAAGTGTAAGAAAAACGGATAAAAAGTGTAACAAAAATCAAAAAAAAAATTCGAAAAATAAAAATAAATGGTCCCTGTGGTTTGCTCAAATTGCAGATTTCGTCCCTGGAAATTCAAAGGAGGTGAAGAGGAGGGTATTTCAGTCATTTCAATTTGGTCAGGGACGAAAATGGACTCAACTTTTCCTCTCAGGGAGGCCGCCTGCACTTTCGAAAACTCAGGGACGAAATCTGCAATTTGAGAAAACCACAGGGACCATTTGTGCAATTTACTCTTTGTAAAATATGCATTTTAAGTTGTTAATTAATTCCTATATTACTGTTTCCTTTTCACAATAGCAATATTATTAAGATGTACTGATAAATTTGTCAAATGTCAAAATAACAACAATACTAAATCTTTCTTTGCCAACAATATTAAACGTTTTAACAAGAGGATTTGCATATATATATATATATATATATATATATATATATATATATATATATATATATATATATATATATATATATATATATATATATATATATATATATATATATATATATATATATATATGTGTGTATATATATATATATATATATATATATATATATATATATATATATATATATATATATATATATCTATATATATACTAGTGTCAAAACCCGTCCGATGGACGGGTATGACTTGTGGTTTTTATTTTTAGGTTTTAGTAGAACAAATATATACTAATAAGTAGTTAAAAGTTAAATTAAACAATTTACAACTATAATTGATGTTACCATAATATATGTATACGTGTTTTTTATTTTTTTATAAGTTAGTTTTTTTTATTAATTTTTATCTACATAATTTACTTTCCTAACGGGCAAAGGCAAAGGCATGAGAATAAATTTTATAATACACTTATATAGTGAATAATGAACTCAACAAAAAAAGAATGGTTATTCGATAACTTATTTTATTTGTATCTTATGATTATTAATCTCGATCCTTCAAATATATCCCAAATACTTGTTTCATATCTCTTTCTCATAATTTTGTTCGGTAGTTGGGTTCTGAACTTTTTTTCTTTACTTTGGTTTATGTCCTATGAAAATTAAACGCCAATAACCTAATAAATTACACTCCTTAACCCATTAAACTACACTTAGGCTCTATGCTCACATTCACCTCCTTTAAAAACCTCCATATTTAAAGTGATGATACACATGATTATTTTTGTGGTTACTCACAATACTCGAGCCTGCCATGGTACAACTACCTTATGAACGCACGTTCATGGCGTGTTGGTGTTTTCTCATATAGTAATGCACAAGTTACATGAATCATAAATGCCCAATCACCTTAGCTATGATATCAACTCTAACATAATAAACATATCATTAGGGTTTTGAGGAAAAGAGACATACCATTATTTTTTTCCTAGCCAAACCACACTAAAAGCATCCACCATAGTTCTTCCACTACAAAAACCAACATAAGATCATTATGGTTTTAAGAAAAAGAGAACTACTTTGTTTTTTATCCCACCAAACTTCACCAAAAGCCTCCACCATAGTTCTGCAAAATAAACGAACATAAAATCATGAGGGTTTTGAAAAAAAAAGATACATAGTCACTTACTAATATATAGACAACTCACAAAATAAAAGATTAGATGCATGCATGAAAGCTCACCATGGAATCTAAATATATAGAAAGCACACTATGTCGGCTTGTATCAGTAGTTACCTTACACTTGTTCACATGGATTCTTAATAAGATATTTATGGTATAATGTCAAAATTATTACATGAAAATATTAGTTTAACTTTCACTTATATTATTTAAGTTATACTGTGAACATGTATGAGAACCGGCTACCGGCTTCGTCTGCTACTGCATATTTTATCAATTCTTTAACACAACAATTGCATTAAAATAGATATTTCTTGCCTTCTATGCTATTTTCATTTTCGACTATATCTCCGGTGATGGACTGATGGTGATAATGAACGGCATCATTCGCAAGTCATCACTCGGAGGAGTCGACCAGCAAAAGAAAATTCACGTGCATATTCTGAGTAGGTAAATGATGTTGAGTAATGTTATATACTTATGTGTATAAAGTTTTACTGATGCATAACATTATTAGTTTTGGTTCCTTCATGGCATTTGCGATGCATTTGAGTAAATCAATTAAGTTTTGTTGGTTTATTCTTCCTTAGTTTGTAATGATATTGAGTTTTGTCGTATTTTTTTCATAATGATGGTCGCATACTCGTATTTGAGCGAGGTGGGATTATATCAAAAGATCACATATATAAAATTCCTTCGAGTTATAGACGTCAAGGTCGGCAATGATATGACTGAAGGAAATGAGGATTAGGATACATGGATAATGGATGTTAAAAATCATCTTTCAAGAACTTTTTATTTTTGAAAACAGAAAAAGAAGATAATTGAGTACGTATTTTGTTAATTAGTTTCAAAAATACATACTTTGATAATTAATTTTCTAAAATAGAATGGTCTCCTAAAAAACTCCAAACATCTATGGGTTATGCACCGCGGAGTTGGAAAATTTAGCAATTTTTTTTTTAATATTATCCGTTTAATTCCTTTTGAGTTCCTTTATCTATAAACTATTCGGTTAATTCCTTTTCGAAAGAAATAAACAAATCACACAAAGCAAAAACAAAATAAAAACATGATTACTCAATACGCAAAAATACATTCACCCAATGAAAACTATAGCAAAAAGCGATATACAAACAACACCTACCATTGTTCAAAACACACAAGACAAACAAAATAATCAAAAAAATTACATTCAATGAATGAGAACATATCCAAAAACAAATGAGATGACTGAATCAAAAAGTCTCACATGTGACAATAGTAAATGTTCCAACATCATATCTTTTATCCGACTAATGTGGACATTCTCAAAAGGAACATAAAGCAATAACTCTTTGTTCCTAACCATGTCTGCAACTCTGCGTCACAACTAAAATTAAAAGAATGAGCTATATGTGAGTTGATGCATACCCTACTTGAGACCTCATTCACATGTATTAAAAGATAAGCCTTAATGATGCCAACAAATCTATGACTACTCCATACTCACTTAGTAAGATCATTTAGCCATAAAGTTTATTAATTCACAATGCACCACATAAATAGATAAAAGATTGATCTCAGAAGTGGTTCTAATTGAAGACATTGTATTTTTGTTATGTTTTTAATGTTTTAATGACAAATAGAAAACATGCTAAACTCGATAACTTAATGGAAAATAGAAAATATACAAACCTTTTTTTGTCAAAAGGATCTGGAGTTACCAGTGATGATGCAGCCAAGGGTTGATCTACCAATATGAAGTACAATAGTATTTTTAGTCATCCACATTCTTCCTTTTTATACCAAGTTATTGTTAAGCCATCGGGTTTTCTTTACGTAATGTGTTTTTTGCATTCCCTAATTAAGCAAGAAACTCTATGGGTGCGTTTAGTTGGAGAACAAATTCTCTTATTTTCTATCTCTAGTTTTGTAAAAAATTGGAAGGAGAATTAATCTCCACAAAACACTTGAGAATATAAAAAATGCGTTTAGTTGAAGTTTCTATTTTCTGTTTTGAAGAAAGGGAGCGAGAGTTGAGGGTTACAAAGGAAAACAATGAAAACAACTAAAATTTGTTTTGTAATTTTCCTTGTTAAGTTAGGAAATAGAGGATTTGTGTTTTGCAAAACATTTTGTTGGAAAACGTTGATTTGAACGCGATCTCTGTTTTCCTTGTTTTCCACAAAACATTTTATGAAAAACAAGGGTGTTTTCCCTCAACTAAACGCAACCTAAGCATTACGTGTTGGGCCACAAACTCAATAGATGCATCCCTGTGTAAAAGTTATTGTTGTAAGACTATGTTTAGTTGTATAAAAATAAAGGTTGTTCTCATTAAATGTTTCTAAGAAAAATATATTATGAAGAAACATAAATTATAGGTACCTCATGGTAAACATTCAGTTTTACTTGTTGAGGATTCTCGAGAAAGTGACGCATGTACATTTTTATGTGTTTTGCTCTTTGCTTGTTGTAGATATACTCTCTAGAAAGTGGCTCGACGTATATTCAGTGTGTTTTTCTTTCTGGCGATCCCACCACATCACTGTCACACAACTCTGCACGCCAACAACACACCACCCTTTCCCTACAAAGATCATAAAAGAAACAGGAAGTGTTTAAGAGCAAATATATACACTAGTACAATCGACACTTCCGCCTACGACTTTTTCAACACTTTCCCGACGACGTGGCGTAGGCATCGTTCGTTCCCGACGACAAGGCATAGCCAACGGTTAGTCGGCTGAGCCTCGTAGGGAAAGTCCTTCCCGACGACAAAAAATAAACCTTCCCGACGACAACGTGGGACCCACATCGTTTTCTGGTCAAAGTTTTTTTGGTAGAAAACATATGTTGCCGACGACACGTCGTCGGCATAATATTACTAATTATGTGATTAGTTAGCAAAATTAAAACTTAATTAACTTATAGCATTCATTTCGACGACTGTCGTTGGTAAAGTGAAAAATATAACATATTTGCAATATTTTCCCTACGCCATGGCGTCGGGATCGTATTAAAGTTGCATTAAGCCACTTATTATCCCGACGCCATGGCGTAGGGAAAATATTGCACAATGTTATATTTTTTCACTTTACCAACGCAGTCGTCGTAAAATATGTAAATATATGAAATGTTTACATATTGCCGACGACTAGTCGTCGCCAAAATGTATCACATATGCCACAATATTGCAGCATTTTAGCAATTTCCCAGAATTTTTCCGGAAATTTTTCGGGAAAAATTCTACATAACCTGCACCTGCTGTTTTCAACCAAAACCTCTAAACCAATATGCCGATATCCCAAAACAACTCATAACGACTAAATCACATATATAATCGCTAAAAAGTTACAAATTATACAAAACGGGTGATATTAACTACGCATCTAGGTTAAACATACACAAAAGTTGCTAAATCACCAATGTTCAAGTCACCAAAATGTGCAAAGTGTACAATGGCCAACATAAGGATGAGATGATCAAAAGCATAGTCTAAGCGGGTTTATACATCTACACAAAATAACCCGTAAATATACCTCCATCGATCTACTCGTCATCATCATCATGATCCGAGCCCTCCTCGTCAAGATCAACACTACCGCCTCCGCCACTACCGCCAGCGCCACTCCCCGACCCGACGTCAGATCTCGAAGCAATGCGGCTCATAAGCTCGGACCACCGATCGGGAGGATGAGTTTGTACAACCTTGAAGAACTCACTAACCTCGGCTGAACGACCTTCGACTCTTTCGCCTGCTCATCTGTCTTCTTTTGGAGGTCTGCGATCTTCTTGTCTTTGGCGGCCATCATCTCATCAATCTTTTCTTTGTCGTACGAAGATGAACGCGGAGACACAGGGGGTAAAATCATCTTTCGCTCAAAACCCTACCCACACCGGCGACTTTTTCCTCTGCTTGCCCTTGAGAACAATGGCAAGTATCTCAACCTCCATGTAGGGTCTGCCAAGAGGGTTGTCCGCGCCTAGATCCCGTAGGCGACACATCTCCTCCTACAAAAGTTGAAATATATATATATATATATATATTAGTCGGGTTAATTAGTACATTATGTAAATCAATAAATCAATAAAACAGGTTAAAATGACTTAAACAAACAAGAAAGTTACTTATTAGTGCATGTTTCGGCTAAAATGGGTGAAACGTGTGTAATATAAAATATAAAGTTACTTATCAGCCCAAACGTGTGCTAATAAGCAACTTTGACGTTTATATTACACCCGTTTCACCCATTTTGACCCATTTTAGCATAACGTGTACTTGTTTGGGCAAAAATGGGTCAAAACAAGTTAAATGACTTAAACAAACAAGAAAATTACTTATTAGTGCATGTTTCGGCTAAAATTGGTGAAATGTGTGTAATATAAAATACAAAGTTACTTATCAGCCCAAACGTGTGCTAATAAGTAACTTTGCCGTTTATATTACACTCGTTTCACCCATTTTGACCCATTTTAGCATAACGTGTACTTGTTTGGGCAAAAATGGGTCAAAACAAGTTAAATGAATTAAACAAACAAGAAAATTACTTATTAGTTCATATTTCGGCTAAAATGGGTCAAACGTGTGTAATATAGAAGTCAAAGTTACTTATTAGCCCAAACGTGTGCTAATAAGTAACTTTGCCGCTCGTTTCACCCATTTTGACCCATTTTAGCATAACGTGTACATGTTTGGGCTAAAATGGGTCAAATGACCTAAATAATAAATAAAAATAAAAATAAAAATAAAAAGACCCGTACTTACAGGCCACGCGCTGCCATCGTAAAAGTACAAGTTGAATAATCACTAAAATCCTAAAAAAACACAAAATTCTAACAATCAAATGCCATTCAAATATTAACCAAACGCATATTACCGTTTGCTTTTGCTTTTACTAATGTAGATATATTATAACCTATGAAATACAACTAGCTACTATCTCTTTCGTGGTGTCTATGATATTTAATCTTATTACTTGCATACTTGAGATATGTCTAAACATATGTTAAAAAAAGGCAAAATCTAAATATTGGTCATAAGGGTGTCACTTTCGTCAAATTATAAATCAAAACAAGTTTTTATAGCCTAACAACGTAATTAATGTATATATACTACTGTTGTGCGAGAATGTTTTACGTGAGTTTATTCAAGTTTCGGCAAATTACTAGGTATATACTATTTAAATAGGAGAGTGTTGATGTTCAACCCGGTTACTAGAAATTTTATAGACAAAGTGTCGCTTGAAAGTAATGTCACTTGGCTAACTAGATGTTGCTATAATACCAAAATTTTGAGAAAATGTTTCTTCATTGCTACACAGATCAATACGTTCTTTTAGTTCACGTGACGTCTATTTACTAGCAAATAATCGTACACAATTTGTTTCTAGCAAACACTTCAAATGCAAGCATATCCAGCTTAACATTTATATGCCTAGTAACCAAACTAATAACGTCATATTAAATCATCCACTACTTAATCAATCTAAAAACACATCTAAAAACCTACGCTGTACATTAATCAATCCGCAAACATATCATATTCAAATTGCTAATTACTCATGAAGTTCTAAGTTCTAGCATATCCGCATAATAACCAATATAGCTAATTAACCAAATGCCGCAAAATTCTAAGTTCTAGCATATTCCATATAACAAATCCTATATTCCATATAACAAATACCAAATGCCGCAAAGTTCTAAGTTCTAGCATATCCGCATAATAACCAATATAACTAATTAACCAAATGCCGCAAAATTCTAAGTTCTAGCATATCCGCATAATAACCAATATAACTAATGAATCATAATGCAGCAAATTTATAAGTTCTAGCATATCTGCATAATAACCAAATGCCGCAAATTTCTATGTTCTAGACTATTCCATATAACAAATCCTATATTCCATATAACTAATTAACAACATATCATACCTATGTCTCGGGATGCGGTCGGGCGTGGTCGGGTGTGGTGGAGGGCTGCAGTCTCGGGCTGCGGTCGGGCTCGAGATACCAAAACTCGGCTCACGCTCTCGGTCTCGGCTCTCGATCTCGGTTGTTCCAAAAAATAAATAAATAAACAGAAAACATTAAAACAAAATTAATTAATTTACCAAAATACCTAAATAACAAACTTACATAAGAATTAATTAACAAAAATTTAAAAATTAACAAAGAATTAAAAGTTACCTCAAATGAGGATAAAAATGGTGGAAGAAAGGATATGGGAAGAAGAAGAATTAAAAACGAGAGGGGTGGAGGAGAGAATTAAACATTTGAAGAGGAGGAGGAAAGTTCACATTGGTGCTCATGTGGTGCTGCGGTGTGAGGGAGACGGTGGTTTGCTGTGGTGTGGTAGTGGAGATGTTGTGGTAGTGGTGGTAGAGATGTTGTGGTAGTGGTGGTGGAGCTGTGAGAGAGATGTTGTGGTAGTGGTGCGTGGTGGATTCAGATCTGTGAGAGATGAGTTTTATTTTTTTCTTAAGTGTAGAATCAGATATGCTTTATGAGAATTTGTTTTTAGCTTAGTTTATTCCCGACCACCGCCGGAAATTATAGCTATTTTTATCTTTGTATATTCCCACGACACGGAAAATAAAAAGGTTTTTTCGTTTTGTGTTTTGGCGGGACGTCCGAAATTTTTGGGGTTAATTTGTTGAAAATAATACCGACGCCCCGTCGTCGGTATTATACAAATATAATTATTATTATTTTTTTGTAAATGCTAATACTTTTAATTAATTTAAAAATAATACTAAAATTATATAAAGTGTAAAAAAAATTATACAAGTTCATTTAAAATTAAACACTTTTAAATAATTAAAAAAAATTATGTAATACATATATAATTAAAATTTAAAATTAAACATTTTTAAATAATTAAAAAAAATATTTAATACAATCATTAAAAAATATTTTATATAATTATTGAATGTATCTTTGAAAATAATATTTATAAAAAGTTTTCAATCTTAAACTTATCAATCACACACGATTTTGGTTCACCTTTTATCAACAAACACCTTTCAGCATATTAAATGAATGAGTCTAGGTGTTATAGTTATACGTAACGTGTTAAACGAACGAGTATAAGTGTTATGGTTATACGTAACGTGTTAAATGACCGAGTCTATGTGCTATGGTTATACGTAACGTGTTAAACGAACGAGTCTAGGTGTTATGGTTATACGTAACGTGTTAAACGACCGAGTCTAGGTGTTATGGTTATACGTAACATGTTAAACGACAGAGTCTAGGTGTTATGGTTATACGTAACATGTTAAACGAACGAGTGTAGGTGTTATGGTTATACGTAACGTGTTAAACGATCGAGTCTAGGTGCTATGGTTATACGTAACGTGTTAAACGATCGAGTCTAGGTGCTATGGTTATACGTAACGTGTTAAACGAACGAGTATAGGTGCTATGGTTATACGTAACGTGTTAAACGACCGAGTCTATGTGCTATGGTTATACGTAACGTGTTAAACGAACGAGTGTAGGTGTTATGGTTATACGAACGCGTGTTAAACGACGAGTCTAGGTGTTATGGTTATAGGTAACGTGTTAAACGAACGAGTGTAGGTGCTATGGTTATACGTAACGTGTTAAACGCCCGAGTCTAGGTTCTATGGTTCTACGTAACGTGTTAAACGAAGCAGTATAGGTGCTATGGTTATACGTAACGTGTTAAACGAACGAGTATAGGTGCTATGGTTATACGTAACATGTTAAACGAACGAGTCTAGGTGGTATGGTTATACGTAACGTTAAACCGAGTCTAGGTGTTATGGTTATACGTAACGTGTTAAACGACCGAGTCTAGGTGTTATGGTTATAGGTAACGTGTTAAACGAACGAGTGTAGGTGGTATGGTTATACGTAAGCGTGTTAAGCAACGAAGTCTAGGTGCTATGGTTATCGTAAGCGTGTTAAACGAACGAGTATAGGTGATATTGTTATACGTAACGTGTTAAACGAACGAGTATAGGTGCTATGGTTATACGTAACATGTTAAGCGAATGAGTCTAGGTGTTATGGTTATACGTAACATGTTAAATGACCGAGTCTAGGTGTTATGGTTATACGTAACGTGTTAAACGAACGAGTATAGGTGATATGGTTATACGTAATGTGTTAAACGACCGAGTCTAGGTGTTATGGTTATAGGTAACGTGTTAAACCGACGAGTGTAGGTGTTATGGTTATACGTAAAATGTTAAACGACCGAGTCTAGGTGCTATGGTTATACGTAACATGTTAAACGAATGAGTCTAGGTGTTATGGTTATACGTAACATGTTAAACGACCGAGTCTAGGTGCTATGGTTATACGTAACGTGTTAAACGACCAAGTCTAAGTGCTATGGTTATACGTAACGTGTTAAAAGAACGAGTCTAGGTGTTATGGTTATACGTAACGTGTTAAATGACCGAGTATAGGTGTTATGGTTATAGATAACGTGTTAAACGAACGAATGTAGGTGATATGGTTATACGTAACTTGTTAAACGACCGAGTCTAGGTGCTATGGTTATACGTAACGTGTTAAACAAACGAGTATAGGTGCTATGGTTATACGTAACGTGTTAAACGAACGAGTATAGGTGCTATGGTTATACGTAACATGTTAAATGAATGTGTCTAGGTGTTATGGTTATACGTAACATGTTAAATGACCGAGTCTAGGTGTTATGGTTATACATAACGTGTTAAACGAACGAGTATAGGTGATATGGTTATACGTAATTTGTTAAACGACCGAGTCTATGTGTTATGGTTATAGGTAACGTGTTAAACGACCGAGTGTAGGTGCTATGGTTATACGTAATGTGTTAAACGACCGAGTCTAGGTGCTATGGTTATACGTAACGTGTTAAACGAACGAGTATAGGTGCTATGGTTATACGTAACATGTTAAACGAACGAGTCTAGGTGTTATGGTTATACGTAACGTGTTAAACGACCGAGTCTAGGTGCTATGGTTATACGTAACGCGTGTTAAGCGACCGAGTCTAGGTGTTATGGTTATAGGTAACGTGTTAAACGAACGAGTGTAGGTGCTATGGTTATACGTAACGTGTTAAACGACAGAGTCTAGGTGCTATGGTTATACGTAACATGTTAACGAAGCAGTATAGGTGCTATTGTTATACGTAACGTGTTAAACGCCTCGAAGTCTAGGTGCTATGGTTATACGTAACGTGTTAAACGAACGAGTCTAGGTGCTATGGTTATACGTAACGTGTTAAACGAACGAGTATAGGTGATATGGTTATACGTAACATGTTAAACGAACGAGTCTAGGTGTTATGGTTATACGTAACGTGTTAAACGACCGAGTCTAGGTGTTATGGTTATACGTAACGTGTTAAACGACCGAGTCTAGGTGTTATGGTTATAGGTAACGTGTTAAACGAACGAGTGTAGGTGCTATGGTTATACGTAACGTGTTAAACGACCGAGTCTAGGAGCTATGGTTATACGTAACGTGTTAAACGAACGAGTATAGGTGATATTGTTATACGTAACGTGTTAAACGAACGAGTATAGGTGCTATGGTTATACGTAACATGTTAAACGAATGAGTCTAGGTGTTATGGTTATACGTAACATGTTAAATGACCGAGTCTAGGTGTTATGGTTATACGTAACGTGTTAAACGAACGAGTATAGGTGATATGGTTATACGTAATGTGTTAAACGACCGAGTCTAGGTGTTATGGTTATAGCTAACGTGTTAAACGACCGAGTGTAGGTGCTATGGTTATACGTAACGTGTTAAACGACCGAGTCTAGGTGCTATGGTTATACGTAATGTGTTAAACGAATGAGTCTAGGTGTTATGGTTATACGTAACATGTTAAACGACCGAGTCTAGGTGCTATGGTTATACGTAACGTGTTAAACGACCAAGTCTAAGTGCTATGGTTATACGTAACGTGTTAAAAGAACGAGTCTAGGTGTTATGGTTATACGTAACGTGTTAAATGACCGAGTATAGGTGTTATGGTTATAGATAACGTGTTAAGCGAATCGAATGTAGGTGATATGGTTATACGTAACTTGTTAAACTAATCGAGTCTAGGTGCTATGGTTATACGTAACGTGTTAAACAAACGAGTATAGGTGCTATGGTTATACGTAACGTGTTAAACGAACGAGTATAGGTGCTATGGTTATACGTAACATGTTAAATGAATGTGTCTAGGTGTTATGGTTATACGTAACATGTTAAATGACCGAGTCCAGGTGTTATGGTTATACATAACGTGTTAAACGAACGAGTATAGGTGATATGGTTATACGTAATGTGTTAAACGACCGAGTCTATGTGTTATGGTTATAGGTAACGTGTTAAACGACCGAGTGTAGGTGCTATGGTTATACGTAATGTGTTAAACGACCGAGTCTAGGTGCTATGGTTATACGTAACGTGTTAAACGAACGAGTATAGGTGCTATGGTTATACGTAACATGTTAAACGAACGAGTCTAGGTGTTATGGTTATACGTAACGTGTTAAACGATCGAGTCTAGGTGTTATGGTTATACGTAAGCGTGTTAAGCGACCGAGTCTAGGTGTTATGGTTATAGGTAACGTGTTAAACGAACGAATATAGGTGCTATGGTTATAAATGCGTGTTAAACGATCGAGTCTAGGTGCTATGGTTATACGTAACATGTTAAACGAACGAGTATAGGTGCTATTGTTATAACGTAAGCGTGTTAAACGAACGAGTATAGGTGCTATGGTTATACGTAACATGTTAAACGAATGAGTCTAGGTGTTATGGTTATACGTAACATGTTAAATGACCGAGTCTAGGTTTTATGGTTATACGTAATGTTAAACGAGCAGTATAGGTGATATGGTTATACGTAATGTGTTAAACGACCGTGTCTAGGTGTTATGGTTATAGGTAACGCGGTTAAGCGATCGAGTGTAGGTGCTATGGTTATACGAACGTGTTAAACTAATCGAGTCTAGGTGCTATGGTTATACGTAATGTGTTAAACGAATGAGTCTAGGTGTTATGCTTATACGTAACATGTTAAAACGCAGTCTAGGTGCTATGGTTATATGTAACGTGTTAAACGACCAAGTCTAAGTGCTATGGTTATACGTAACGTGTTAAAAGAACGAGTCTAGGTGTTATGGTTATACGTAACGTGTTAAATGACCGAGTCTAGGTGTTATGGTTATAGGTAACGTGTTAAACGAACGAATGTAGGTGATATGGTTATCGTAAGCGTGTTAAGCGACCGAAGTCTAGGTGCTATGGTTATAATAACGTGTTAAACGAGCGAGTATAGGTGCTATGGTTATACGTAACGTGTTAAACGAACGAGTATAGGTGCTATGGTTATACGTAACATGTTAAACGAACGAGTCTTGGTGTTATGGTTATATCGTAAGCGTGTTAAGCGACGAGTCTAGTTGTTATGGTTATAGGTAACGTGTTAAACGAACGAGTGTAGGTGCTATGGTTATACATAACGTCTTAAACGACCGAGTCTAGGTGCTATGGTTATACGTAACGTGTTAAACGAACGAGTATAGGTGCTATTGTTATACGTAACGTGTTAAACGAACGAGTATAGGTGCTATGGTTATACGTAACATGTTAAACGAATGAGTTTAGGTGTTATGGTTAAACGTAACATGTTAAATTACCGAGTCTAGGTGTTATGGTTATACGTAACGTGTTAAACGAACGAGTATAGGTGATATGGTTATACGTAATGTGTTGAACGACCGAGTCTAGGTGTTATGGTTATAGGTAACGTGTTAAACGACCGAATCTAGGTGCTATGGTTATCGTAAGCGTGTTAACGACCCGAGTCTAGGTGCTATGGTTATACGTAATGTGTTAAACGAATGAGTCTAGGTGTTATGGTTATACGTAACATGTTAAACGACCGAGTCTAGGTGCTATGGTTATACGTAGCGTGTTAAAGCGACCAAGTCTAAGTGCTATGGTTATACGTAACGTGTTAAAAGAACGAGTCTAGGTGTTATGGTTATACGTAACGTGTTAAATGACCGAGTCTAGGTGTTATGGTTATAGATAACGTGTTAAACGAACGAATGTAGGTGATATGGTTATACGTAACGTGTTAAACGACCGAGTCTAGGTGTTATGGTTATACGTAACGTGTTAAACGAACGAGTATAGGTGCTATGGTTATACGTAGCGTGTTAAAGCGAAGCAGTATAGGTGCTATGGTTATACGTAACATGTTAAATGAATGTGTCTAGGTGTTATGGTTATACGTAACATGTTAAATGACCGAGTCTAGGTGTTATGGTTATACATAACGTGTTAAACGAACGAGTATAGGTGATATGGTTATACGTAATTTGTTAAACGACCGAGTCTATGTGTTATGGTTATAGGTAGCGTGTTAAACGACCAGAGTGTAGGTGCTATGGTTATACGTAATGTGTTAAGCGACCGAGTCTAGGTGCTATGGTTATAAGCGTGTTAAACGAGCGAGTATAGGTGCTATGGTTATACGTAACATGTTAAACGAACGAGTCTAGGTGTTATGGTTATACGTAACGTGTTAAACGGCCGAGTCTAGGTGTTATGGTTATACGTAACGTGTTAAACAACCGAGTCTAGGTGTTATGGTTATAGGTAACGTGTTAAACGAACGAGTGGAGGTGCTATGGTTATAATAGCGTGTTAAGCGACCGAGTCTAGGTGCTATGGTTATACGTAACATGTTAAACGAACGAGTATAGGTGCTATTGTTATACGTAACGTGTTAACGAAGCAGTATAGGTGCTATGGTTATACGTAACATGTTAAACGAATGACTCTAGGTGTTATGGTTATACGTAACATGTTAAATGACCGAGTCTAGGTGTTATGGTTATACGTAACGTGTTAAACGAACGAGTATAGGTGATATGGTTATACGTAATGTGTTAAACGACCGAGTCTAGGTGTTATGGTTATAGGTAGCGTGTTAAAGCGACCGAGTGTAGGTGCTATGGTTATACGTAACGTGTTAGACGACCGAGTCTAGGTGCTATGGTTATACGTAATGTGTTAAACGAATGAGTCTAGGTGTTATGGTTATACGTAACATGTTAAAGCGACCAGTCTAGGTGCTATGGTTATATGTAACGTGTTAAAAGACCAAGTCTAAGTGCTATGGTTATACGTAACGTGTTAAAAGAACGAGTCTAGGTGTTATGGTTATAAATTAGCGTGTTAAATGACCGAGTCTAGGTGTTATGGTTATAGGTAGCGTGTTAAGCGAGCGAATGTAGGTGATATGGTTATACGTAAGCGTGTTAAACGACCGAGTCTAGGTGCTATGGTTATACGTAACGTGTTAAACTAAGCGAGTATAGGTGCTATGGTTATACGTAGCGTGTTAAACGAACGAGTATAGGTGCTATGGTTATCGTAACATGTTAAGCGAACGAGTCTAGGTGTTATGGTTATAAATAGCGTGTTAACGACCGAGTCTAGGTGTTATGGTTATAGGTAGCGTGTTAAGCGAACGCAGTGTAGGTGCTATGGTTATACATAAGCGTGTTAAACGATCGAGTCTAGGTGCTATGGTTATAACGTAGCGTGTTAAAGCGACCAGTATAGGTGCTATTGTTATACGTAATGCGTGTTAAGCGAAGCGAGTATAGGTGCTATGGTTATACGTAACATGTTAAACGAATGAGTTTAGGTGTTATGGTTATACGTAACATGTTAAATTACCGAGTCTAGGTGTTATGGTTATATACGTAGCGTGTTAAAGCGAGCGAGTATAGGTGATATGGTTATACGTAATGTGTTAAACGACCGAGTCTAGGTGTTATGGTTATAGCTAACGGGTTAAACGACCGAGCGTAGGTGCTATGGTTATACATAACGTGTTAAACGACCGAGTCTAGGTGTTATGGTTATACGTAACGTGTTAAACGAATGAGTCTAGGTGTTATGGTTATACGTAACATGTTAAACGACCGAGTCTAGGTGCTATGGTTATAAATAGCGTGTTAAAGCGACCAAGTCTAAGTGCTATGGTTATACGTAACGTGTTAAACGAACGAGTCTAGGTGTTATGGTTATAATAGCGTGTTAAATGACCGAGTCTAGGTGTTATGGTTATAGATAAGCGTGTTAAGCGAAGCGAATGTAGGTGATATGGTTATACGTAAGCGTGTTAAACGACCGAGTCTAGGTGCTATGGTTATACGTAACGTGTTAAACGAACGAGTATGGGTGCTATGGTTATATGTAGCGTGTTAAGCGAGCAGTATAGGTGCTATGGTTATACGTAACATGTTAAATGAATGTGTCTAGGTGTTATGGTTATACGTAACATGTTAAATGACCGAGTCTAGGTTTTATGGTTATACATAGCGTGTTAAACGAGCAGTATAGGTGATATGGTTATACGTAATTTGTTAAACGACCGAGTCTATGTGTTATGGTTATAGGTAACGTGTTAAGCGACCAATCGAGTGTAGGTGCTATGGTTATACGTAATGTGTTAAGCGGCCGGAAGTCTAGGTGCTATGGTTATACTGTAGCGTGTTAAACGAACGAGTATAGGTGCTATGGTTATACGTAACATGTTAAACGAACGAGTCTAGGTGTTATGGTTATACGTAACGTGTTAAACGACCGAGTCTAGGTGTTATGGTTATACGTAGCGTGTTAAACGACCGAGTCTAGGTGTTATGGTTATAGGTAACGTGTTAAACGAGCGAGTGTAGGTGCTATGGTTATACGTAAGCGTGTTAAACCGAGTCTAGGTGCTATTGTTATACGAACGTGTTAAGCGAACGAGTATAGGTGCTATGGTTATACGTAACATGTTAAACGAATGACTCTAGGTGTTATGGTTATACGTAACATGTTAAATGACCGAGTCTAGGTGTTATGGTTATCGTAGCGTGTTAAAGCGAGCAGTATAGGTGATATGGTTATACGTAATGTGTTAAACGACCGTGTCTAGGTGTTATGGTTATAGGTAAGCGTGTTAAGCGGCCGAGTGTAGGTGCTATGGTTATACGTAAGCGTGTTAAACGACCGAAGTCTAGGTGCTATGGTTATACGTAATGTGTTAAACGAATGAGTCTAGGTGTTATGGTTATACGTAACGTGTTAAACGAACGAGTCTAGGTGCTATGGTTATACGTAGCGTGTTAAACGACCAAGTCTAAGTGCTATGGTTATACGTAACGTGTTAAAAGAACGAGTCTAGGTGTTATGGTTATACGTAACGTGTTAAATGACCGAGTCTTGGTGCTATGGTTATAGGTAAGCGTGTTAAACTAACGAATGTAGGTGATATGGTTATACATAAGCGTGTTAAGCGACCGAGTCTAGGTGCTATGGTTATAATAAGCGTGTTAAACGAAGCGGTATAGGTGCTATGGTTATACGTAACGTGTTAAAGCGAAGCGAGTATAGGTGCTATGGTTATACGTAACATGTTAAATGAATGTGTCTAGGTGTTATGGTTATACGTAACATGTTAAATGACCGAGTCTAGGTTTTATGGTTATACATAAGCGTGTTAAACGAACAGTATAGGTGATATGGTTATACGTAATGTGTTAAACGATCGAGTCTAGGTGTTATGGTTATAGGTAGCGTGTTAAACGAATCGAGTGTAGGTGCTATGGTTATACGTAACGTGTTAAACGACCGAGTCTAGGTGCTATGGTTATACGTTACATGTTAAACGAATGAGTCTAGGTGTTATGGTTATACGTAACATGTTAAACGACCGAGTCTAGGTGTTATGGTTATACGTAAGCGTGTTAAGCGAGCGAGTCCAGTGTTATGGTTATACGTAACGTGTTAAACGACCGAGTCTAAGTGCTATGGTTATACGTAACGTGTTAAACGAACGAGTCTAGGTGTTATGGTAATACGTAACGTGTTAAGCGACCGAGTCTAGGTGTTATGGTTATACGTAACGTGTTAAACGACCGAGTGTAGGTGCTATGGTTATACGTAACGTGTTAAACGACCGAGTCTAGGTGCTATGGTTACACGTAACGTATAACATGTGCAAATAAAGTAATATAAGTTTATTTAAAATTGAACACTTTTAAATAATTATACGTAACATGTGCAAATAAAATCAACACTAGTAAGATTATGTACATAATCCACTTTCGAAATTATATGGACTTGACTTTTATACTACTTTTAAATAATTTATGAAAACTTAAAAATAATTTATGCAGTAACTTTGCCAGCGGCGTGTCGTCGGCATAATAACATAATAAATAACTATTCATACTATTGCCGACGACCTGGCGTCGGCATTGTTAAAACAAAATTGAATTGCATTAATCACACGCTAATCACCCAAAGAATTATTTGAATTAGCAATTTTTTTTTAATATTGTCCGTTTAATTCCTTTTGAGTTCCTTTATCTATAAACTATTCGGTTAATTCCTTTTCGAAAGAAATAAACAAATCGCACAAAGCAAAAACAAAATAAAAACATGACTACTCAATACGCAAAAATACATTCACCCAATGAAAACTATAGCAAAAAGCGATATACAAACAACACCTACCATTGTTCAAAATACACAAGACAAACAAAATAATCACAAAAGTTACATTTAATGAATGAGAACATATCCAAAAACAAATGAGATGACTGAATCAAAAAGTCTCACATGTGACAATAGTAAATGTTCCAACATCATATCTTTTATCCGACTAATGTGGACATTCTCAAAAGGAACAGAAAGCAATAACTCTGTGTTCCTAACCATGTCTGCAACTCTGCATCACAACTGAAATTGAAAGAATGAGCTATATGTAAGTTGATGCATACCCTACTTGAGACCTCATTCACATGTATTAAAAGATAAGCCTTAATGATGCCAACAAATCTATGACTACTCCATACTCACTTAGTAAGATCATTTAGCCATAAAGTTTATTAATTCACAATGCACCACATAAATAGATAAAAGATTGATCTCAGAAGTGGTTCTAATTGAAGACATTGTATTTTTGTTATGTTTTTAATGTTTTAATGACAAATAGAAAACATGCTAAACTCGATAACTTAATGGAAAATAGAAAATATACAAACCTTTTTTTGTCAAAAGGATCTGGAGTTACCAGTGATGATGCAGCCAAGGGTTGATCTACCAATATGAAGTACAATAGTATTTTTAGTCATCCACATTCTTCCTTTTTATACCAAGTTATTGTTAAGCCATCGGGTTTTCTTTACGTAATGTGTTTTTTGCATTCCCTAATTAAGCAAGAAACTCTATGGGTGCGTTTAGTTGGAGAACAAATTCTCTTATTTTCTATCTCTAGTTTTGTAAAAAATTGGAAGGAGAATTAATCTCCACAAAACACTTGAGAATATAAAAAATGCGTTTAGTTGAAGTTTCTATTTTCTGTTTTGAAGAAAGGAGCGAGAGTTGAGGGTTACAAAGGAAAACAATGAAAACAACTAAAATTTGTTTTGTAATTTTCCTTGTTAAGTTAGGAAATAGAGGATTTGTGTTTTGCAAAACATTTTGTTGGAAAGCGTTGATTTGAACGCGATCTCTGTTTTCCTTGTTTTCCACAAAACATTTTATGGAAAACAAGGGTGTTTTCCTCAACTAAAGCAACCTAAGCATTACGTGTTGGGCCACAAACTCAATAGATGCATCCCTGTGTAAAAGTTATTTTTGTAAGACTATGTTTAGTTGTATAAAAATAAAGGTTGTTCTCATTAAATGTTTCTAAGAAAAATATATTATGAAGAAACATAAATTATAGGTACCTCATGGTAAACATTCAGTTTTACTTGTTGAGGATTCTCGAGAAAGTGACGCATGTACATTTTTATGTGTTTTGCTCTTTGCTTGTTGTAGATATACTCTCTAGAAAGTGGCTCGACGTATATTCAGTGTGTTTTTCTTTCTGGCGATCCCACCACATCACTGTCACACAACTCTGCACGCCAACAACACACCACCCTTTCCCTACAAAGATCATAAAAGAAACAGGAAGTGTTTAAGAGCAAATATATATATACTAAGAAATTCAAAATACATAAAATAAATTACAATAAATAATAACTAACCACCTAACATATGAATTATTGGGTCTTGTCTCATATGAATCATTGTACAGGTCTACCATCCATTTATTCTCATAACCACATTTTAAAAAGGCTTCAACATCTGCATCAGTCTTAAGTTCCTTTATACCATGGTTTAAAGGAGTGTTGATCTCACAGTAATACAAACGATGTACCCTACCGTGAACTAACCTTCTAACTATTTCTTATAAATCTTGAAAAAGGCATTTGTTCAAAGCTAACATCAATAATCTGTTTTAAATCTCTTTGAACATACTTCAAAGGATCAGCAATGAATATCCCACTATGATGGAGGATGACCGTAAACACATGATCTGTCACTATAAAAAAATGAAAAATAGGGTTTCAAAAAATTGGTAAACGATTGAAATTAAACCAAGCATGTGAATGATAACAACATAAGGAACAACTTTTATGTTAATACATGAATGTTTTTTCGACTTAATTGTACAAAATAAAAGAAATTAGGGTTTTAAATATGGGGTAAAAAATATCTAAGTGTTGTGGGTGTGAGATTATGCGTAAGTGTTGTGTGTGTTTAGAGTACTCGTGGTAATAATGGTCATTAGTTTGCTAAATCTCAACACGTAGATCTTTCAAAGATATATATCAGCTTGAATCAGATACCTCAAATAAAGATGCTTTAACAACCTTCTATCTGCTCTATTGCATTTGACATTCTGTAAATTCCTACTGTTTTCTGTGAGTTCTGATATCCTAATTCTGTTTATGTGCTTCTCATTATCCTTTTGGCAACTTACTTTGCCCTTTCTATGCTCTCTAAATCTCTAAGATACATAATAAAATTACGTGTGTCCATAAACTATTTTGTTCCGGTCTTCTTCACTTGGCTGTCGAAACTACCAATTAACAGGGCAAAAGCCCATTAAGGTACAAGACTATGATTCATTGTGCACACCCACAACATTAGATATATGTTTGGTGAGGTCTGTAAGACCTTGAACGCGAATGCAAAGCCTGAGATGGCAATGGCAAGCAGTCGTGGAAAAATATAAATTAAACCCACTTTACTAATAATGTAAACTTATTTTCACTTTGAATTTACACTATCTGGTGGAGGTTCCACAAGATGGAATACGAAACATATAAGAACTCTTTTAGTCAAAATGTGGGACTTGAGAACAAAACCAGTAAATCCATGCTACACAGCTTCAAGTTCAAGCGGAAATACAATGGTTTGCTTCTCTCCCGATGACCTTTACTTGCTTGTATCAGCTGTGGAAAATGAGGTATATCAATTCAGTGTCAACAATGAGTAAATATGGTCCAAGACTTTTATTATTTTTATACAAACTGGTTCAATAGTCTCTTAAGAATAGTTACCTACATAAGCAGTTGGTTTGAACTAAAAAAAAATCCATGGAATCTTTTTAAAATAATAAACATATTCAGGTTCAATTAATGATAGTAACATTAAGCGGTGCATAGGAACACAATAACAACATACTCAATCAGAATGTGGCAGGGTAAGCGGTGCATGTATGCATGTCATTGTTCTGACCTTTGTGGCAGAAAATACTCTTCAGGAAGACCTTGTTTCTGGTTTCAATGATCTGCTGGTGGTTGGCTAGCTAGTCTCCTTATTACTCCTTGCCTTTAGTTTGTTTCCTGTATACTAAAGTCAAAAGATCTTATTTCCAGCATCCAAAGAAGGAAAAAAATGTCATTGTACTTTCACACTTCTGTAGTTACACATTGAAATAAAAGGATTTGTAGTGTCCAAAGATCAGTCAATTTGTTTTCCAGTAATAATTATGAATAATGGTTGACGTGATTATTTATTCTAGTTCATTTGATTATATTTGACAAAAACACCGCAATCAGGTACATAAAATGATTATGGAATGGTAAGATTATTGTTAGAAGTGAAGATGTAAGTTAGGAAAGACAAAAATTCAACATAACCAGTTTCGACCCAACCCTGCATAATTGGCCTTGAAAATGGTTCTTTTTAACCTGTTACCTGACCTGCCGTGCATCACCTTACATTAAAAAAAAGTCAATGTTAGTCTGACAACTAATAAGAAAAACCTAAAATATAGAAATTTTAGTAATATCAAGATACTTTTTGCTGCCTCTTACTCATGTTTAGGTGGCGATTTATTTTCATTAGGTAGGTCTCATTGAATTGTAGTGCGTGATACTCATACTTCTGCACACGTAAACAGAATAATGTTTACAACTTACTTGCTCATCTGCGGTTATAGCACCAGACTAAGGGGATGATTGGTAGTGTTCACGCACAGGGGAACTATTTCAAGATTTATCTGACAGACTGACATTGTAAAAAGTTCAATAAGAATTTCTTAAACAAATAGTCATTCAAGCATACCTGAACAAAGCAATAATTGCCAATAATATTTCTTTAGTCACGAATAGCACATATGGAATCAACAACAAATCACCAATGACCTTGATACATCTACCACCAATTTCATTCTTTAATAACATGTAGTTAGAACCAGGTTAAATACCAGGGATATGAGTGATTCCTTATGTCTATGTTTAGACTCCTAAAGAAACGAAGATGTAGTAATAAATGTTTAGACTCCTAAAGAAACAAAGATGTTTAGACACAATAAAAATAGGTGTTAGAAGGAAAGGGGGTAAATGGGTCTAAAACATTTATTTGAAACATTGAATAATTGTCAAAATAAGATAAAATTCTGTAGCATTTGATATTTTAATGAAAAGAGAATTGTGATTATTATCACCTCTTCGTCTTCTACGTGATCGACTCAAAGATATGTCATCTGCATCTTGTGAACCGGACTGAATTGTTGGCTCACTTTTGAACCTCCCGAGAAACTTCATTTCCTTGTTGGTGAACTGGTGGTCATATGTGAACTTAACGATCAAGAGGAGATTCTTTATATCTTCATTTCCTTGTTGGTCTGCCAAGTCTCAAAGGGTCCAACCACCTAATGATAGAGTGGCATCGTAACTTGCCAAAGGTCTAACCACCATATCATAACCACCCATAATAGCCTCCTTCAAAGGAACATTCCTAAATATGTGAAATTTGGTTCTGCTCCATAGTGTAGCAGCAGATTAACACAGTTCTCACTTCCTTTGGAGCTGCTGGGCACATACGACGCTTCAGTAACCAATTGATCAAAGATGATTTACCAACATTTGGATAACCAGCTTGCACCTGTAATACATTGTAACATGTCTAATAAGAAAATGAGGTACACTGGTATTAGGATTTTTAACTACAACTACACAAATGTAAAAATTAGTTCTAGAAGTTGTAACTGTATTTGAGACTCTGTATTAAGATACTCACATCTCCTTCATTTTCCGAAGGTGACGCACACCTCTTTTCTTCTTGGGTTCCGAATCTGGGACTGGGAGTGGTTTAGGCTGCTTTGCAGGCGGTGGCTCTTGCTACTTCTCAATATAACTTTAAGAATTATGCATCATAAATCTATTTGCCCATAAGAAAAATGCAGTGTTAGCCATGGTAAGTTGTCTTGCATACACACAATCAATAATTAAGTTTTTAGGCGCGAATTTCTTTATCAATTCGATCTTTACTTGGATGCCAAGATGAAGAAAATACGAAAAAATCTCATCTTACATGAAACATATACGAGTGGTGTTCATAACATAGAGTATAAATTGTTGATAAATTAATATGAAGATCAACTTTATAAAGGGCGACCTTGTATGGTGCGAGTTTCTGTTTAGCCATTGAGCAGAGTTCATCGAGAGTTAAAGCAGGCTTCAATTCATTGTCACGAGCCTTTTTAATCTCTACGTCGGGCACAACTATTGCAGTCACTGCTTCTCCATAAGCTTTATCTGGTAACCCCAACACACAACATTCTGAAACGGCTGGATGCTGTACAATGATCGAACGTGTTGATTTATTATGTAAATGCATTTCCAATTCTCATCACTTATTCAACAGATACAAGAGAGAACTTACCTCTAAAAGAATGGCCTTGATTTCCAATGCTGACAATTTGTATCCACCAACCTTCATTATATCTGCATTAGTACCTGGTTCGTTGGAGGACATACAAGTGTCAATATGTTTCGACTGGTGAAAAGCAAAAAATATTACAGAAGAAGAGTAACTGAATCTTACGTCCCAAAATTACATAATATCCATCTTCATCCACTTTAACAGCGTCACCAGTCTTGAAATAGCCACCCTCTATAAACAAATCCTTGGTTACCTAACAGTTATTTTTTATTCAATATTAGAAAACAAAATATGTGGCGTGATATCAAACTTTCGTCATCTACATAGAATAAATCTGTTAGAACAATATATATAAGTACCTCAGGACGTTTCCTTCCTTAAACATTGAAGGGCTTTTGACACAAAGCTCACCAACCCCCTCATTACTATCGTCATCTGCAAGGATCTTGACCTATTACCAACAATAAAAATTATAGTCAA
This sequence comes from Chrysanthemum makinoi, assembly GCA_910596185.1. Lineage (NCBI taxonomy): Eukaryota > Viridiplantae > Streptophyta > Magnoliopsida > Asterales > Asteraceae > Chrysanthemum > Chrysanthemum makinoi. The sequence continues at coordinate 63,780,023 of OU343222.1, read as the reverse complement.
GTTCCACATTACAAATGATCAAAGAAACATATTGTCATTTTGTGTTCTGAGATTGAAATTCTTTGCTAACACCTTGCGCTGGAAAGGGTTTGCCAACAGTACCTCCTTTTCGTAATCCATTTAACGGATTCGAAAGTGCCATGACAAACTAAAAAACAAACCACAATCATTAGAAAGATGATCCACATGTAGTCTATTCATTTTGGAACACTTTTAGAACTTTTGACTACCTCTGTCATGCCGTATCGTTCTAATAGTCGATGTCCTGTAATCACTTCCCATTGTTGCATGTACAGCAACGGTAGAGCCGATGATCCACACATCTAGAAGTATAAACAATTCATATATTAGAAGCCAATAGTCAACCTAAAAACATGGGTTGAGTAGGTCCGTATCTATATATATTTTAAAGCATATAACGACAAAAGGTTTTTGATAATCACCATGAGACGTAGTTGTCTTCCAATGAAGCGAGAAGCGCTTGTAAGTCCGGATCCATAGCTTCATAGCCTTGTATCAGCCTGGTATACATGGTCGGAACCTAAAAAAAATGACACAAGAATATCAGATACCATAAGGACACAAAAATTGAATTCTAAAATTTCAGAGTTTATGTAAGTATCATACCCCAGTGAATACAGTAATTGCATCATCAAGCTTAGTCCCATCTTTTGGATATGATTGACGCCATCTTTGCCAATACCCCTCACACTAAACTTATTCTGTTTAAGAATCTGTTTGTTTATATAATAAGAGAGAGTGTGCATGTTTTAGTGCATTTGGTGGCAGCATTTGCAACAAAGATTGTGTATTAACGTTAAAAGTGAAAGGAACTCGAACTTCGCACATAAAACAATAAAATTTTACCTGTTTAAAGTCCAGATGATGAGTGTCCATCGTACCACTAACTCGACCTTCACGCATAAAGCATCAAAAACATCACTTATGATAGGATACCCACATGAGACGTAGGCAGATACAAACTCTAAATCATATTCGTCGACACAATAGCCTTCATTATTGTAAATGGTACAACTAAAGTCCTGAATGGCTAAAAATAATTATACTCTCACGCATATTCATGTCCGCACTTGATGCTTTACATTGAGCCAAATTATTTAGATCATATACTATCACATCAGCACAAAAGAGGAATCATCTATGATAAGCTCATAATCTAAAAATCATATATGACCAATTATAAGGGGGTGTTTAGGTTAGCTTACTTTTTGTGACTTATGAGCTTATTGCTTATTTAAAGCAATAAACTCTACTTGATAATCTCATAATCTAAAAAATTAGACTTCTCAGCTTTTCCAATAACAAATAAGCTTAAAATAAAAACTAATCCAAACACCACCAACATAAGCCAAATGATGCAAAGAAATCATTGTTGTGACAAAATTGCTCCTCATAGCAGAAAACTGCTTGTTAATATCTGAAAACAAAAAGAGATGACAATTTCAGAACGCAAGCAGAATGATCACTATAGTTGTAATTTAAAACTTGACCATGTTTCAAGTGTTTGTTCGCTCCCTGTAGTTTTTGAATGCAGCAAGCTTCATTATATCAGCATTAGTACCTGGTTCGTTGGAGGACATACAAGTGTCAATATGTTTCGACCGGTGAAAAGCAAAAAATATTACAGAAGAAGAGTAACTGAATATTACATCCCAAAATTACATAATATCCATCTTCATCCACTTTAACAGCGTCACCAGTCTTGAAATAGCCACCCTCTATAAACGAATCCTTGGTTACCTAACAGTTTTTTATGATTCAATATTAGAAAACAAAATATGTGACATGATATCAAACTTTCGTCATCTACATAGAACAATATATATAAGTACCTCAGGACGTTTCCAGTATTCCTTATACATTGAAACAGATATTAGGGTTTGAGAAAAAGAGGTGTACCTTTTTTTGTTACCCGGATTTTTTTTAAACTTTATAATTAACGAAAGATATATTTAAGGAATGGATATTGTTGTTGAAATAATAGTTTATGTGTCTTTATTAATTTCGACTTGTAAAAAGAATAACAAAAGTTCCATTGTTCCAATGGTTGAGATGTTTGCTAGTCTTAGTAGAGATCTCATGTTCGAACCTTGTTGGTTATATTTTTTACTGTACATTTAATCCGAAATTTCCAGTGCTTAGGTGGCATGCTTTGCTTAGGTGGATTAATTGGTGACATTAATGATGACATGGAAATATGACATGGCATTATGGGATGCCAAGTGGCATTTTATGTGGCATGCCTCCTTTTATATATAATGTATAGATATATTGTACAACTTTTAAATGGCTAAAGTACAATAACTTTTAATGCGAAAGCTTTTAATGCCCAAATGCCCCTTTTAACAAATATGTAATCTATAAAGTAATTGTTGAGTTTATAATACATGACATACAATAAAACATGTAGACATCAAGAGTACACAGCGGAAGACTAAATATCATAACAAATAAATTAATTAACTGAATAGATGCGTAACATACCTCTTGCAAATGTCAGATCTCTTGAACAAAACAGAAAAAGTGGTTTAAAGAGTTGTCCCTTACCGTTTTATAACTCAAACCAATTAGGTGTAAGAATAATGTCTTACTACCACAGTTTTGTACACACGAATTAACCAACGAATCAAGCGATTGCTAGATCTAACACAAGTCCTTGTTTTTATGAAAAACAAAACCAAAACACCCTTGGAGGAGGGGGTTCGGCCGAATAGTAGCAAGAGAGGAAAATGAGAGATCTAGGGTTAATTCAATGCACAAAAGTAATGAAAACCCTAAACCCTAGCCTTTGTATTTATAGTATTAAGTTGTTAACAAATCTTTGGGAACAAGTTAGGGTTTTGGCTTGTGAAAGCCTCCATATGGCCGGCCACTATTCATGCCCCAAGGGATACCCGAATCTTTTCCTTATTAAGATTTTACACTACAAGTCCTTCTCTTTATATTTAACGGTCGTTAGTTATTTATCGTTAAATACTTAACGGTCGTTAAATGGACTTTATGTGCAATAATTAATCGTAAACATTAACATTAATTATTTAACTTTAATTCTCATTCTCTAATGTGTGCAATCCCATGGTCACGAGTTCGAATCCGGACATTTACGTATTTATAAATATATACATTTCCAACAGCTCCCACTTGGATATGTTTACAAAACGTGAAATGACATTGGTTAGCATCTAGCAACACGCCAATGCCCCCGGTACAATTCGTGTATGGTTTTCTGGAGAAAAACCAAGTTTGATGATTCATCATCATATTCATCCTTTGTTTCTAATACCATGTTAATAAGAATATGGATCTCACTCATTTCTTAATTAACTATTCTGCTTCTCGCTTTATGTGATTGATTAAGATTACCAATTCTTCGAACATATTCCGAGAAGACCTTGGGCATGGCCATGCAAACATCTTAACAACCCTACGAGGGGCCCATCAGTATTATACTTCAAAATAAATTTGAAGGAAACAAATCCTATTTTGACTACAAGCAGGATTCATAGATTTCACAACACTTCTGAAAACAACCCTTATAACTACCATTTACGTATAGCGTTAGATTGCTTCACAAAAATGCACTACATCCATGACATATCTCTGGTATCTCAAGTCAGAGGATAAATATTCATGATATACTTAATGACAATGATCCATAAAGTATCATCATGTGGTTGGGATAAGTCCTATACTCAATTCATTGAATATCATCTGAAATTAGTCATGCTACGCATCAATATACTTTCAAGTATACTTTAACTAATACTCAGATTTGTCTTAATTCAATATCATTCCCATGTTATTGATTGACAATGGACTATTTAGAATAACTTAAGTTATTCAAGGATTTAAACATGCAAATATAGGATAACATCATAATAAATGAATAATAAACATAACAAAATACTTTATTTCATTTCAATAATAATGTTTACAATATCCTTTATCTAAAATACTTAGTCACAGATGGGCATGAAACTACTAGCTAAACGAACTCCAAACTTATCAGACAAATGATTAAGTTTTTCACCGGTAAGGCCTTCGTTAAAGGATCTGCTAGGTTATCATCTATGTGAACTTTGAGCAACTCAATTTCACCTATCTCGACTTGTTCTCGAACATAGTGATATTATCTAGGATAGTGTCTGGTGCCCTTCATGACTCCAGGTTCATGGGAAAAAGTTATTGCAGTGAGAATTGTCACAATATACTTTAATAGGATTTTCAATCGACGGCATAACACCAAGCCCGAAACAAACTTCCTTATCCAAACAGCTTCCATGGCGACCTCGGACGCGCTATGTACTCACTTTCTGTGAGACATCGCAAGTGTTGTCTGTTTCTTGCTCTTCCAATCCACAGCACCTCCATTGATGACAAAAATGTAACCCGTCTGAGACTTCGAATCATCTTTGTCACACTTCGGGATGCATCACAGTAACCGTGAGCAGTTACGCTTCGGATTTCCCCATACACTATGAACATATCTCTTGTATCCCTAAGGTACTTGAGAATATGCTTAACAGATCCGTGAATTTCACCCGGATTACGTTGATACCGGTGGTCAAGTTTTGAGCAAACGCCACATCAGGCCTTGTGCATTGTACCGCATACATGATAGATCCTACAACCGAAGCATAAGGAACTTTCTTCATACGCGCCACCTCAGCAGGTGTTGAAGCACAGCCTTGGCTGCTCAAACCATGATTTACTTGCATTGGCAAAAATCCCTTCTTGGAATTTTGCATATTGAATCTTTTCAATATTTTGTCAATGTAAGCACTTTGGCTTAAACCAATTAGCCGCCTTGATCTATCGCTGTAGATCTTGATTCGTATATATCTTGCTTCCCCTAAGTCCTTCATCGAAAAACATTTACCAAGATAGGCTTTCACCTCATTCAGACTTGGTATATGATTTCCCATGATTAATATGTCATTGACATACAGAACAAGGAAAGTAACATGACTCCCACTAGCTTTGTGATATACATATGGCTCATCAAGATTACGAGTAAATCTAAAACTTTTATTTCTCCATCGAATCTTTTATTCCATTGCCTTGATGCTTGCTTCAGTCCATAAATGGACTTCTTAAGCTTGCATACACGGTTAGGAAATAATGGATTCACAAACCCCTCGGTGAGCCATATAGATGTCTTCATCTAGACGACCATTGAAGCGGTTTTGACATCCATTTGCCAAATCTCATAGTCATAGTGTGCAGCTATAGCTATGAGAATCCTAATAGCTCTTATGTATGCTACAGGAGAGAATGTCTCCTCGTAATCAATGCCATAGGTTTGAGTAAAACATTTAGCCACTAGACGAGCCTTGTAGGTGTGTACATTGCCATCCATGTCAGTTTTCTTCTTGAAGATCCACTTACTTCCAACGACTTTGGCATTGGGAGGAAGGTTAACTTCAATCCAGACATCATTATCTTTCATGGATTGCATTTCCCCATTCATAGCTATCTGCCATTTATCCTTTTCAGGATCACCATGGCGACCTTATAGTTGGCAGGTTCATTAAGATCCCCAACCATATTTTCCTCCACCTCTACGTTAAGACATAGACTGTCAGGTGCACGTATAGTCCTTTCATACCTACGAATGGGAACAACGGAGGGCCTAAGCTTTCAGGCTCTTCTTGAAGTTGGCTAGTAGTTCGAAGGTGTTGTATCTTCTTGATCATATACTCTCCCACCGAGTTCTTGAGATATGAGATTCCTTTCAAGGAAATCTCCATACCTAGCCACGATGACTTTGTTCTCAGTTGGGTAGTAAAAGTAGTAACCCATAGTTTCCTTAGGGTATCCTACAAAGATACACTTAACAGATCTGGCTTGGAGCTTATCTGGTGAGTCACGTTTAACAAGCGCCTCACATCCCAGACCTTTAAGTAAGAAAAGTTAGGAGCTTTTCTCGTCCATATTTCATATGAAGTTTTAACAACCTTCTTTGTTGGAACCATATTCAAAATGCGAATAAGGTTTCAAGGGCATAATCCCAAAAGTAAAAGGAAGAGTCGTAAGTTCAAACATTGATCGTACCATGTCAAGTAAGGTGCGATTTCTCCTTTCAGATACACCATTTTGTTGTGGAGTATAAGGAGATTTGAGTTTCGGATAATTCCACACTCAGCTAAGTAATCTTTGAACTCTTGACTTATATACTCACCACCTCTATCGGATCGAAGAGCTTTAATCTTCTTACCGAGTTGTAATTCTACTTCACTTTTGAAAACCTTAAATGTTTCAAAGACTTCATGTTTATGTTTAAGTAAATAAACATAACCATAACGACTGAAATCATCCGTAAAGGTTAAGAAGTAGGAAGCACCACGTTTTGACACATGTCTAAGTGGACCACACACATCAGTGTGTATTAATCCAAGTAGATCAGAAGCCCTTTCCACTTGAGGTGAAAAAGATTTCCTTGTAATCTTCCCAGCTATGCAAGACTCGCATTTGTCAAATGATTCATCATTGACCGTTTGTAAAAGCCCATCGTGTTGCAGCTTTTCCATGCGTTTCTTGCCTATATGGGCAAGGCGACAATGCCAAAGATAAGAAGAGTCACAGTTCGACTTGCTCTTCTTATTGCTAATGCTATACAACAAATTATTTTCATTGGATACACAACCATCCATATCAATTTCAAACACACCAAGCATAGGAATTGCATTAAAGTAAAAAACATTATTTAAAGAAACTGAAATTCCATAACTGGTAAAAGTGTGCACAAAACCAATATCTTTTAACAAAGAAACTGAAATAACACCCCTAACAATGGAGGGTGCATAATGACGATTATTTAGTTCTAAAATTAAGCCCGAAGGCAACACTAAATCAAAAGTCCCTATGGCTTCCGACAACTGCAGCTTTCCATTTCCAACGTACAAGTATCTTTCTCCACAGGTCAGCTTCCTTGCTCCTCTAATTCCCTGCGATGTATTACGATGTGAGTACCACATCTGTATCATATATCCAGGAATTTTGCTTATGAGGAAAAGAAAATAATTCAAACATAAAAATACATGATGAGCTAGGCACCATCTTATTTTTATTCTAAAGGTACTCATTCAGATAAACGGACAGATTCCGCTTCCATTGACCGGTGAGTTGCAGTGGTGGCAAGTTAAATCCTTCTTAGGATTCTCCTTTTCTTTCGGGGTTCTTCTTAAGAGCTGGTGGGATGACAACTTGTTTCCCCTTTCCTTTTCCTTTCCCTTTCTTATCTGCTTGCGGCTTTGGCTTATTCACCCTACCACCCTGTATTGCTAGTACATCAGGTGTAGGAGCCTTCTTTGGCAATATCTTCTCGAAGTCTACAAGCATTGCATGTAACTCATTCACTGTCTTCCCCGTGCAATGCATGTTATAATTTCGGACAAAGTCACCAAATCGATCCTGATTAAGGGAGTGATTGATGAGGCCGACACATACATCATTCGAGTAACCACAGCCGAGCTTCTCCAATTGGTCCAAGTGATGTTTAATCTCGAGGACGTGGTGGGAGACAGTTGCCAACCTCGCTGCGGTTGTGAACCTTTTCAATTAGTTCATACAGTTCATTTGCGGTGGCTTCTCAAACATACGTTTGAGTTCATCTAGCATGCTCATAGGCGGATAGTGCTCAAATTGTTTTTGCAATTGAGCAGACATCCCCGAAAGCATTAGACACTCCACATCATTATGCTTTTCATATTCAACACGATATGCCTCTTGTTCTAGAAGCGTGAGCCGTGTCGAGAGGAGCATTAGGCAGAGGTGTAGTCAAAATATCAAGTCTTTTGGCAACACGAAGGATGATCCTAAGTGCACGATGCCAATCATTGAAATTAGGGCCGGTCGACTTGTCTCTTCCAATCATATCTTTGAAAGCAGAACTCATTAAGCTCATAGTGTTTTCAGTTTGAGCCATCTACAGAAAAAGTTCAAAAAACCATAATTAGTATTTTGATAATTTTCCTTTTCAATAAACAATTAAATACCCAAGGTTCATATTCATACAACCAATTAATATTTATTGAAAACTAGGATCCAAATTGTCATAATTTCATCACGTCAGTTGATCTGCTAGTAATGAACCTTATACAATGTGGTAGAGCTTTTGCTTAATTGCCAATATCAATTGCAATTCCTAGATTTATGGGATTTACATATAGCCAATTTCAATCGCCATGTAAACATGTTTTATCCCATCTTATGCCTTGAGTTGCCAGTTCTCACCGCCTAACTCAATTAAGTTGTCCAACTTAAGAAACTGCAAAATCGTCCATGCCCGTTCTCATGACACGTGGACATTTTACCCTTTGATTACGATCTAAGTCACGTTCTCACGCAAATAAAAGGTAATCTTAGGTGTTTCCGTTTCGTTGGATGGCATATAACTTAAATTAAAAGGTAATAGTTTTTTATGTTAAATCAAATATGTACAAAGATGTCATGCATTCATCTTTGTAGCATAGTTTTTATTAAAACATTTATATCCTTGTTTTAATGATTTAAGCTTTTCATCATCAAACTTTAATCGAGGTATTGGATAACCAATTAAAGAATCACCTTAATTACCACTATATCCTACTACTGCATGAGTCATAAGACCCAAGTTATTCGGATAATTACCACAAAAGTGGCGCGTAGAAATTAAAGTAATTCACCCTTAAGATTTTATGCACATATATAGGAATACTTGGTAGCTCCATTAAGGCAGCACAAACGAGCGGAGAATTAGGTGTCGAAGCATATTACATACCCTCATCTTTAAGGTCACAATTTAATGCGTACCAACCTTATACCCATCACACAGTTTGTCATTAATGGGTGAGCCGTTCTAACTATTTGTGCAAAAAATCAATCAATTAAACGATTATGATTACTATGCTTAAAAATACATGTTTCACCATTGTTTAGGTCAGTTTATTTTTCTTGTAAAAATACCCTTGTTACACATAACAAGCAAGCAAGTATTTAAAAAAAATAAACAAATAAACAATGAATGCATAATTAATAAAAAATCATGCATATCAAATAGCCACATGCAAACCTTTTGATAAATCCTATTAATAATCAATTCTAGATCTGTCAATATGCATATATTTAATTAAGACTTTCACCCGTTTTCATCTATGTACAAGGTGAGCCACATGCATCGATTCATCGATTGCGTAAGTCAAAATTAAATACATACCACATAGCACATAATTGATTAAATTAATAATGATTGAGGTCTTCCCCAATTTTAGATCTATCATAATTTAGTGTATATCACTTAAACAAGAAAGACATACAATAAAAGCAGATCCATGATAAAACATGCATGTAATTATCATGGACATAAAATTACACTTAACAATTAATGCAATTAAACAGAGTTACGCAATACACATAAAATTGCATGCATCCTAGGGTTTCTAATCCAATTAAAACTTTAGTTTACAAAACCCTAATTAGGGCACCAAAAACGCCCCCTAAAAATTAGGGTTTAGGTTTTGCAAACCCTAGATCTACGCATACAAATAATAACACAACATGTTTATTTTATTTATGTGTTTCAGTAATTAATTACTTGTTATACAAGACTCGTGATGCCACTTGTTGAGTTTATAATACATGACATACAATAAAACATGTAGACATCAAGAGTACACAACGGAAGACTAAAGATCATAACAAATAAATTAATTAACTGAATAGATGCGTAACATACCTCTTGCAAATGTCAGATCTCTTGAACAAAACAGAAGAAGTGGTTTAAAAAGTTGTCCCTTACCGTTTTACAACTCAAACCAATTAGGTGTAAGAATAATGTCTTACTACCACAGTTTTGTATACACGAATTAACCAACGAATCAAGCGATTGCTAGATCTAACACAAGTCCTTGTTTTTATGAAAAACAAAACCAAAACACCCTTGGAGGAGGGGGTTCGGCCAAATAGTAGCAAGAGAGGAAAAGGAGAGATCTAGGGTTAATTCAATGCACAAAAGTAATGAAAACCCTAAACCCTAGCATTTGTATTTATAGTTTTAACAAATCTTTGGGAACAAGTTAGGGTTTTGGCTTGTGAAAGCCTCCCTATGGCCGGCCACTATTCATGCCCCAAGGGATACCCGAATCTTTTCCTTATTAAGATTTTACACTACAAGTCCTTCTCTTTATATTTAACGGTCGTTAGTTATTTATCGTTAAATACTTAACGATCGTTAAATGGACTTTATGTGCAATAATTAATCGTAAACATTAACATTAATTATTTAACTTTAATTCTCATTCGCTAATGTGTGCAATCCCATGATCACGAGTTCGAATCCGGACATTTACGTATTTATAAATATATACATTTCTAACAGTAATAACTATATGTTTTTCACTTAGTTACCATATAGCATCCCACATCATTGCTAGTTCTATATGCGTACATGGTCATGGCTATGTTACACGGGTTAGGTTAAAATGAACCAAAGACATAGCGTCAAAGTCAGAAAACTTTGAAATAATTAAGCCTTCAAGACACTCTAAAAGCCTTTATTGCTTGCAGCGATACAACCTCCAAGGGTCAATACAATTTATGCATACCGATCTCCTTTAATTTATGTCCCCTTTGAAAATGTCAATTTATATGTACATTTCAAACGCTCCGACTACAACCACAAATGCATTTATTAGTTTTCCAGCGGTTTATAACATGACACGCATTTGTAGAAGATATTTTTGCTTAACGTACAACATTATGTTGACGTAGTCTCCACAGGAACTCTAGCTAGTATTATGCAATGCTTCCTGTTATCTAATTAATTATTAGACAAATCGATACCCATCAACCCATGGCTTAAGAGCATTCCCATTCATAACGGCATAACGCCGTTAACTGGCGAATAACGCCGTTAATGGGCGTTAAACCGTTGGAACCATGGCGTTATTTCGGCGTTAGTCCCTCCACGTTAGTATGGCAACGCCCGTTAAAAAAAAATCATTTCACCCCCCTAAACCATTTCAAATAAATTTTCACTTACACCCCCTCAATCTATTCAAATTCAAATTTAAATTATACTGGTTAATTCTGAGCGGGATAAATTCAAATTCAAATTTAAAATTTAAAAATTAAATATGAGCGGGATTTATTTAAACTCAAAAGCAACTCTGCCTATATATACAACTCTACCAGAGTTGTTTAGAACACATAACACACACAAGTTACACACACAACTCACACACAAAAAAATGTCTCGCAAAGATTTTTCTTAGCAATTCCCAAGTCCAGAAAAGTTGTCGGAAACCAGCTTTCCAACTCTAAATCAGTTGCCGGAAACCATCTTTCCAACTCTACCAGAGTTTGAAGTTTACTCAACACCACCTGAATCTGTCTTTAATTTTTAATGTAATTCGTGTTTAACGTTTAATGTACTTTTTGTTTTAATGTTAAATGTGATATGTTTTTTAATAAATGAAGTGTTTGTTTTAGTTTATGGGTTGAAATTGAAAATATGAAATGTTAAAGTTTAACTTGGGATGTTATTGATGTGGGTGTTTTTTGGGATGTTAAAGGGAAATGTTAAAGTTGATGTGGCGCTGACGTGGACGGTGTTAAAGGATAACTCATGTTATTGATGAGAATGCTCTAAGAGCAATCACAGTGGTAACGACATAACGCCGTTTTTGGGCCTAATAACGCCGTTAGTGGCGTTAATCCGTTGGAAGAAGCGCGTTATTGCAGCGTTAGTCCCTGCGCGTTACACATTTAACGCCCGTTATTTGCTTTTTTTTTTGTTTTTTCCTTTTCTTTTTTTATTTATGCCCCTAAATGAGGGGTTGTTTTTGTAAATTGTTAGAGTGTTAAAGTTTAACTTGTGAATGTTATTGATGTGGGTGTTTTTTGGGATGTTAAGGTGAAATGTTAAAGCTGATGTGACGCTGACGTGGACGATGTTATTTCATAACTTGGGTTACCATTGTACACTAAGAGTCATTGTTGAACATCATTTAATTGGGCCCGGAAGACTTGGAAGTCTTTGTTGGCTAGGGTCAGGTTAATGCAGAATTTGTATTATAGTTGTCCCATGTATGGCTCATATTTGCTTGACCTCAAGTCTTCACCCAAAGACTTTAATGCCTACAAAGTAAACGTACTGGCCCCCCCTTTTTTTTTCCTCTTTTTCTTTTTTAGCTAAAATCGTTTCCCATTACTCACGTCGAGGTCATGTTTGACTACAAGTCAACAGAATAAACTAGTTCATTAGTTTTGGTAATTACATAAATGGTCCTTGTGGTTTGTCAGGTTTTACGGGTTTAGTCTTTATACTTTTTTTTTGTGGATCTCTTCTTTATGGTTTTGACTCGTTAAGGGTTTGGTCCCTTGACCATTTTTCTGTTAGTTTGACTGTCAAGTGGGTGTTTAAATGGCTGAAATGACAGAACTACCCTCATATTGCATTTATTATTTGACCAGTGATTTATAACATTATCTGCATTTTAAGAAGATAGTTTTGCTTATCGTCCAACATTATGTTGACGTAGTCTCCACAGGAACTCTAGCTAGTATTATGCAATGACTTCCTGTTATCTAATTAATTATTAGACGAATTGATACTCATCAACCCATGGCTAAGAGTCATTGCTGAACAACATTTAATTGGGCCCGGAAGACTTGGAAGTCTTTGTTGGCTAGGGTCAGGTTAATGCACAATTACTATATATACTATTTGTCTGGGAAGAGAGAGAAACCAACCACATGCATTAAATGCCAAGTTTCCCAACTTGGCAGAAACAGCACCTGAGGTTCAAGTGACGCTGCAAAGTAAGTCCAAACATTAAATGCAAAGTTTCACAACTTGGCAAAAACAGTCCCTGAGGTTTAAGCGTCGTTACAAAATAAGTTCAAACATTAAATGCAAAGTTTCAAAACTTAGCAAAAATAGTCCCTGAGGTTCAAGTGTCGCTGCAAAGTAAGTCCTTTGAAGCCAATCCCGCTGCATCGCGCGGGTTCCCACACTCGTTTGTATTATAGTTGTCCCATATATGGCTCATATTTGGTTGACCTCAAGTCTTCACCCAAGACTTTAATGCCTACAAAGTAAACGTACTGGGCCTTTTTTTTTTCCTTCTTCTTTTCTTTTTCTTTTTTTAGCTAAAATCGATTCCCATTACTCAAGTCAAGGTTATGTTTGACTACAAGTCAACAGAATAAACTAGTTCATTAGTTATGGTAATTAGAAATTATAAATGCGTTTAGATTTCCACCTCTGGAAAATACATAGCGGGTCTTTTTAGAGTAAGAAGAAACGAGTGGCCATCATATGATGATTGTCAAGCGGGTCATTTAATTACGTCTCTATGGGTACACATAACTTTCTCTCAAAATAATCAAAAAGACGTGGCAAAAATACTCATAGTGAATTTGAAAGATGGATTTTTAGAAAGTTGTTCATTATTTTTTATGACTCTATAAAACCATCCAATTTTTCAATCCTTCTTTGCACTTAAACATGATCATACTCACCCAAAAACTACCCATATGGCTCGTGCTTGTTTTCATATATTTATTCTCCACCCCAACCTTATCGCAAAACGAATTCCTTTACCGTTTGTGTGAACCGGCTGCTAAGTATACTAGAAACAGTACGTTTGAAAAAAATCTAAACACAACCCTCTCCGTCCTCTCTAACACAAACTCTGGCTTCGGTTTCTTTAACTACTCCACTGGGCAAGGCATTGATACAGTCAACTCAATCGCCCTATGCCGAGGTGATGTCAATCCCGATGCATGTCAGAGTTGTCTCAGTGGCGCCATTGTTAACTTGAGACAAGGTTGCCCTAACCAAAAGGAGGCAACCGTATACTACGACCACTGCTTGTTAAAGTACTCCAACCAGACTTTATTGGGAAAAGGTCAACCGAAGCCGCTACACGTTTTGTGGAACCCGCAAAACTCAACTGATCCAGATCGTTTCAATATGGCCCTACGGCAGTTGTTGTACGATCTGACAGAAAAAGCGGCTGCTGGTGATTCGCTTCGAAAGTTTGACACCGATAGTACACCTGGGTCTGACAACACAACCATTTATGGGCTTGTGCAGTGTACTCCAGATTTAATAAGCAAGCAGTGCAGTGATTGCTTGATAGATGTAATCAATAAAGCTTTAAATTCTTCGTATAGTGGGAGAGTCGGAGGGAGATATCTTCTCCCCATGTGTAACTTTAGGTACGAGACTAACCAATGGTTTAACAGGAGTAATCTAGCAATACCCTCGCCACCGTCGCGGTTACCAGCACCACCACCAAATTTGCAAGTTTCGCCGCCGTCGCGGTTACCAGCACCAACACCAAATTTGCAAGTTTCGCCGCCATCACCAGGTATGGAACAATGTATTTATATTTTTGGGTAAAGGGTTTTTACCCTTGTAAAATATATAATCAAAAATAAGAGTTCAGGCAAAATGTCAAAACACCAAAATGACTTGTACAGACATATGCACCACTTGTGCTTCCCACCATACTAAAATGAGATTGACATGCCAATCTCAAACATACCTTTAAAACCTAGCCGAATTCAAAAATAAAACAGTAAACATGTTACAAATCTATTCGACTAGGCAAAATAGCAGCTACATTTCTATACTCTTTACCAATGATCGGGGCAACTTCCAAACATCTAGGACTCTCTCGACTCGTTTAGTTTTCTTGAAATGAAACATTAAGAGTTTGAGCCGAATAGTAGATAAAATCACTTCGGTTACTTGCTCGTGAGTTCTTTTCCTTTGTTTAAATAATCTTCCATTCCTCTCTTGCCAAATAAAGTATGTACAATGTATTTATATTAAGCTAGGGTTAATTGGTTATGGCTGAAGATGGGTTTTGGTCATTTTCATATTGCAATAGTCATGGAGAACTTGGTCAATAAGGTTAGGAAATAAGGTTTATTACATCATATATTTTTATCTTATTATTATATTAGAGTTAGAGTTAGCTAGCCGTTGTAGCTAAAGGTGTCAAATCTTAAACATGAGTCTAGCTAGGTAAATAATTTATTAAGAGATGGGTCTAGTTCGGTCTCTTTATGTTTTTTAGATTGGTCAAATTGATTATTTGATAAAAAGTGCAGTTATATAACAACTACCCAACGGGTCTAGCCGGTCAATTTTTATTTTATTTATTTATTTTTTTTTCACTTTTTTCATATTTTACACACAAAAAATAAAATGAAAATGACCAAAACCCATCTTGACTCGGACCCAACCCATTTAAACCCGAACCCATTTAAACTCATGTTTCAAGAAGACCCATCTAGACCCGGAGCCATTTAGACCCATGTTTTTAAAAGACCCATCTAGACCTGGACAGACCTAAACCCATCTAGACCCGTTGACACTAACCCGACCCACCTGTTTTGCCACCTTTAGTTGTAGCCATACAATCTAGAATCGTGCAAAGCTAGTGATTAGTCAGACTTTTTTTGGTTTTACTAGGTAGTTTATGGATTCTGAGGTTTACTTGACAGGTTACCAAAATGCGGCTCGAGTGGAGTTTTTATTGTTGCAAAAATATATACTGATATCATTACTTTACTTTAAATAACGCAGCTTCTATATATGGTAAAACGATTACAAGAGACACTCGCATAATGAAAAAACTGCTGACGCGTCGCAAATTTAAATATTGTAGCTAGGAGTTAATTTCATATATTGGTTGAGATAACAGATTTACGTACAAAGGCAAGAAACTTAAATTAAATTACAGTAAATTCTATATTAATGCTAACAGCTAAGCCAATAATTTTTTGGAAAAATAGGTCGGGTTGTGCCTTTTTTGTTCTTACTGTCTTGGATGAATCTGAGGCATTTAATAGCATACATTTTTATTTACTAGACGATATCCGTGTCTAATAGGATTGTTTTAAGTTATTAAGTTCTAGTAATAATGATTAAAAGATTACAAAAAGCAACGGTATTATTTAGTTGACAATATTATATTGTAGTTTAGAGGTATAATCAACGTGTGTGACCGCCTTCTCTTGTTTTGTCGGTAATATAGGCAGTGATAATTTTTTTTACATGTATAGCGTTTATCATTTGGTGTGTGGCTTTTAAACTTGTAACATTATAAATTTGATATCATCATAATAAGATTATCTTGTACTATCAATTTGCATAGATATTTAATTATTGTTCAAAACTATTTGTTTGGGGTACAAATAATTATCGCTAAAGATAACAATACTATTTAATTTTTGTGATTCTAATAAAGTTACATAACATTATTCATATACTGGACAAAGGGCTATACAATATATATTAACTTTTAAAAGACGATTCATATATGCTAGTCCTTTAAGTGGTGCAAGACCAACATTTTTTAAAACAACATTATACAAATGACAAAGTACATGTGTCAAAGTAAAATAAACAACAGAAAATTACAATTACTTTGTCTCTCATTTTTCCAAATTTGTCACGGGTTCCAAAATTACATCATCATTTCTCATATGATTTTGTCAAAATATGAAACCCAGTTCGACCCGGGTGGTTCAACCGGTTGAACCATTCCGGTAAAAAAACAGGTCGATTTAAACCGAGTCAACCCAACAGGTTGGTTCGAAAACCGGTCAAATTAAACCGGGTAAACCCGCCAGGTTTGAAGCGTCCCGGGTCAACCTGGTTTTTGATGTGTATTAATAGTTTCTTTTGAAATATATGTCTTCAACATTTCCACTTTTAGTTTCAACTTTTCACTTTTTACTTTTGGTTTTCGTTTATATATAGTATATATAGCAAGGTACCCGCGCGTTTCGGCAGCGGGTACCCTGTGACGATTAACCGGAGAAATAGATCTCGATGAGATCATTCACCAGTTTGTATCGGTTTCAACAGGTCCTCTCTAGTTCCTTTTCGGATGGCTTTAGTTGGTTAGCCGAACAGGTGGCGACACCGGTTCCCGGTTGAACACGTGGTCCGGTCCGGTTTTTAAAACTATATGTACCATCAACTTGTTAGCTTGTATGAAGTTTTGTGTGTTTTATTAATTTGTATAATGTGTATAATAACATGTACTTTTCATTTTAGGGTGTTTTAAAAATAACATTAATTAATGTGTTTAATTATTTTATATTTTAGATTATGTTATAGCTTCTTTAAATTGTACGTTACGAAAATTTTATTGTACTTTTTAGTAAGAGATGTTTTAAACTTTTAATTGGTTGTTTTTAATTTTGTAGATGTGCTTTTAATTGATTGTAAAATGTGAATAAATTACTGTACTTTTAAGTAATTGGGTGTTTTAATAAGAGTATTATTTACATTATACATTTCTCTTTTCATTGACCAATTTCAACTTTTCAATAATTCACTTTTAACTGTTTTTCTATTATATGTAGTATAGATTTCTCACATTTCTAAACAGATTGAATGTTCTAATATATGTGCATTCAAATTAAGACAAATATTTCATGAGATATATATTTTTGCAGGCAAAAATACAAGCAGGACGCGAATTGTGATAAGGGCTCTTGTGATAACAGTAATAGTTATTGTGATAGTCAGTGCCATGATAATAATCACTTCCATTTGTATCTTCATAAGATTGAGAAAAAAGCAGCAGCAAACACCAAAGACCGTAAATACAGAGAGTAAGTTCCACGTTTGTAATTTATACAATGGTCATGTAGTATAGGGATCATACTGCGTCGTCAAGTTAAATTCTAACTCTCTTTATCTGCCACCTGAAAGTATGGATATTGGAACCGTTGAATCATTGCAATATAACTTTAGTTTAGTAAAATTAGCAACGAATGACTTCTCTGAAGAGAATAAGCTAGGGCAAGGCGGCTTTGGAGCGGTTTACAAGGTATACACATCTCTAAGTTGCTATTTATTTCCCAAAAAACATTTTATATTTTAATGTGACATGATCATTGATATATGTTCTCAAATGATTTAGGGTAAACTTGAAGATGGACAAGAGATAGCAGTAAAGAGGCTTGCAAGAGATTCTGGGCAGGGTGACTTAGAATTCAAGAATGAGGTTTTGCTGGTTGCGAAACTTCAACACCGTAATTTGGTTAGGTTGCTTGGTTTCAGCTTAGAAGGAAGCGAACGACTTCTCATTTACGAGTTCTTGCCAAATGCTAGTCTTGATCAGTTTATATTTGGTAAGCTCTGACTTGGCCTATTTTTTTCGACCTCACATGTGACAACCAATAAAAGACTGAATAAATAGATAATAGATTACTACCTTGATTTGGGGAACCTTATCATATATAGCAAAGAATATAACATGTTTAGCAACATACCTTGATTCCTTTACATTTGTGTTAAGTTCCTAATTAACAAAATACACCTATTCGTTTACAATGTAACAATTAGCGTCAAGTGATTTGATTTTGGTAACACTGCTTGTAGCCGAAGAATTGAAGTTAATTTTCTTTGTAAAATTTACTTGGCGGAAAAAATATTAATATTGATTGATACTTTATCACTGTTTTTGTTGTATTAAATATAGTTATTCTGATGGGTGTTTGTAGATCCCACTAAAAGCAGACTTCTTGATTGGGGAAAACGATATAACATCATCAAAGGCATAGCAAAGGGACTGTTATATCTTCATGAAGATTCACGTCTAAGGATTATTCACCGGGATATGAAAGCTAGTAATGTTTTATTAGATGCCGAGATGAACCCTAAAATTGCAGATTTTGGCATGGCAAGATTGTTTAAACCAGAGGAAACTCAAGGCGACACTAGTCGAATTGTTGGAACCTAGTAAGTATTTATACTTCGGACAATATCATTAGGTAGTTCTCTTGTTTATTCCCTCCAAATGTGAAAGTCCTCAAATCTTTGCTGTCTTGTTCTCTTCAGTGGTTATATGGCACCCGAATATGCTATGCACGGCCAATTCTCAGTAAAATCGGATGTCTTTAGCTTTGGTGTGTTAGTGTTGGAGATGGTAACTAGTCAGAAAAACCAATGTTTTCGTAATGAAGATAGCATCGAAAACTTGCTTAGCTTTGTAAGTACCCCAACTACTGCAAATCAATTAATCATATATACTTTTGTGGAGAACTGTCTCACAACCAAGTAGTTATAAAGATTTATTTTGAAAACATGTTATTAGCGAGGAACCATTGATTTCCTTGCCAAAATCATTTTTCATTGTAGTTATTAGATGTTGAATAATATACTGTTATTCTTTTCTAGGCATGGAAAACATGGCGGAATGGGACAACAGTAAATATGATAGAT
Organism: Chrysanthemum makinoi; assembly: GCA_910596185.1. Taxonomy (NCBI): domain Eukaryota; kingdom Viridiplantae; phylum Streptophyta; class Magnoliopsida; order Asterales; family Asteraceae; genus Chrysanthemum; species Chrysanthemum makinoi. The sequence continues at coordinate 63,760,762 of OU343222.1, read as the reverse complement.
CCAATATTGAAGGCAGGATCAGGTTCACTGCGCGACGTAATTAGAAGCATCCATATTGGGTTATTGTGCGTTCAAGAAAAAGCTAATGATAGGCCAACCATGGCTTCAGTTGTTCTTATGCTTAATTACTTCTCTGTTACACTTCCAGTACCATCAGAGCCTGCATTTTTCATGCATAGTAACACTGATCCTGAAAGGCCACTCTTTAATGAGTACAGTTCCTCAACAAGTAGGAGTGGTTCAGAAAAACATAAACCATTAAAATCAAGATCTAGATCCTCCCAACATTCAGCAAATGACGTTTCAGTATCTGAGATAGTTCCTAGATAGGGTGTGAGATGGAAGGTTACATCCCGAACTTAAAGTTGCCAAATATGTGATCACTTCTATCATCAGCGAGTTTCTCATCTTAGTTTTCTTTTTAAGTATTATATATTATTTTGATTCCGTATAAACTAAATGAGAATTATAATAAGTTTTTTTTAACTTTCTCCACATAATTATGCCTTGTTTTTATGATATGCATTTAGGATGTTCCAATATTACTATATCTGTTCCTGATAGCAGTATTAAGATGTAGTGATAAACTGATAAATTTGTCAAATGTCAAACATAACAACAATATTAAGTCTTTCTTTGCCAACAATAAGGCAATAGCTATTTTTTTTTCAATTAATTACCATATAGTGTTTCGCGTCATTGCTACTTTTGTATACATACATGCTTTATTAGCCGCACCCAGTCATGGCTATGCTACACGGGTCAGGTCAAGATGAACCAAATAAACATTGTAGAAATCAGATAGTTTGAAGTAATTATGCCTTTAAGAGTCATGACATTACTCTAGAAGCCTTTGTTGCTTGCACCAAGCAATAGCAACAACATAAAGAAAGATGCTACCAGTGGTACAACCGCCAACTGTCCATATAAATTTACGCATACCAATATCCTTTTCAGCATCAGTGTCGTCTTTGAAAAGGTCAATGTTTATGTTCATTCCAAATGCTCCAACTACAACCACGAACGCATGTATTATTAGACATGCGGTTGACAACATGACTCCCATCTGTAAAAGGTGGTTCTGCTTGTCGTCCAACATTATGTTGATGTAGTCTTCCGTGTCCTCCACATACTCCCTCAACTAAGCACGTACAGTTGGATAACGGATCAAAATGATAATTTTTTATGCAGGTTTTGTTGGTACCATTAATAAAGTTGAGCGACATATTGTTGATAATTTATTTAGAGTACTATCTATCTGGACAAAATACGCCTACAACAACATTTCAAGTTCCTCAACGTCACGGTGTTTGATAGTTGTGTTTCTAGTGATATGACTTTCTCTTCCAAGTGTATTAGATCTTAAAAATCATTCACGTTGGCTATCCTTCTTGTTAGTTTTATAGAAAAATTTAATACGTGTATGTCCGGATTCGAACTCGAGACCAACGAGAAACAAAATAGTTAAATAATTGAATGACTTAGATCCATATCCATATTTAATGTGGTATTAGAAACAAAAGGATAAGTATGATGAAGATTCATCAAAAGGGTTTTTCCAGGAAACCATACTCGAGTTGTACTAGAGGCATTGGCGTGTTGCTAGACGCTAACCAATGTCATTACACTATTAAGATATGTCTAAGTGGGAGCTGTTAGTTTTAGAGACAAATTTAATACGTGTATGTCCGGATTCGAACTCGAGACCACGGGATTGCACACTTTACTTATGAGATTTAATGTTTGTATAATTAATGTAAAATGTTACGGTTAATTATTAAATGCACAATAACGACTATCGAGCATTAAGTAATTAATAGATAATTGACTAACGGCCGTTAAGTATCAAAGAGAAGGACCTATAACGAAAATAGAGGTCAAGAAGGTTCTAGAAACCCATGAGGGTTAAGAACCGGTCGGTTAAGGCATTGGGGTGACCCAATCCTAACCTAACTTGGACACAAAATTTCTATAGTGTAAATACAAGGCTTAGGGTTGATTATTGGTCACTCTTGTACACATAGTAATACCCTAAACCTTTTATTCCTCTCTTTTTTGTGGTAACCGGCCGAATCAAACAACCCTTTAGGGTGTTCGACTTTTGCTTATCACAAACAAAAAATGTATTGGTTTTATTGTGTTTTAAGAACTAAGATTCACGTTAAATGGGTATTATTACGTGCGAACAAGAACGTGGTGCAAACACACTATTGTTTGCATCTTAGTTTGAATTGAATAACGGTAAGGGTCAATTTGTTAAACCATATAAACCCTAATTAGGGTTCTTGTTCGTGATTGATTGGAATTGCTAAAAGGTACGCATATGTTTTAAATTCGTTTAATTAATTTACAATTATATGTTAAGTCTTCCTTTGCGTGCTTTGATGTATTCTTGTTTAATTTATGTATGACATGTTATTAAAATTCCAACAGTGGCATCACGAGCCGTTATAATGTGTAATTAATTACCGAAACACGTAAAAAATCGAATATTGTATTGTGGCTTGCATGCTAATCGTTTTTTAGGGTTTAAAACTTGAAACCCTAATCTTTTTAGGGTCGTGGCCCTTTATTTGTTTAAATTTGTTTTAGGTTTTGTTTTGTTAATTAATTGGATTAGAAACCCTAGGTTTGCATGCTATATTTATGTGTTTAAAATTAATGAGTATTTGTTATGTCATTAATTGAGTATGCGATCTTGTGACTCTTCAATAATTATGTGAATATCCATGATGAAAGCATGCATGTTTTATTAATTGTTAAGTGTGTACACATGTAATTTTTGATAAATCTTAAATTGGGGAAGACCTCAATTACATTAATAAATCAATTATGTGCAATATGTTATATGTTTAGCTATGACTTACGCAATCGATTCGTCGATGTATGTGGCTCACTTTGTACATAGATAAAAACAAGTGAAAATTCTAGTTAAATATACGCATTAATTAAAACCTATAATTGATTATTAATATGTTTTTATCAAATAAGCTTGCATGTGCCTATTTGTTTACACATATTAATTGTTAAGTTATGTGTATATTGTTTTAGTTGTTTATTTTTTATTTTACTTGTTTGTTTATTTTTTGTTTGAAAAGTTGTAAGCAAAGGGTAATTTCTGAATAGAAAAATAAAGCGCACTAAACAATGGTGAAATATGATTTGCTTTTAAGAATTAAATCTTAAACTTTTAGTCGATTGATGTTTCTTGTACCAAATAGGTAGAAAGGCTCACCCAGTTTGATAAAATATAAGAGAGGTACAAGGAGGGGTACGCATTAAATTGTGACCCGAAAGAAGAAGGTTTTTAATAAGCTTCGCGCTGACACGCTTCTCCGGCTTCTTTGTGCGCCAAATTGGAGCTACTTACGACTATTTACATGTACAAAAATATATTAAGGGTGATTAACCTTAATTCCACGAGCCACTTTTGTGGTAATTATCCGAATAACTTGAGTCTTATGACTCATGCAGTAGTACGATATAGTGGACGATAAATAAAGGTAATTCTTTGATTGGTTTACCAAATACCTCGATTGAAACTTTGTTGATTTAATCTTACTAAAGATACTAATCAGTAAAAGTTTTTTTATTGAAACTTATGATACAAAGATGAATGCGTGACATCTTTGTACATATTTGATATTTGATTTGACACCAAAATCAGAAATTACTACCCTTTAAATTTAAGTTATATGCTATCCAATGAAACGGGAACACCTAAGGTTACCATTTAGTTACCGTGAGACGTGGGTAGATTGTAATCAAAGGGTAAATCTCCACTTGTCGTGAGAACGGGCGTGGATGAATTTGCAGTTTCTTAAGTTGGATAACTTAATTGAGTTGATAGTAAGAACTAGTAACTCAAGGCATAAGATGGGGATAAAACATGCTTACATTGCAACTAGAGTTGGCAAATATATAAATCCCATAATGTTCTAGGAATTGCAATTTGTTAGATTGGCAATTGAGGTTCGACTTGTACCTTGTTGAATACTTTCATTACTAGCAGGTCAACTGATGTAATGAAACTATGTCTATTGGATCCTAGTTTTCAGTGAAAATTAAATGGTTATATGTTTATTTACTATGGGTATTTAATTTTCTTGAAAGGTTAGATTATCGAAAGTACTAACTTTTGAACTTTTTTTTTTTCTGTAGAATGGCTCTACCCGAAAACACTGATATGAACAACATGAGTTCTGCTTTCAAGCACATGCTTGATAGAGAAAAGTTGACTCGCGAAAATTTTAATGATTGGTATCGTTCATTGAGGATTGTCCTGCGTATGGCCAAAAGACTTGAATATATTAGTAAGCCTCTTCCTGCTGATAATGCACGTACTGCAGACCATGAAGCTTATGCTATTGAGTATGATAAGCACAATGATGTGGCTCGTCTCATGCTTGCTGGGATGAACTCTCAATTGCAAAAGCAATTTGAGAACTTTGGTCCCATGGACATGCTCAATGAACTCAGACATATGTTTGAGAAACTAGCTACTGTGGAGTTATATGATCTGCTTGATTCTCTACACAGTTGTAAGCAGGATGCCGGTAAATTCGTGAGTGCTCATGTCCTTGAAATCAAAAGTTACTTGGACCTACCAGAGCGACTCGGCTATGGTTATTCCCATGATGTATGTGTTGGCCTTATCAATTGATCCCTTAACCAGGATTTATTTCGTGGTTTTGTGCGCAACTATAACATGCATTGCACGATGAAGACGATCCTCAGTTACATGCAATGCTCATTGATTTTGAGAAAGGATTACCCAAGAAGGCACCTACACCCCAGGTACTAGCAATAAAAGGCGGTAGGATTACTAAGCGCAATTATGTAATATTGATTCAAGCTAGATGATTATATACGTACGTACTATATAAAAGTATGGTATAGGGCGTGCTTTTGAGCAATATATTCTGAATGTTCCATGGTAGCTTTGCATTTTTAGATATGATGATTAAACTTGTAACAAATATGCAACTATGCAAGTATAATGATTAAGCAAGAAGATGAGATTTGTTACATTGAAAAAATATATTAATATGATCTTTTGCCCATGTGCTTAATTGTTAAAACTCCCAATATATGTTGGTTTTGCACGTGATAGCACAAGACTAGTTGAATGAATCAACTGATCCATTATATTTAAAACATGATTAAGAGTTACTTAAACTGCACTTTATGTTATGCATTTGTGTATTCTCTGAATTTGCTTGATGATATAATGTTATTCTTATATTTTCAGAATGATCTGGAAATGTGCAACAAAGATGCTTCAGTGAATGATGATGACAGTTTTGATAATTCACAGGGTCATTCCACTACATGTTTTTAGGTACTTTTTGTTTATATAAGTTGCTAACATTATTCTTACTTTATTGGGCTAATAACCTATTAAATCACTATACTTGTCAAGAATAGCAGTTCTGCGTAGCGAATCAAAAAAATAACTATTTTAGACATTAATGTCGACATTTTTGTATTTCTTTAATTATTATGACCGTTTTACTCTTCGAAAATTATTTCAAAATAAAAAAGAAATTAGAAAAAAAAAATTTAGAAATTTTTTTTAATCTAAAAAATAAAAATAAAAAATCGCATGTCACAAAAAAAATTCTAAAAAAAATTATATTAGAAAAAAATTTCAAAAAAAAAAAAAAGAATTTGAAAAAAAATTCAGAAAATAAAAATTTTGGAACAAAAATTTCAAAAAAAAAAATTCAAAAAAAACAATTTGGAAAAAAAAAAGTATTTCGAAAAATTCAGAAAAGGTAAAATGGTCATAATACTTAAAGAAAGATCAACATTAATGTCTAAAAGAGTTATTTTTTTAGTTATTCTAGTCTTAAAGTAACCTACTTTATAAATACTGATTCTTTTCTTTCACTTAAAATTTTTGTTTGTATAGTTGATGAAAATTTTGAAAATACTTTCAAACCCAATCTATTCTATATTTTGCTTAAATATACAAATAAAAATATTAGGTCAAAGTTTTATTAAATAACTAATATCTTCTTAACGGTCATATACCATATTACTCGTAATTAACTTTCTTATACTTTAGCTATACTATCACAGCTTCTTTATTTTGTAGAAAAGAAAATGTGGATTTATATTTTCGGTCTCTTTTTTTTTTTATTTTTTATTACTGTGGTAGAAAGCATAACTAAATTTGTGTACTTTACTGTGAACAGATGGTTTGAAGTGGAGTCCATAACAAGTAAACAGTAGAAGCAATCGGAAAGATCCATCTGTGCAAGTGGAGTTTAGATCTAAAGTTAGAGATATATAACATTTTGGTTTATTTTTTTCTTAGTTATGATTAGTGCTTACAATGGGGTGATTAAGATCCTTGATGAAAACCAATATGAGTTTTTGACAACTGTTTTGCATGTTTGGTTATACAGATCAGAAAACGATCATAAGATCATATTCGATAAAGTGAGATTCTTTTAGTTTTGTAGGAATTATTGCCGATCTGTTTATATGTGGTTTATTCAATATATTTGCACACGTACTCTAAGATCCAAACTTATAACTTCTAAACTGTAAAAGACAGAAAGATATGATAAGTATTGAACAATCATAATGTAATACAACCGTGATCGAGGTAAGGGGTAGAATGGCTCTGAACTTAACCGCCACAAATCATGTTATCCAAATCAAAATACATGCATGGTGATAATAGCCACGTCGGTTTTGTTAAGTAACAAGTCTTGTAACTTTAGAGTTTGAATCAAAACGGGCCCAGTTGTTAACTACAAACATTTCTTTCTCTAAATTGAAAAAAAAAATGTTTGTAGCTAATGCCGTTATGTTAGACGTCTAGGATGGTTTAGATTCAAAACTTTATCCTTGAGCGGTTGGTACAATATTTCGGGTTAATTGGATGGACAGAACTCAAATATTTATCTAATACAAGTGACATTCACTACTATGATCAATTGATCATGAATTTCAATACCTCCCTCCCTTTCTTTACACACCCCACTACAATGCTATATATAAGGTTGCTCGCTAATGTATTAACTTATGTTTAAGAGCTTTAATTATTATTAGCTTCATCTCAACTTGATATCTGTTTCTCTCTATCTGTGCTAATTAATAACATACTAAGAGCATCCACAATGGGTCTAATGCTAAAAAGCTTCTCACTATTCTAAAAAGTGTTTGAAGAAGGTTTTTTGCATTGCAACTAAGACTTTTTGAAAAACTTTGCTACAAAGACTTGGTAAAGCTCAAGTCTTTCTTCCAAGCTTTGGTTATTAAATGTTTCATGCATTAAATGCATCAAGTCTTAAAGACTTGATGCATTGTAGATGCTCTAATGCAACTGAAGCAGAGAAGATTTGTTGTTGAATATTGGACATGTTTCCCATCTATCATTTGAAAAAGGGCTATAGAGGAAAGAATGGTATTTCCGTGGTAATTAGTAACAAAGAACTATTTACCCAGGAAGGTTGTCGTGTAATACAAGCAAAAATATGTTAAATCTTTACTCCCAAAACTCATCATAGTGTTTTTTAGTTATAGAGAAAGAATATAAGGTGATACAAATACTCTATTTTCATAGCAACTCTGTTCCCTAATAAACAAGGAGAAACAATAAGTTTCCTGGCAAAATTGTTGGTTTTTACTAATTGCATCCAAATACAAGATTGAGAAGCAAAGACAAGGATGGAAAAAAATAGTGAGAATGAGAAAGGGGCACTATGGAGCAGGGGCGGAGCCAGAACTTTATTGTCGAGGGGCCGAAAATTTTTGAAAATTTACACTGCAATTTTTTTTGCTGGCCGGGCCGCCCTTTACCTCCGCCACTGCTATGGAGTACGGAGACTTGTGTTTATCCCACATCAACCGGTAATCAGTAGAATCAGTAAGGATGGCTGTATATAGAAACCAAGCTGTAAAATGGAAAAAGGCACGCAATCAGCCAATGAGCACAAACCGAAATATTCTTTCGCCTTTCACTGAAGAATACCGTGCGCTTATTGCATCAAGTTGACATACGCCTATTTCTTGAGAGTTCCTTTTTTTGAGTAGTCCAACCAATCATGTAGTTTTATACTAGTAATAATTATATCGTAAAGATCTGTTTGGAAACTCTTTGTAGTTTTATTAGTATGTTCTAGTCAAGCTTTAACACCAGATTGAGCTTTAAACTTAAAAATATCCCATCAATCCTATACAAAAAGTTCAGCGTTTTGGGTTGTTCACCACTGAATTTGTTTCAATTCCCTTTTAAGACAAACTTATATATCCGATGCAATGGCACTGCTAGTCTGTTCTTGTTTCTTAAACATATAGAATAATTCTTCGCCCTCTGGAACTATTTAAAAGAGTGGTTATAGCTTATGTGAAAAATTCTATGATTAACCTTGCTAGAAATGATCTCTAAAAAAAAAAAAATTTATATCACCGAGACGGCAATAGCAGTTGATAAAATTATTAGTCTGCACGTATCACTACAACACCTTACACCCATTGAGCTCGTTTACTCGATAAGGGATCATAGAGGAGTGAAATGTTGTTTCCTCTCACAATAGACCCTGTCACTTTACTAAATTCTAAGGAAGAGCTAGTATACCATGCATTTCAATTAACAAAAGAATCACATCATCAGGTTCCAAAAGATGAGTGGAACCCGTAGGTACATTCCCTATATACATTAGTACGATTACGGACATGAAGTTTTACCCATATATATACATTAAGTACAAACAAGAGTAAATATTCATGAGTGTGGGCAATGAGAGGATTAAATCATTATTCGAGTGCGAACAAAAAATATTTGCTATTACCCACTATTTTGTCCTTTATATGCATTTGACCACTTGCTGAACCGGTTGCCAGTTACTTTGGCCACATCATTTTCCACCTACCACCTAAAGATGTAAAACTAATAAAAGAAAAGAACAGTTGCCAGTTATTGGGCATTCTATCTCCAAAAAGTCAAAAGCTAAACATGGAAAATTCCACCACAGGTTAGTGAAAAGACTAGCCATAGATAGCAAGAGTTAGTGAAAAGGTGATTATGTCTAGATAAACGTCTTCCATCACAGGTAATGGAAATCAACAAAAAAGCCTTTATACTCTCTCTCAAGAACACGGCAGGGAACAAATAATGGTGGTGGTGGAATCACTATTCAGGCGCCGTACAATTTCCGGCAAAGATTCCGGCCACCTCAAATAATACTACCGCCGCATAGATCTTTTTCCCCTCATCATTTCTGGAGTTCTTGGAGACTCATAAACCCCGTTTGGTACCTGTTCGAAGTCTCACCACCGTGAGCCACCCACCGGTCACCGTCGCTCACCACACTACACCGCCACCATTAAAACACCCTTAGTGATCCCCTCATCACTAATCCCCACCGTACGCGCCATATTACAACACTCCACCATCACCACGCGCCTCCCCCGCCATCACCACATAAAGATTCAAGTAGATCCGTCAGTTTTAAAGGAAGGTGCACGGAGGTATGTTTTGATGAGAGGGATAATGAACGGAGGTATGTTGTTGCGTTGAATAGTCATAATGAGGCTACGAGTGGTGATTCATGTGCAGTGAGTGATTCATGAAAGTCAAGATGATGTTTACTAATATATTGGGTGCTATTGTAATAAAGATTTGATGTTTACTTATATTTGCCTTGCAAAGTTTATAAAAGTGGTGGATGATATGTTGGTAAATGCGTAATGGTTTAATCACTTTCATGCTCATTTTTTTCAACTTTTCTCACTGCACAATTACACTGGTTGGAAATCTTATGTTCGGGTTTATGCAGTGGTGATTCAAATGAGGAAAGTCAAGATGGTTTGGTAAAGTTAGTGGGTGATTCATGTGGGGGGAAGAAAAAAAAATGATATATATTATGAGGTGGAAATTTTAATGCTTAGGTGTACACAAATGTGGACATTTGACTGCCTAGGTGTAAATGACAATGTATCATAGAGATGAGATAAGTGGTTCGCTACGTCAATGACAAGATGATCTTTAATAGGTTAAAAAAGAATGGCCTATTGCTAGAAACAGTCAGGGGAGAAGAATGGTACTCTATAAGTGAAACTGTTTCTAGAAAGTTTTGCCTACTGGTATTTCACCAGTACACACAAAAAAACATCAGAAATTGGAAAAATGGGAAGACACTTCAAAATTACATGTTTTCACAATTTTTTTATTTATATTGATATTTTTGTAAGTTATATAAATTGTTTTATAAAAAAAAGTCTTACTATAATTTTCAAGAAAAGAAGTTAAAAACAAAGTTTTTAGTAGGGATCAGATGGTTTAAATAGGAGGTGCCCAATTGCTTTGGGGACACTAACTTGCATATTTAAATGCAAGTATTGACCACTCATCACTTCCCATCAAAACGTGCCTGAAGGATCATGGCTTTAACTACACTAAATAATCTATATTTATAGCAGCCCCTCCACAAATTATTTTCTTCTACTCCATTGTGGGATAAACCATAACAGCTTGCAAACTGCTTATACCAAATATGGTAAGCCTTACAAATAGTATCAAAAAGCACAATGAATACTTACCGATGACAATAGATACTTCTCACATGTATTTGAATTCCATAGTATCTATTTAGCCTTGGCTTCTTTTCATTTTGGAACTTTCATCGCGATTGTAACGTGTATTTTATTTGTCGGGCTAATAACCTATTAAAGCATCATACTTGTCACAATTGTCATTTCAACATAGAGAACAAAAAAAATAGCTCTTCTAGAGCTTAAACTTGACATTGTTGTCTTCAATTGAGTAAAATAAATTTATGATGACCATTTTACCCTTATATTTATAAAAATTGCATCCTTTGTCCCAAGTATATAAATAAACCGATTAATCATTTTAACCCATCAACCCTCCCATCCCCAAACCCCACCCAACCTTAACCCTAACAGAATCCGACGACGACCTCTACACACGCCTCAAAACCCTATCTCGTCAAATCGAATTCATCGAGATTCAAGAAGAATACGTCAAAGACGAACAAAAGAATCTCAAACGGGAGCTTTTACGGTCTCAGGAAGAAGTGAAGCGAATCCAATCGGTGTCGTTGGTTATTGGACAGTTTATGGAAATGATTGATCAGAATAACGGTATTGTGGGTCCACTACTGGGAGTAATTACTATGTTAGGATATTGAGTACGATTAATAGGGAGTTGTTGAAGCCTTCTGCTAGTGTGGCGCTTCATAGGCATAGTAATGCGCTTGTTGATGTGTTGCCTCCGGAGGCCGATTCCAGTATTTCGCTTTTGAGTCAGTCTGAGAAGCCTGATGTTACTTATAGTGTGAGTTTTTGGCTTTTTAAGTTGTCAATTTTTGTTGTATGAATTGTTTGCTTTAGTTATAGTTTAGTTTCGCTATTGTTATCGGTATGGCTTCAATTAGGTTAGGATATCGGGATTGTGTGGCCCATGCGATTGTATATCTATGAATTATGTGCTTTGTGACTGGTTTACCGTATAACTTGAAGAAAGTTAGGTTAAATGGATGCAATTAGTTTTGTTAGTTATTAGTTAGTATAAGGTTTGAGCACTACTACTATTATGACTTAAGGTTTAAGCACTACTGTAATATGTACTAACAAATTATAGGAACAATGCTTAATTACTGCATATTACACTTTACAATCATTAGCATTTTCAATTGGGTACACATTGCACAGGACCCCTGAATTGTTTACAACTACTCCAGCCCATGCTACACCAAAGGCTATTTCAAATGCTGACTTGATGCCGCTTCTCAAAGTGATTACTATGAAATTAATGAAGCCTTTTCCCTAAGTAGACATCTATATCTGTCTTTCGTTCTGAGTTAGAACTCGAAAAAAAGTTTCAGTTGGATTTAGGTGACATAAGCTTGCATATAGGTTTAGGAATCTTTAGATTAGCTTAATCTAGTTTCATGATAGCTTAATTCATCACTTACAATCTGTTTTGTAGGATCAAACTTCATAAAAGTCAAACTGCAACTATTTTCAAAAAGTCAAAAAATCTGTTCTCAATCTTAATTGCTGATTTTTCTGGATTTTTAATTCACTCATTTCTGATTAAAATATGTTGAAATTTTGGATTCAAGAACTCTTGTTGGTGTTTATTATCAAGATATTTTTAGAATTATTTTGGGATTTTTCTAAATCTGCTTAAATGGGGCTTGAACATGGTCAGTTTACCACTTAGTGTCCTGTGCACTAACTTAATTCATTAAGACAGCTTCTTGCAGAGCTTCTAGAGAGCTCATTATAGCTCCTCTTAGGCTAAAATTGGTCCAAAAGTACATTGCTAGGTGATCTTGAGATTCTGATTGCTGGATTTTAGGTTTGAGCTTATCTTAGAGCTTATTTTCAAGCTGCAAGTTAGGGGTTCAGTGTTGTTTGGATATTTGCTAATTAGAGTTTAGATTTGCTTTATTGCTTTTAAAACTGAGATTAGGTGATCATAGACTGTTGCTTTAAGTAGTTTTAAGTAAGTTCAGGCTTATTTCAGCTTATTGAGGACTCTAGTAGCTTTAATTTTCGTAATCGTGGCACTTTCTTTGGGGTTCATGTGTCATCCACAACAATTGATCTGGCATATACTGAACTCACCTTAGCCACCGGATCTGTAAATTAAAAAATATACACTGAAAAATCTATTAGTTCGATTTTAGTTACATTTCAATGTTACTCAAACTTGTATAAAATCAAACTGAGTATTTGACCTTAGTATGATACTTTAGTTAGGTCCATTGAGCTAAAGCCTTATTGTTACTTTAATGCAGATCAAGAAATTTTATCAAAAAAGAAAAGGTCACAGAATCGTGAGCATCAACGTACGAGGTGTTGGTGTCCCCTTATACGGAGGAGGTGTAAATTGGAGTAGCGAAAATGGTAAACTAACTGCACCTGTACCATTGAACCTAAATTTCACGGTTAAAGCCAAGGCTTACGTGCTAGGAAAATTGGTCAAACCAAGGTTCAACAAAAAAGTGTCGTGTGCCATTGTTTATAAACCAACCAAAGTCATCAACACGCCGATTTCTCTCAAGAACTCGTGCACAGTTCAGTAAGTTGGGAAAGTTGCACGTATAAATGTTACGGGGATCAGTATTTTAGCTCATTCAGGCATGAACATTTACAGTTGGTGACAAAGTTGCAAAATGTACCTATGACAGTTTTGTTGTTTATTTATTTACCACACACAAAAGGAGTTAAAAAGTAAAAAAATCAAATGGGCAATGAGCAGCAGAAGGTGATCTAGTTGGCGTGAAACAGGGTCGGTGACCTTTGGAGAGTATTTTAATATGCAATGGTGTAACCATGTACAATATTCTAAGTTTTTGTATTATCATTTGGTGTTTACGGGATTATTTATATTCATAGCTTTATTTATTTGGATTTTCTGTTGGTGCTATATGATTGTATTATCATGGACTTATGTTTTTGATTTGTTTTTTTTGTTATGGAATCCGTTATGTAAGGGATGATGGACGCAATTTTTTCCAAACGACATGGACCACTTATGTAATTTAGCCTAGGGACGATGGATGCAATTTTCGCAAACCCACAGGGACCATTTATGTAATTTGGAAGGGTAAAATGGTCATAATACTCAATTGAAGACAAGAATGTCAAGTTTAATGTCTAGAAGAGCTATTTTTTTTGTTCGCTACGTCGAACTGACATTTGTGACAAATATGATGCTTTAATAGGTTATTAGCCCTTATTTGTCCATGGTTCCTTAAAAAATATGAAAGGTTTGAAATGCTTCTTGAATAATAAGACTCCAATTAATAACACCCCAGAACCATTTCCGCAAAATCTCACACTATAATGTCAAAATAAACCTGTACCTGCTTAGGCTCATTGGCGTCTTTGTATTTGTACTTGCTGGTTACTATAAGGTCTCTGGATATGTTTCGAGCAATTCTTTGGCAGCGAAGCACAGGAAAGGTGTTGCATGACATATTTAAAAGGCTTAAAAGTTCAGCGATGCCATTCTTGGAGTAAGGGACCATATACGAGTCAACGTACTCACTTGCGGGTATGTTTCCTCATATTTTGTTCTCTCCTAAGTCCTAAGTCTCCCCATATATTCGAGGAATATCTCAGTTAAACTTGATAGGACTGAAGAAAAAAACTTGTAAATTCATTTTGGTAGGATTAAATAAAAAAACTTGGTAAAGATGTTGGTGATCTTCCTAACAAAATTTGGAGTTGAAACATAAATTGATTATAAGTAGAGGTGGCAAAACGGGCGAGCCGGGCAGGCACGGGCTACGGGCGAAACGGGCACGGGCTAAACGGGTACGGGCCAAACGGGCTCATGTTATACTAATCGCTTTTAAAAACACCCAAACAACGAAGTAAATTCCTCGAACGTAACACCTCATTTATATTTAAAAAATTAAATTTAAAATTTTCTTTAAAAACATATGTGCCCATTATGCCCATTTAACTTCTAAATGGACAATACATGGTCATTTCAAAAAAAAAAAAGAGACCCAAATATGCCAAAATCTTTTAAAAGTTTGCCCATTTAACCCATTTTTTGATTTTGGACATAAATTGGCACATCTAATTATAAGAAAGGTGAAGCGTACTTGGTAAGTTTTCGAAACAACCCCAAAGCTTCAGGGGATTGACTGACAATATGTATCAAGGTTAAGCTTTAGAAGGTCAGGCTTGGCATGAGTAAATATAAGACTGGGAGGCAAGGGAGCGTGAGTGGCTTACCTTACCTCCAGTCCCAAGTGAGCCTCCATGCCCAGCCAAACAAAGTGATGCGCGAGTTACATGAATCAAGGCAAATTAAGGTGAGTGGTTCACCTAGTTGATAAATGTGCACATATATATTACTGTTTGGTTTGTATGGGTTTGTATGTGTTTTTTATTAAAAAAAATGTGAGTTAAGTTGAGTGAAAGTGAGTCTCTTGTCCGCATAAAGGTGAGTGGTAGTGAGTGGAAGAGAGAGGAGAGAGAAAGCTGATGTGACGCTGAGGTGTAAGGTGAATGCGTACTCTCTTTGCCTTCCAGCCTAATAGCAATGTTTGACATTGTGCACGACACAATTGGTTCTCTGTTTCTCATTTTCTTTTCCAATTTTCAGTCTCTTAATTTCGCATAGTGTTCCATAATTCTAATCGATTGAAAACAAAACTACGTAAAATAAAATATTAATCGAAGAGGCCCCATTTTGCAAGTCTCTTTAGACACCTAAAGGGCTTGAGCCACCATACAGATTTCGAGCCCCTAAGGCAAAAATACTTGTCTGTTAACATTGCCACTGAATTAATACCATTGGACATGATCAGATAGATCCCTAACCCAAATAGAGTATTCCCTATTTCCCCATGATTCTAACCCGGCCTACGTTAAACACAGCTTCGTATGATAAACAAAATGATTCATGTAGAAATCCATATATGAATAGCAACTTATGGGGCCAGGAAGACTTGGAAGTCATTGTTAGCGTGCACAAATTGTATTGTTCCAGGGCTCAAATTCGCTTGATCTCAAGTCTTCTCATGCATACCTATTGTTTTCAACAAAGTAAGCTAGCCCATTTTTTTCTTTGTGGTTACAATCTATCCTCATTGCTCACGTTAAAATCATGTTTGACTGCAGGTTGACCACTCATTAATTTTGGTAATTATGTTTATTTAGATTTTGCTAACTATAGCCAGCCTTGGTGTTATGGTTAAGCAGTTCATAAATAAAAAGAGAACGATAGTTAATGAACAACAACAAACCTTCTTCTGTTTAATTAACATCATTTATCATGTTTAATATTATTGGCTGTGTATAATATTAAATAAAAAAAATAATATTCTAATGCGTTTAGATTGCCAGGAGAATACAATTTGACCAAATAGCAGGTCTTTTAAATGGGGTTTTGAAGTTTCTTGAGGGTATATTTGTCAAGTCATAATAATGAAGTTCCGTGCATGAATAAAAAACTTAGGAGAATACGAATTGACTAGTGTAGGAAGAAACGAGTGCCATCATATTATGATTGTCAAGCGGGTCATTTAATTCAGGGGCGGTATCAGAAAAACTTTCAAGGGGGGGAAAACTTAAAAGTGGATGTCAGGTCAGGTCATGTCACTAATTCAACCTATGTTGCTATAATCAGGGACGAAGCTTGAAACATTTTATTGGAAGGGCCAAACATTAACTTATTAATTTTGGAGGGGCCAAATTGTTAATTAGCATTTTTTTACACTAGCACAATACATGATATACATTAAGGACAAAAAAGTTTGGGGGGGCCAAGGCCCACTCCTGCCCTATATAAGATTCGTCTTTGGCTATAATGAAATCAATTTTACTTTGAATGAAAGTGAAATTTTTTGGTATATGTTTGCATGCGAGAACCAAAACTAAAAATTGCCGATAATATGCACAATATTTACCACATACTTACTTTTTCTGATGGATATTAACACAAGTAGTTGAAGCAAAAATAAGAAGTTGGATTCACTTTTGTGTATTTTACTTTGCCGGGTATAATCCCCTTACCCCAAAAAATATAAAAAGCAGGATAACGATAATTCTCTATAGAGTAGCACAAGAATCGAACATAATATCCTTATGAAAGTGCAGATGTCCTTAACCACTGACCATGATGCAACTATTAACCACTGACCATTATACTATTTACCCATTTATGGGGGCAAAATGGAAATCACTGATCATCTTCTGAAAATTGACATTACTCGAGTGATCTTTGTGGGGGCAGTTGGCCACACTGCCCCCATTGTGGTAATGTCCCTGATTTAATTACGTCTCTATAGGTACAAATACTTTTCTCCCATTAGGTTGAACACAGTGGTAACCTGGGTCGACCCTGCCACATCAGCTTTCTCTCTCCGACGACCTGACGACGACCTAGTTGCCACAGTGGTGACCCGAGATTTTTTTTTTCTTTAACCCAAACGACACAAATATTAATTGTCCACGTGTGACATACTAATTCGGTCGTATATGCAAACTAGTTTGTCCAAAACACCTCAACCGACCTAGCACAACCTTGTTGCCACAATGGGACAACCGGTTGACAACCGAACACAACCCATCCGGTCGACCCTCCAATTGTGACTAGCCTTATAATCAAATATGTGGAAAAATATTTATAGAGAATTTAAAAGATGGATTTTTAGAAAGTTGTTATTTATTTCTTCTGAACCTTTAAAACCATCCAATTTTTCAATCCTTCCTTGCACGTAAACATGATCATACTCACCCAAAAACTACCCATATGGCTCGTGCTTGTTTTCATATATTTATTCTCTACCCCAACCTTATCGCAATCCGGTTTCATTTACAGTATGTGTGAAATGGCTGCTAATTATACTAGAAACAGTACGTTTGAAAAAAATCTAAACACAGCCCTCTCCATCCTCCCTAACAGAAGCTCTGGCGTCGGTTTCTTTTACTACTCCACTGGGCAGGATATTGATTCAGTCAACTCAATCGCCCTATGCCGAGGTGATGTCAATCCCGATGTATGTCAGCGTTGTCTCAATGGCGCCATTGTTAACTTGAGACAAGGTTGCCCTAACCAAAAGGAAGCAACCGTATACTACGACTTCTGCTTGTTAAAATACTCTAACCAAACTATATTGGGAAGAGATCAACCGAACTATTATCTCTTTTTGGTGAACCCGCAAAACTCATCCGATCAAGATCGTTTCAATATGGCCCTGCAAGAGTTGCTTACAGATCTGATAGACAAAGCGGCTGCTGGTTCGCTTAGCAAGTTTGCAGTTTCGAATATAACTAGGCCTGATTTCACAACAATTTATGCGCTTGTGCAGTGTTCTCCAGATTTACGAAACCCGCAGTGCAATGATTGCTTGATTGATGTAATCAATCAGTTTGGAAATATGTATAGGGGGAGAATAGGAGGGAGAGGTCTTCTACCTATGTGTAACTTTAGGTACGAGACTTATCGGTTTTTTAACACGACTAATCTAGCAATAACCCTACCACCATCGTCACCACCACCACATTTGCAAGTTTGGTTACCTCCACCACCATCGTCGTCGGCACCACCACCACCATCGTCGCCGGCACCACCACCACTGCCAGTTTGGTTACCTCCACCACAATCGTTGTCATCACCACCTAATATGCCGGTTTTATCACCACCAGGTATGTAGTCAAATTTTATGGTTAAAAAGTTAAACTTTCTTAAATTCATCAGACAAATTAAAGTAGTAAACAAATTATATGAGTCTTATCTTGTGAATTGCAAACGTTCAAATAAGAGTTCCGGCCTACGACATGGGGACAATGATTTTTTTAATCATAAATATCGACTATCCTGTGGCAACCCCGGAACAAATCCAAGGTGGTTCCTCGCATACACAACAAAGTTAACTGGTGAATAAGTCAAACAATCAACGGGTCCTTTTAGGTCAGATCTAACAGATATAGTTATAATGAGTGGGTAAGGTCCTGTCGGGTCTAATGCCATAATTAACAACGCATAGTTTTTTTTAAGCCAAAAAAACTGGGCTGAATTCATGATAAAATAAAAGACAATGTCAAAGACCGGATATTAATATCATTTCATCTTAGTGACATCCACTAAAAAATAGTTGATTTTACACATTTTATTTTCACAATTTTTAAAGATATGTAAAATTTGATTAGTTTATCGACACTTAATGATGTATAAAATTTTGTTACATTAATAAGTGTGAAAATTTTTTGTAAAATAATAGATTTTCTACACTTATAGTTGTGTAAAAAAAAAATCATACTTTTAAGTGTGGAGAAATCTAAAAAATGTATACACTTATAGATGTGGATGTTATTTGTAACACCCGAATTCTCCACACTTCCTCAAAGTGTGTAGAATTAAATTTTCTACGCTTCCTCAAAATGTCGAGAATTTGGATGTTACAAATAAAAGTGTGAAGAAATCTTATAATTCATCACACTTAAGATTGTGGATTTTTTTTTACACAACGACGAATGTGAAAAATCTATTGTTTTACAAGGGTTTTTTTTTTTTTTCTACAACTATTAATGTAATCAATTTTTACATATCACTAAATGTTAATAAAATAATAAAATTTTACACACTTTTAAAAAATATGAAAAATAAAAGTGTGTACAACATGGATGATAGATACAACAAAAACGCAATTTAAACCAATGCAAAATTGTTGCATCTTTAAACTAGAAAAAGTATCTTAAAGGCTAGTGATTAGTTTCTTGTTTTTGGTCAAGATTAGGATTTGATGTATATATAATTGTAATAAAAAGTGTCTGTTTTATGGTTTGAGATATAAATTGAATTTAAATAATATTATTTTAAGAGTAAAAAGTGAGACGGTAAATTGGACTTATATTTAAACTTAGTAAGCCAATGCAATTAAAGGAAAGGTTTAAGATCATTTGCATACCAAACTTTATTAATATACCAAATGATCAATTTTTACCTTTCATCTTCATTTGATCTAATAGATGAGAGTAAACCCAACATTTTAACAAACCCAGTTTCATTATTTTTTTCAAATATTAATATCTCTTAAACCGTTAATCATTAAGCGAACAAAAATATACAATCACGACGAGTATTTAATTATTTTTCTATAGATAGACACGTTGATATACTTTTCTGAATATTTTTTTTTTCCGTTCTTTCACTTTTTCTTTTTTTCGTTTTTTGGTCATTGTTGAAACTTGCATGAGAAAATCACATGTGATTAAACACTCATTTGAATATTCTAATAAAATCACATTTGATTTTTTCAACACGTAATCTCAATAACATGTGATTTTTCTCACACGTGATCTCAATCACATGTGATCAAGATTACGTGTTGGAAAAATCACATGTGATTTTATTAAAATATTCAAATTAGTGTTTGATCACATGTGATTTTTCATGCAAGTTTCAAAAACGAAGAAAAAAAATAAGAAAGACGAAAAAACCTAAAAAAACGTGAAAAAAAAGTTTGTCGAAAGTATATAAAAATGCCCGTTTATATAAATATAATTAAATGCTTGTCGTGACTAAAATAACTCTCCTATAAAAGAAAACTATTGAAAATATGTCGCAAAGAAATGTTATAGCTCAAAATTCAAGAAAGAAGCTTGCTTTTAGTTTTTATCAAGGTTATAAACAGCGTGAGGCGTGGCATCGTGTACGCCAAGCCTCGCGCCTTAGAAGCAATGGAGAAGTCATGATGTTTTTTAAGGTTTGACTTAAAGCGGCATAAATTTTGAAAATATTTATAGATTTAATTAGGATCAAATGAGAAGAAAAATAAAAATGAGAAGGATGAGAAGAGACCACAACAACGCATTTCAAATGCACCTAAAAGAGATGCATTTCCCCTTGAAATTTTTCTCCTTATTTGAAATATGTGACTGTAAATCCTTCTTAGTTTTCTCATTTTAGTTTTTTCTTCTCACCGGATTCTTTCATTATATATTTGGGTGAAATGCGTATATATCCCTCAAAAGCCTCATAATTGCATATATATCCAACCAAAACTCATAATTGTATATATATCCTTTCAAAGCATTAAAATTGTCATATATATCCAACAAAACTCATAATTGCATATATATCCTTCCAAAGCTTGAAAATTGTCATATATATCCAAATGATTATTTTAAGTACATTTAATAGAAAAAGATTTCTAATAATTATAATTCATATATAAAATAACGATTATAAGTTATTTGATTTTTTTTGTTTTTTTACAATTACAAAATAT
Organism: Chrysanthemum makinoi; assembly: GCA_910596185.1. Classification (NCBI taxonomy): domain Eukaryota; kingdom Viridiplantae; phylum Streptophyta; class Magnoliopsida; order Asterales; family Asteraceae; genus Chrysanthemum; species Chrysanthemum makinoi. The sequence continues at coordinate 63,740,018 of OU343222.1, read as the reverse complement.
CTTTTTATTGGTTTGACTTTTATTATGTCATTTGATCTATATAGATCAAATGACATAATAAAGATCAAATGACATAATAAAAGTCAAACCAATTAAAAGATATTTTGTAATTGTAAGAATAAAAAAAATAAAATAAAAAACTATAATCGTTATTTTATATATTAGTTATAATTATTTGACATTTTTTTCTATTAAATGTACTAAAAATAATCATTTGGATATATATATATATATATATATATATATGACAATTTTAAGGCTTTGGAATGATATATATGCAATTATGAGTTTTGGTTGGATATATATATATGACAATTTTAAGGCTTTGAAATGATATATATTCAATTATTAGTTTTGATTGGATATATATATATGCAATTATGAGGCTTTAGAGGGATATATATGCAATTCCCCCTATATATTTATACCATATTTCATATATATCGAGTTTACAAAAAATGTTATACATAAGGAATAAAATCAAGGAATTATATTTGCATTTAATCTTCTTCATTTTTTCAAAAAAAACTTTTTCCATCAGAGTTGAATTATAAAAAAAAAAGTCACGCCTCATGCCTTATCGTGCACTTCCACGCATCATCTCACGCCACACCTAAATACAGCTCTATGGTATATTTCGTAATGTAAAGGTCACGCCTCGCGCTTTAGTGTCTCCATAGCTCGCCTTGTAGAACTCTGGTTCTTATCCCCACCCATGAGGTTGAGGTTTGTTAAAACCTATAAAGAGGGCCAGAGGGGTGTCATGGTCATTTTGAAAACCATCTACATTCTAACACTTGCAATTTCATGATAGCAATGAAATTCAAACAATGTGTTACTTCATGGTATAACAGTCATAATAATAGAAAAAAAGCTTTAATTGAGTCATTTTAAAAGATTTATCGTTCGAATAGTTGGAATAACAAAGTTTACAAAAGAGGTCACCAGAGGTTTCATAGTTACATATTACATCAACATTAGGTTTTTGAGTTTTTCGAATGATAATATAAAATATAGCCTTTTTAATATTCGTGTTTCTCCGTGTACCTTATGAACATGAGATAAAACATGTTTAAAACAATCAACACAAAGGTTAAGTGAAATCCATAGGTTTATAGTTAAACAGTTGAACACAAGATTTCCGTGTTTAATATATCATGGGTTACGTTGTTATATACCCATAATTCAAAAACAGTTATTATTGCACTAAGCTCATGACAACCAAAGCGTTAACCTTGTACCAATGGAAATTGATATAATCGTTGCAATAGTAGCCCTAGTAGGTAATTTTCCGTTATACCTAGTGTTGTCAAATATAGTGCGTTTGGTTGCCTTAACTAGGTCAACACAAACGGTATTCGTCAATCCCAATAGGCCTATTCACAATATTTGTACTCACTCACTATTGATTAATGGTTCGTGATATAGGGACTTAAGTGTGGCAATAGTGGTACTTAGTGCCAATAAAACATTTAGATAAGCATACAGTTTCAAAGTACTTATGTTCGTATAAAAATAACATGTATCTTCCAAAGGGTTTGTAAAATAGTTAAATGATAGAAAATGTGGTTATGAACTCACTGTGGGTATATGATATTATGTGTGTAACGAAAATGATGGATATGCCGAGAAAACCTCTACGAGCAACCTATAATATTATGCCGCGTTTTAGGTTTTAAATAATGATGCAAAAATATAAACGAGTCTATACAAGTTTTATTATATTGACTATATTGCTGTACATAGTGGTTTATGGTGGTTGAGTATGTCGTCATAGAACCGGTTTAAAGGGTATGAAATGTGTTTGGCTATTTGTCTTTTTAAAAATAATATCATACCATCGTTCGGGCTATCATAATTCAGAGGTCATGTAGTGAAACCATGAGGAGCCATGATACTTTAAATCGTAAATCCACAACCCGTTGATACGTGACCTCGGAGAGGCCCCTCAAATGAATATATAAAATACTACACGACACATAAGCTAATTTATATTACTATCAGCTACAAACAAACTCTTGCTTGCATTTTTTTATGCAAGACAAGGTATACATTGCGAAATAAAAAAATTAAAAAATCAAAACAATACGAACATATAAAAGCATCCCCCACTTGAGATCAACTACCATTTAACCCGACTTTCTTCCAATACCCTTTATTCAAAACCCGCGACTTTCACAAGTGGAACCAAATTTAACCAACAGCGCCCGGACCATGGACTTAAAGAAACTACATGGTAGGCTAGACGATAGGTGTAATGAAACAACATATAATTGGTGAACAAAATGAAAATAATGGCTCAGACGGGTTTACTAGGGGTATCTTGCACTATTAATGAGTGCAACAAAAAGAGTTATCACAAGAGGTCGAGAAGTCAATGTTACAAGTCGATAAACGCACATAGATGTACACATATGGGCTAATGGGCTAATTTGGGGTTAATCCTAATATTTGCCTTATATCCTAGCTGCACCGATTACATGAAGTTACCTCAGTGTAATGCTTATTATAATGGCGTCGAAAAGATATGCAAGGCCAAGTTTTAAAGTCTAGTACAGCCACCGGCACACTCATTTTTATGGAATTATGTATAAGGGGAAAACGAAAAGGCTTATCCTCACACAATGGAAATACAAGGTAGGTGTGCGCAGTCTAGATTAATCCAGTTAAGTAATAAAAAACATATCAAAAGTTTTAAAGATGAAGCAGCATCTATCAACAGTATGTCTCTTCAAACCACAGTTAGTGCACAACAAATTGTCATAATGATCATTGTTTCAGAGGTTTAAGATTAAAGTTCTTTTTGAACCCTGGAGGGTAACCAATGATCATAAATCTTTAGAACATTTGTTGTACTAACCCCATGACAAGATAGAAAGCCATTGTCTATTTTGAAGATAAAACAAAAGAAAAATATCAAAGGATAAAACCTTCGATCTGGGAAATATTATATATATATATATATTTTTTTTTTTGAAAATGCAACAATATATTAGAACCCACAGAAAAACAAAATACAAAAGAAAGGCGTCCCACCCCAATTAAACAAGCAAATTAAAAGGCAGAGGGACCTAATAGTTCAAAATACATAAAACAAGGAACAAAAGTGTCCAAATGAAAACTACAGCTCACTCTAGATTTCTAAACAGGAAACTCACTCTAAGAGCATGGAGTGTCATGGCTAGCCAAACCTCTTCATTTGGGCCTCACTTGTGCCACATCACTCCAACACACTCACTTAAAAATACCCCCCAATCACAACTAACCCAAACCTCTTCACTTAGGCCCCACCCATACCCATTTTATTTCGTTTATCAAACAAACACACCCTTTGCTGCAAAAGTTTTTTTGTCTTCTTGCTCGTCGTTGGGGTGGCGAACCAGCAAGTGGCGAGGCCACATGGTGTGGTGGCGAGGGCCGGCTTGGAGTGGCGAGGAAGCCACGTTGGAGTGGCGAGTGAATCTCGTTACCACACTCCATGCTATAAGTTGTCACATGAAACATTTAAAACAAAATATAGAACAACCATACACTCACTTTGATGCTAGCAAGTGACACCACCATTTATCATTTCTTGTCGAGAAGTGATACACTCACTCAAATTCATCCACAAAAGAATCCCACACGCTGAGGTGGCGCCGTATGATTGGTTTTTTGTGGGAGACTCCCACAAAAAGCCAATCATCCCGCGCCACCTCAGCGTGTGGGATTCTTTTGTGGATGAATTTGAGTGGATGTAGCATTAGTGTTTCTTGTCTCATATGGACTTTTGGAGTATTAGACAACCACTTGCAAGGCATAGAACTTTTGACAGTGACAGTAATGCATACCATCATCATGTGTGTGACAAGCACGAGCCACACAGAATCTCTAAGAACCAATCCCACTGAGAAAGTAAAAACCACTAGACGCAAAGAGTAAACAACAAAGGACAAAAGAGCATATAGGACAACCAGAAATCATCCCACCATACCCTTTGAACCCTTGCAGTCAACTCAAAACCCACTTCTCTAAGACACATATACCAGCACCTGATGCAAAAAACCTCCATGATATACCAGCACCTGATGCTTTTCAGAGACTGACTTTCCCATTCGAGAACTTGATACAGTATCCCAAAAATCACGATACAGAAGCAGAAAGTATTGTATTAGACGTTATTGTAGCCGAATATTACGCGGGTCCCGTAACCATTGTTGCCAATCTATAGATTTATATTTCTTTGATCTTCTTACTATCCATTCGAAGCACTTGAGTTGAATGTCTTGCATAATCTTGTTAGTACTTGAAACTTTTTTATCGAACACACGAGCGTTCCTTTCTTTCCAAATGAAATATCCGGAAGTCCAAATTGTTGCTTGCCATAACGAAGATAGAGCGGAGGGAACATTAACATTCCCACTATGTGAGAAAAGTTCATCAATAGTGAAAGCATTAACATTCCCGACATTCCACCAATTAAATAGTTTGGTCCACACACTCATTGCAAGGTCACACGTGACAAGGCAATGAGTACATGTTTCCACACTATCGTTACAACACGCGCACAATACCGAGTCTAAATCAATGCCACACCTATCAAGCTCCACACGAACCGGTAGTCTCCCTTTAATAGCTCTCCACACGAAGATATTGACGGACACTTCCTGCAAAAGCTTCGTCTTTGTCAAGAAAAATTTGAGATGGCCGAATATGCCAACTCTTAGTTTCAGACCAAGCTAACTAAGAAGAATGAGACATATACATTCATCATGTTGTCCTCGTTGTCGATACACATCATAGTACTAACCTAGTTTTAACTGCAAGACAGAGAAAAAAAACACTTCATACTTTTTTTTAAACATAAATAAAGACTTCGTAATAACGCTAAATATATGTAAAAAGGCAAGGAAAAAACAATTTACACATGTGCACAATAATTATAATGAAATTGAAAAGACACGACTACAAATCGGCTCCACACAAGTCTCTTAACCAAATCAAGTTGTGTCTTCCTATGTCAAAGTTGCAAACATCTCCGGTTAAAGTTTATTTTTGATGATTATCACCCTTATTGACAAAAGCTAATTTAAACGCCTAACAATTACAAATTCGTTACATAAAGCATAGTTAAAATTAACAATTTTCCATTACTCACACAAATCAAAACGCAGTATGTGATTAAAAAAAATAATAATAAAATAAAAAACAAAATAACTCTAACAAAAGCAACAAAAGAAATATACTACATGCATCATTTTTATCTTAAATAAACATTTTGCAGCCCATTGTTCACAAAATTTAGGACCAATATCTTCAAAATAGTTTAAATCACAATTTACCATGACAATAACAACTAACATATGAAAATAAGGAAGCCTTTGTGTTGAGTTTATGATATATAAAATACAATAAAACATAAAGACATCAAGAGTACACAGCGAAAGACTTAAAGATCATAACAAATAAATTAATTAACTGAAAGTATGCGTAACGTACCTCTTGCGAATGTCAAATCCCTCGAGCAAAGCAAAATAAAGAAGTACTAATTGGTGTAAGAATAATGTCTTACAACCACGTTCTTGTACACACGAATTAACCAACGAATCAAGCGATTGCTAGATCTAACACAAGTCCTCGTTTAAGAAAAACGAAACCAAACTCCCTTACTATTGGGGTGTTCGGCCGAATATGACTAGAGAGAGGAGAGGAGAGATCTAGGGTTAATTCAATGCACAAAGATATGAAAAACCCTAGAACCTAGCCTTGTTTATATAGTGAATGAAACCTTTGGGAACAAGTTAGGGTTTGGGCTTGGAAACCCTCCCCTTGGCCGGCCATAGGACAAGCCCAAGAGAAACCCATAACTTTTTTCAAGTCTTTTCATTACTAGTCCTTTCTCTTTTCATTTAACGGTCGTTAGTTATTTTTCCGTTAAATACTTAACGATCGTTAACCGGACTTAATGTGCAATAATTAATCGTAAACATAAACATTAATTATTAACTTTAATTCTCATTCGCTAATGTGTGCAATCCCGTGGTCACGAGTTCGAATCCGGACATTCACATGTTTGTAAATATATACATTTCCAACAGCTCCCACTTGGATATGTTTACAAAACGTGAAATGACATTGGTTAGCGTCTAGCAACACGCCAATGCCCCCGGTACAACTCGTGTATGGTTTTCTGGAGAAAAACCAAGTTTGATGATTCATCATCATATTCATCCTTTTGTTTCTAATACCATGTTAATAAGAATATGGATCTTACTCATTTCTTAATTAACTATTCTGTTTCTCGCTTTATATGATTGATTAAGATTACCAATTCTTCTGAATATATTCCAGAAGACCTTGGGCATGGCCATGCAAACATCTTAACAACCCTACGAGGGGCCCAGTAGTATTATAATTCAAAATAAATTTGAAGGAAACAAATCCCATTTTGACTACAAGCAGGATTCACAAATTTCGCAACACTTCTGAAAACAACCCTTATAACTACCAGTTACGTATAACGTTAGATTGCTTCACAAAAATGCACTACATCCATGACATATCTCTTGTATCTCAAGTCAGAGGATAAATATACATGATATACTTAATGACTAAGATCCATAAAGTATCATCATGTGGGTGGGATAAGTCCTATACTCAATTCATTGAATATCATCTGAAATTAGTCATGCTACGCATCAATATACTTTCAAGTATATTCTAACTAATACTCAGATTTGTCTTAATTCAATATCATTCCCATGTTATTGATCGACAAAGGATTATTTAGAATAACTTAAGTTATTCAAGGATTTAAACATGCAAATACAGGACACAATATTATAAATGAAATTAAACGTATACCGTACTTTAATTCATTATAAATAATAATTGTTTAACATCCTTTATCCAAATACTAAATAGATCAACGCATGATAATTCTTAGTTAATGAATTTTGCCTCAAGTCATGATAATCATACTTGTTGACAGGGCATAATTTCAACTAACTTTGATCTATAGGAATTTTGAGAATACTTATTTCAAGAATTCAATAAGTGAATTTCTTGTATATGTTTACACATATCTTGATATTGTCATATCATTCCATAAGGTGCGTGATAACCTGAACCACCCTTTTATGACAATTATCTTTCAAAACCTTAAAGTTTTAAAGTATTCTTTATTCTTTAATGTATAATGCAACTATGCTCTTAGATGAGCATAACTAGTCAACATGGTCATCATCAAGGATACCATGACTAGAATTGAGTGTCATCTCAATTATACCAGCATCATTGTGTACAACAATATGCTCTTTAAACATCCATAAACTTCAAACAGTTATAGTGTTATGTTGGTGCCTACCAAACTCAAGTTTGTTGGCAATGACAATTATGAAATAATTGCCATATTTTCATCCATAGAATCTAGGAGCATATCCAGACTGTGGAATGTGATTCTAAATCCAAACATATTCTTTTTAAAATATTTATTACACTAACAACTTTCAATGTTGTCAAATCATCTTGTAATCAAGCATGACACAACAACTTTATACATAACATGATGTTCATGATGAATCTTCAAGTTAAACTTTAAGATCTCATCTATCTTGTCAAAGATATGTATTCATCATGTTCTATTAGACTCATTTATTTACCGCATATGTTTATAATAATAAACATATTTTTCAAGGTTATATATCTTATTTCCAAATCTTACAAACGAAGTTTCATTCCCAACTAAAACTTAATTTAAGTGGAATGTAGTTGCCCATACAACATATAAGATTTAAGAAAATAAATAATACTCCCACTAGCTTTCAGGAATACTTATGAGCAATCTTATTTTAATTATTAAATCAAACATGGATTTAATATTAAACATAAGAAACATCTCCTAGATGCTTGCATATATCCATTCATGGATTCTTGCAGTTTGTACATATCCAAGGATTATTTGAATTCATAAAACTTCTTTGTATTACTCATCGTCCTCGCAAAAGTAATTTCACAACAAAGAGTTATGACATTCATTGTCAAAATTTCATATCAATGAAACTAAGTATGACAATTATAATCTTTATACTTCTATTTAATGTATCTAGAAAGAATATTCAATCATAGTTAATTGCTTAAAATATGATTAATATTATTATCACTAGACATGCATTAAATATGTGTACAATATTGTCCATATGATTTCTACACAAAGATTTAAACCACTAGGGTTTTCATCCTTTGAAGAAACTCATTTTCATTATTAAGATAAATCAAGTATCTAAAGTTGATTATCTTTATGGACAGCATCTCTACATTCATAGTATGATTGATTTTCCACAATTCCACATTTGGTAAATTTATCATTATGATTAACAGGCTTACCATGATCCTGTAACTCATATTCCTCGGCATATTAAATATCTGAGATATCCTTACAGATCTATGAATGACAATTCCATCATATTAAGGTCTATCATTTTCATGTTTAGCCTCATCATGATATTTGCTAGTGCATTTTAGAAGATTATGTATTTTGTAATTCAATCTTTCAAGATCTAAACAAAACTCCCACTTGCCTTTAAAAATTTAAAGATTACCTTTAAATAGTTTAGCAAGTAGAGCAACAATACATTGTTCTCTTTTGGGATATTAAAAAATATTGACAGTTCCTAACATTAGTTTGTTACAACTCACTCTATAAGTAGTTTAACAAATTCTGAACTTCATTTATAAGACTTAATGTGATTCATCACATTCCATAAACAAATGGTGTCTTATTAATCTTCTAGGTTGGAGTCTTATTAAGTATATTCAATCTATACTCAATCTACTAACCTTGATAACTTTTGGAAGAAACTATAGTTATCTTGAATCAAATAATGCCAACAGATTTTGATTCTTCTAACAGAACATACCATAAAACTGTGGTATTTCCTTAGAATTAATATTGTAAGATTAATCTAACAATATTTAAGATAACCATCTACTCTTTGGTTTATCCTATTTACCAACAAAGTAAAACTTTAATGGTACAATAGAATTACCAAGTCAATTGCATGCATTATAACACAAGTATTTTTGACCAAGTCAAAAGACATATCAGTTATAATCCCACTATACGTTATAAGTCATTGATCAACTCATTGACTTCATGCATATGTCTTAAATCATAGCAAGTTAACGTCTTACTTTATATTGTAAGTCTTGTATTAAAAGACTTCATGTTTGTGACTTTACAAAATCATAAACATTTATAATTAAAGTAATTATGAACACCACCTCGGGTTTCAATTCATATTTCAAGTTAATATTTACTACATATATTTAAGTCATTCAACGAATACTCAAATTCAAGGTAGTATTAGATTACTTCATTTAATTGTGTCATTCCATGAAATGTTCCATGTAAGAAACTGCAGAATCTTCCATGCTCGTTCTCACGACACGTGGATATTTTACCTTGGGCTACAATCTAGTTCACGTTCTCACGTAACATAAATTGTAACTACAAGTGTTTCTTAAATATTGAATGACATAAATATTTAAAATAAAGTAGTCTTTGTTATCATCTTGACACATGTTCTTAATAGGGCAATCATACATATATAAATGTATACTTCCTATTAGAACATTATTCTCTTACTTTACAATCAAGAGAATCCTTTTAAATCATATTAATATGTGTTGTACCTTGCACACAATAAGATTTCTCCCACTTGTGCATGGAACAACATCATGTAGCATATAAACAACACGATACACATTCGTTTATTTGATTAATATGATTTGTGTCATAGATATAACAAGTAGATGTAGAACTATATTGTTTAGTAAGGAAACGTACACGACTATCCTTAAAAACATAAGTGTCTACAATTGGAAAGTAATTATCTTAGATAATCTGGGTTACTACACAGGAAATAAGGCTTGTAGCTCCCACTGAATTAGAAATCATTAAAACAACTTCTTATTCAATAATGCAACACAAATGCTCCCATGAATCGACAACATTGTAAGTGTTGCATAACCGATGAAAACAACTTGCTTGCTTTTTACTTTCCTACACCTTTGAAGAACCATACGTAATCATTACTAAGGTACTAAAGGTGTATTCTACTATATGAATGATAGGTTATCCATCAATGTTATTAACTCGAAAAATTGGGTATGCAATTTCTTCCTCAACAGGCCTACCATCCCCATACTGGTATGTAGTACCTTTAAAGGCTAAAGCAAAACAACTAGATAAAAATATGCTAGTTTGCCTTTTACCAATTTTTGCGGTAATTAGTCTAGCTTCTAATCTAGTAACTCATATACATGTTTTCCAGTTAACCAACATTCATGTTGTTACAAAGGATTAATTCACCAAATGAGGGTAATGAAATCTTTATGGAAAATAAGATGTGCAATTCATTGCTAAGAGTTACATTAGAATTTAGACAATTCAAATGTTCCTATTATACCTTTCTCATTCATGAAAAGGAATAGGATTGAGTCTCATGCTTCTCCCATGGAAAAGAGACTTCGTTTGTCTTATCAGTAAATTATTCTTGATCAAACATTTGTTTGAATGCTAGAATGGATCAATTTACTAATCAAAGACTAAACCACGTTTACGGTTAAATGTTGCATTTATACATTCAAAAGAATTACAAAATTCAATTTTAGTATTTTTCGATAATTAACCTTTTCAATAAACAATTAAATACCCAAGGTTCATATTCATATAACCAATTAATTATTATTGAAAACTAGGATCCAAATTGTCATAATTTCATCACGTCAGTTGATCTGCTAGTAATGAACCTTATACAAAATGGTAGAGCTATTGCTCAATTGCCAATTTCAATTGCAATTCCTAGATTTATGGGATTTACATATAGCCAATATCAATCGCCATGTAAACATGTTTTATCCCATCTTATGCCTTGAGTTGCCAGCTCTCACTACAAAACTCAATTAAGTTGTCCAACTTAAGAAACCGCAAAATCGTCCATGCCCGCTCTCACGACACGTGGACATTTTACCCTTTGATTACGATCTAAGTCACGATCTCACGCAAATAAAAAGTAATCTTAGGTGTTTCCGTTTCGTTGGATGGCATATAACTTAATTTAAAGGGTAATAGTTTTGATGTTAAATCAAATATGTACAAAGATGTCATGCATTCATCTTTGTAGCATAGTTTTATTAAAACATTTATATCTTGTTTTAATGTATAAGTTTTTCATCATCAAACTTTAACTGAGGTATTGGGTTCACCAATTAAGGAATTTAGTGTTAATTATCATCCATTATACCGTACTTTTGCATAAGTGTAAACACTTAGTGTTTCGGATAATTACCACCAAAGTGGCGCATGGAATTAAAACTAATTAGCCCTTAAGATGAGCTTGCACATTTAATGGCTTACTAAGTAGCTCCACTCGAACTTACAGAGGGCAGAGGACCATGTACGCGCTAAAGCACAACCTTAGACATCCTTTCAGTGTGACTGTGCGCACTTCTTTAAACCCCTTTTATTAGTTCATTCTCATGGGTGAGCCTTTCAGACCATTTGTACCAAAGTCATCAATCAATTAAACGCTTATGATTACTATTCTTAAAATACATGTTTCACCATTGTTTAGGTCAGTTTATTTTTCTTGTAAAATACCCTTGTTACACATAACAAACAAGCAAGTATTTACAAAAATAAACAAATAAACAATGAATGCATAACAAATAAAAGTCATGCATATCAAATAGCCACATGCAAACGGTTTTGATAAATCCTATTAATAACCAATTCTAGATTTGACAATATGCATATATTTAATTAAGACTTTCACCCGTTTTCATCTATGTACAAGGTGAACCACATGCATCGATTCATCGATTGCGCAAGTCAAAATTAAATACATACCACATAGCACATAATTGATTAAATTAATAATTATTGAGGTCTTCCCCAATTTTAGATCTATCATAATTTAGTGTATATCACTTAAACAAGAAAGACATACAATAAAAGCAGATCCATGATAAAACATGCAGATAATTATCATGGACATAAAATTACACTTAACAATTAATGCAATAAAATCAAAGTTACGCATATACACATAAAGTTGCATGCATCTTAGGGTTTCTAATCCAATTAAAACAATAGTTTACAAAACCCTAATTAGGGCACCAAAATAAACGCCCCCCCTCAAAATTAGGGTTTAGGTTTTGCAAACCCTAGATCTAAGCATACAAATTATAACACATTCATGTTTATTTTAATTATGTGTTTCAGTAATTAATTACTTGTTATACAAGGCTCGTGATGCCACTGTTGAGTTTATGATATATAAAATACAATAAAACATAAAGACATCAAGAGTACACAGTGGAAGACTTAAAGATCATAACAAATAAATTAATTAACCGAAAGTATGCGTAACGTACCTCTTGCGAATGTCAAATCCCTCGAGCAAAGCAAAACAACCCTCGAGCAAAGCAAAATAAAGAAGTACTAATTGGTGTAAGAATAATGTCTTACAACCACGTTCTTGTACACACGAATTAACCAACGAATCCAGCGATTGCTAGATCTAACACAAGTCCTCGTTTAAGAAAAACGAAACCAAACTCCCTTACTATTGGGGTGTTCGGCCGAATATGACTAGAGAGAGGAGAGAAGAGATCTAGGGTTAATTCAATGCACAAAGATATGAAAAACCCTAGAACCTAGCCTTGTTTATATAGTGAATGAAACCTTTGGGAACAAGTTAGGGTTTGGGCTTGGAAACCCTCCCCTTGGCCGGCCATAGGACAAGCCCAAGAGAAACCCATAACTTTTTTCAAGTCTTTTCATTACTAGTCCTTTCTCTTTTCATTTAACGGTCGTTAGTTATTTTTTCCGTTAAATACTTAACGATCGTTAACCGGACTTAATGTGCAATAATTAATCGTAAACATAAACATTAATTATTAACTTTAATTCTCATTCGCTAATGTGTGCAATCCCGTGGTCACGAGTTCGAATCCGGACATTCACATGTTTGTAAATATATACATTTCCAACACTTTGATCATCTTTGTTTGTTGAGCTTAAGTTGTTTCAAAAGGCTAATCCAAAGACCCCTTAAACTAAAATGCAGATTTATCAAAAGGGTGTTTGGTAATGCTTATTAGAAATGCTTATCTGGTCATTGTGTTTGTCATTGTTTATCTAAACTACCTATCTAACTATTTTTGTGACTATGGATGAGCTTGGTACGAAAAAAAAACTGTTGAGTGATAAATTTGTACCTCTTGGATTGGTATATTCTGACCAGGAGCAAGGCCAGAAATCAAAGCTTGGTAGGCCTGGCATAACCTGAAAAAACAAATTCATCAACAAATCCAACTTTTCTTAAAGCACCAATCGAAGAATCAAGCAAACGTTAACTCATTATATATAAAGAAAGTTTCAACAAAGTTCTACCATTTGGAAGCATAGAAAAATATGCATTGATGCAAAACTAACAAACTGCTTTTGTGAAAGGCATAAGCTAACAAAAATTGAAAACAGAAAATACTGCAACCAGAGATATGAATAACAAATCAAACAAATATATGAATTTATATATAGTTACCTGTGATCAAAGAGTAGGGGCGGCAAAAATGGTGGCTGGAAGAAGTGAATATCGTAAAACTGAAGGAAGATGAAGATGAGATGCATTATCAGAATCCTAAGATACCATAAAGCATCTAAAAAGGGTATAGCACCAGTAACTAGTTGCCACATTAAGTGTTAAGCAATAATCAAAAAGGGTTTATAAATCTAACATTGATAATTTCTTATACATTCTTCACACAAACTTAATACGGGGTTATAGAATTCTTCACACATGCTTCTCGTTTGGTGTAATATCAATGTGCTAAATTGATAAGTTTAGCACACTGAATCAAGAGTAACTAACAAATTAAGAAACTTGAAATTCATATTGGTTCAAGAACCTAAGCAAATGATTTTGTATGTTTCACACAAAGTGAAGACCAAATATATTAATCATGACAAAGTACAAAATGGAAAGCATATTGAATTCTTACCATTGTGAAGAATAACGCTTTCACACCTCTCAATCAACTCCCAATGTCGACAATGAGTGACAAACAAAGCATTCGTATAATATAACAGATAAAGGAAAGCGGAGTTACTGGGATTGATTATAGATTTTGAATCAAACACAAAATTTAACAACAAAACATTAACATTGGCATTTTCACAAACACTTTGTGTGCATTGAAGATTAATTAAACCTGTTGCGCATACCTTTAATGCGGGCGAAGCTTAAGAAGTACAAGCAACAAAAGCAAGCTCATTCACTCATTGTATATCCAATTCGATAGCAAGTTTCTACAACCAAAATTTACAACAAAAAACAGAGAAATATGAAACGGAGATAAATGTGACAAGAAAAGTAACAAATCTCGCTTTTGATTATATGACTTATGAGACATGAGCTCAATTTCAAATCAGACAAGAAACATGACTTTGAATTTGAAATATTGAATGGAGAGAAATCAGCAAAAGAGAAAGGGCCTGCAAAATTGTAGTAGTTCCTATAGATACAATATTCTCTTTCGTCCATTAAAAGTACCAGCATGTGATACCTTTTTCTTTGACAAACTTGATCTTCTTCATCAAGTCCGGTGACTTTGGCCGGAATTAATTTATCTCTTTATCGCATAACTCTAATGTAGGTCCCCAAATCTTTTTATATGTTACTTCTAAACAAAATCGATATCATAGGTGGTTTCTGGACACCACCTACATATGTTGTAGGTTCGCCCCTGCCACTGTCCCTCCAATGATAGCTAAATATTCAAAACATGAAATTAAAATGATTCTTTAATGACGTTCTTATTTTTGCAGGCAAAAGTTCAAGCAAGGCACGAATTTTCATGATTGCAGAGAGTAATGATCATATTTACTGCAACTAAATATTATTAAGGGGTGTTTTTTTTTGCAGAGAGTAATGATCATATTTACTATACGAGTCACTTAATGGGGAAATATTAATTTTTTTTGCATATAAACCGACTAAGGAAAATAATGGGTCTCACTTAAAAATAATAATATTAAATAGGTTTGTGGATCCAATTCCTTAGCTAAGGAAAAAGAAACACAATTTTTTTTAGTGTATTCAATTATTCTTTATGCCATAATCAAAGAGTTTAGCAAGTTAAGCTATAATATGAGTTAAGAGGTATGAGGTGCAAATTCGTGTTATCTAATTAAGTTAATACCACCACGACGAATAGCAGAGGTCAAGGAGGCAAGGGGTGCAGGAGGGTCTAAAGATAGAGCCAAAAACCTACTAAAATGATTTTCACAAGTAGGCTGGAAACAGTTTTTGGCCAACCGTTATAACCCATTTTTTCTACCAAAACCAGCTAACCGACACATTGCTTGGTAATTACAGACATGACTTCCAACAACCAAATTCAACTAACTTTTTTCCTTTTATAATAAACGTTGCAAAAAACAATCTAGTATATGTTTTTTTTTCTTTTGTTTTTTTGTCTTTGTGTTGACTTTATGATAACTAAAGCATACATAGGTAAAATACTACAATATGAAAGTGTAAAACATATTCCTAACTGTTAAAATATTTAACCCGATATCCATTGTGTATTCTCTATGTTTTATGTTTTGTTGTTTCAGGTTTTGTGGAAGCCCATGTTGCTCTCAGCCCAAGCCTTTTTCTCAAAGCCCAGCTTCATTATGACCGTTTGGATGTTGCTGCTATATAAGAGTCTCACTTCTCTCATCAAGGGTTAGGGCAGTATATTGGTTCTTGTGAGCCGCTACAAAATATCTCTCTCATTTCTGCTGATCTTGAGACTTTAACTCAAGATCCTATCTATCCTTTTATTATTGTGTTTATCTTGTAAAACTATTATCAAGTTAGATAATAGGATCACACCAGAGTAGCTGTGGTGATCTTTTATGGTTGTAAGCTTCTGCTGTTGAACGTTAGGTTGTTTGATTTATATAAAGAGTTTTGGTTTTTGCATATCATGTTTTTCTACATGGTATCAGAGCCAGGTTGTTTTTAAAAAAATTAAAGAAAAAAGGGTTTCTATATTTCTGGGGATCTTGGATCTGGTTGTTCGTGGCCTGGCGGTTCCGTTGCCTCCTAGACTAAGTGAATCTAGGAGAAGCAGTTCGATTGTGCTGCGGAGATAGCGCTGTAACACCTCTTGTCTCTCTCCTTTAATTTATGTCTTTTATTTTTCTGTTTAGAATGCTGGAGGATAGGTTACGAACATTTGAGAAGCGTTGATTGGTTGTTGGAGATTAATTGTTGTTTGTGGAGGTATAAGGTGTTGCTGCTTTTATTTATCTCTGTTTCTTCTGTTTGTTTGGCTGTTTTTTTAATTTTTGGTATTATGTCTGAACATGGTAATTCTGACGATGAGGGTGTCAGTGATCCTGTCACTCTTATTGGTAAACTTGATGTTAGTAATCCTCTTCATTTGCTTCCTAATGACTCTGCTGTGCTTACTGTTATCTCTGTCAAACTTAGAGGGACTGAAAATTATCAAATTTGGGCTAATGCTATGCTTCTTGCCCTAGAGGGTAAGAATAAAATTGGTTTTATTGATGGCACTTGTAAAAGGTCCATTACTGATGAGCTTCTAGCTAGTGGTCCTGCTAGAAACAATTCTGGTACCTCTCAAAGGGGTCAGACCTCTGCCTTCTTAGCTAGTGGTCCTGCTAGAAACAATTTTCAAAAAAATCAGAACTCATATAGTAATGCTAGACATAACTCTATTGCATTCAGACCTAATTCTAACACTGGGTTCAAACCTGGTGGGACTAATGTGACAAGACCTAATATGAATGTTAACTCTGAAGTTGTGTGTGAGCATTGTGGTTATATTGGTCATACTATAGACAGATGCTTTAAAATCATTGGGTACCCTGCTGATTTTGGAAAAAAGAAAGGGGGACAAGGTGGTAAGGGTAAAAATGTTGCATACAACTCTGTAGGGTCCTCAGGTCGATAGTCCCTCGGATCCTCGGGGTTCACGATGAGCAACTTGCCACTTTGGTCTCCCTCATTAAGGAAACCAAAATGTCTGAGAAAAATATCCAAGCCAACATGGCAGGTACTTACTTTAATTCTAGCAAACTGTTCAATGACAACTTTGATAAATTTGTTCCAGTTCTAGTTCTATGCCAAAAATGAAATATGTTGGAAAAGTTGTGGACTCTGGTGCTAATCAGCACATGACCAATAGTGAGAAAGAGTTAGAAAATGTATATGATATATCTCATCTTAATATCAAAGTGTCTCACCCAAATGGCACTAGTGCCATAATCTCTAAAATTGGAAACCTTAGACTTGGAAATGGTCTTGTCCTGTTTGATGCGCTTGTCATTCCTGATTATTGTGTGACCTTGATTTCTGTTCATAAACTTGCTAAAGATAATAAAATCTTAGTTGTGTTTGATGAAAGTAAATGTTTCTTTGTAAATCAGGATTTGAATCTGAAAAACATTATGGGGATTGGTAAACAATGTGGTGGTTTATACTATTTAGATATTGAAGGTACTAAATGTGATAATATTAATATTGAGTATAAGTGTTCTTTGTCTCTCTATGATTGGCACTGTAGACTTGGCCACCCTGGTGACCCTGCCCTTGATGTTCTAAAAAATTATTTGAAAATTGGAAAAAATGATAAATATGAGGTTTGTGAAATCTGTCAAAGAGCTAAACAGACTAGACAACCCTTCCCTCTAAGTGATCATAAATCAAAAATGCTTGGTGATATTGTTCATCTTGATCTGTGGGGCCCATATAAGGTGGTCAGTCACTCTGGGCATAGATATTTTCTTACCATAGTTGATGATTATACTAGAGCTGTGTGGGTGTATCTTATTAAATCCAAGGATGAAGTTTTTGAGTCTATTAAAATCTTTTACAATTTGATTAAAAATCAGTTCAAAAAAACTGTTAAAGTGTTCAGAAGTGACAATGGAACTGAATTTCAAAATCAAACCTTTAACAAGTTTTGTGATAACATGGGGATCAATCATCAAACTTCTGTTCCTTACACCCCACAACAAAATGGGGTGGTTGAAAGGAAACATAGACATCTCTTGAACGTGGCCAGATGTCTTATGTTTCAGGGGGAATACCCTTAAAATTTTGGAATGAATGTGTGCTAACTGCTACTTATCTTATTAACATATTGCCATCTTCTGTGCTAAATGGAAAATCCCCTTACCATATGATTTATAATCGCCCTCCTAATCTCTCTCTTATCAGAATGTTTGGTTGTCTTGGTTTTGCTACTATTCTTAATAGTCATGATAAGCTTACAGCAGATCGAAAAATGTGTTATGATGGGTTATTCTGGTTCTCAAAAAGGGTACAGGCTCTATAGTCTTGACAGATGTCAATTTTTTGTGTCTAGAGATGTTAAATTCTTTGAGTCCATATTTCCTTTTAAGGAATCTATATCAAATGGTATTAAGAATAAGCATATTGAAACTGATGTCTTTCATGAAAATAACCTGTTGAATTTTTTTGATCTAAATAACCCTGAGCCTCCTAATGATGATGAGAGAGATGTATTTAGACATATTAGTGACCTTGAGTCACTAAGTGGAGGTAGCCCCTCTGCAACTCTTGGTGACAATGTGAACACTGGTGATTCTCCAACTGGATCATCTAGTGGTAACATTGATGCCAGATTGCATGATGTTGAGGCAGCCACACTTGATGAAAATTCGCTTCGAAGGAAATGTTGATCCCAACATAAATACTCAGGGTACTCAAACCTTAAGAAGATCTTTTAGAACTTCTGTTTTCCAAAAGTTATAATGACTTTGTTGTTAAAACCAATGTGAAATATGGGATTGAAAAATATGTTGGGTACTCCAACTTAAATGGTGAAAACCTGTGTTTTGTCACTCAATTGAATAAGAACTGTGAACCCAAGTCCTTCTTTGAAGCATCTCAAAACCCCTTATGGGTTGATGCTATGAACTTAGAAATTGCTGCCTTACTTGAAAATGATACTTGGGATGTTGTTGAATTACCCATAGGTAGAACTGCCTTGAACTCCAAATGGCTATGGAAACTTAAATATAAAGCCAATGGTGAAATTGAGAGGTACAAGGCTAGACTTGTTGCCATGGGGTGTGCTCAAAGGGAAGGGGTAGATTATGAGGAAACTTTCTCTCCTGTTGTTAAAATGGTGACTGTGAGATGTGTGCTTAATATTGCTGTTGTGAATTCCTGGCCCATTTTTCAACTTGATGTTAATAATGCTTTTTTTGTATGGTGAGCTTGATGAATCTGTGTACATGAGACCTCCTCAAGGTTTTTATGTTGGTGATAAGAATCTTGTTTGCAAACTTAAAAAATCTATCTATGGCCTTAAGCAGGCCCCTAGACAATGGAATGCTAAACTCACTTCTGTGCTCAGTGAAAATGGATTTAGTCAAAGTAAATCTGATTACTCTTTGTTTACTAAATCTGATAATGGTGTGTTTCTTGCTCTCCTTGTTTATGTTGATGACATAATTGTGACTGGAAACAATCTTGGTGAAATTGAGAAGTTTAAAATGTTTTTGAAAAGTAAATTCAAGATAAAGGATTTGGGAAAGCTTAGATACTTCCTTGGTATAGAAGTGGTTGATTCTGATAATGGTATTTGTCTGAACCAGAGGAAATATGTGCTTGATTTGCTTTCTGAATATGGTATGCTTGCCTGCAAACCTTCCAAGACTCCCTTGATGTCTAAACTATCTATATCCAACATTCCCACTGATACTGATCCTGCCCTTGTGAACATTGTTGATTATCAAAAGCTTATGGGAAAGCTTATATATTTGACCAATACCTGACTGATATATCCTATGCTTGTGCATTGTCTTAGTCAATTCATGCATTCTCCTTTAACATCTCACCTCAAAACTGCTTTTAAAATTCTGAGATACCTTAAAGGATCTCCTGGTCTTGGTATTCATATTGTTAAGAATACTGGTGTGTCTCTCAAAGGATACTCAGATGCTGACTGGGCCAAATGCATTGTGACTAGGAAGTCTGTTACTGGATATTGTGTTTTTATGAATGAGAACCTCATTTCTTGGAAAAGCAAAAAACAAAATACTCTCTCAAAATCTTCTGCTGAGGCTGAGTATAGAGCCCTAGCATCTTTAACCAGTGAGATCATTTGGATTTTGAAAATTCTTAAGGATTTGCAATGTATAAATCTATTGCCTCTTGATCTGCACTGTGACAGCAATTCAACCATCAAAATAGCTGCTAACCCTGTCTTTCATGAGCGGAATAAACACCTTGAGATTGATCTCCATTTTGTGAGAGAAAAAAATCTTAAATGGTGTTGTTAAAACAGTCAAAGTGGATTCAGCAAATCAAATTGCTGATATCCTTACCAAAGGGTTAGATATTTCTCAGCATCAGTGTCTTGTAGAGAAACTTGGAATGATTGATCTCTTTGGAATATCGGATTAAGGGGGGATGTTAAAATATTTAACCCGATATCCATTGTGTATTCTCTATGTTTTATGTTTTGTTGTTTCAGGTTTTGTGGAAGCCCATGTTGCTCTCAGCCCAAGCCTTTTTCTCAAAGCCCAGCTTCATTATGACCGTTTGGATGTTGCTGCTATATAAGAGTCTCACTTCTCTCATCAAGGGTTAGGGCAGTATATTGGTTCTTGTGAGCCGCTACAAAATATCTCTCTCATTTCTGCTGATCTTGAGACTTTAACTCAAGATCCTATCTATCCTTTTATTATTGTGTTTATCTTGTAAAACTATTATCAAGTTAGATAATAGGATCACACCAGAGTAGCTGTGGTGATCTTTTATGGTTGTAAGCTTCTGCTGTTGAACGTTAGGTTGTTTGATTTATATAAAGAGTTTTGGTTTTTGCATATCATGTTTTTCTACACTAACTTTTATCCATGTCGATTGTTTAATTATCTTTATTCTCACACACCCTGAATATAGGGTGTGTTTGGGTAAGCTTATGAACTGAGCTTATACTTAACACCCCAATAACATAATAGACAACTTCGTTGAGGTGTGAATAGATTATTTAGGACATTACTTTTTAGTCAAATAAATGTTAACTGTCTTTATCTGTCAGTTGAAACTGTGGATATTGGAACAGCCGAGTCTTTGCGATACAACTTTAGTGTAGTCAAAGCAGCAACTCATATTTGTCATAAAACCAATGAACCAATCATAGCCATCCTTTTTTTTTTATCTAAATTAATAAAAAATCATTTTTCATCTTTTTTGTAAAACAACATATCTTGCAAACGGTAAATCTTCAAGCTACAAAAAATACACCATCGTGACGAGAATTAAATTACATTTCTATAGATATACATTGTTATATACTTTCGACGAAGTTTTTTTTTTTTTTTTTTTTTTAATTTGATACAACCATGTTAAGGGTTGTATCGGGATAAGGCACCACTTCAAGCGTGTGCGAGCTCCTTAAGAAATTGAAGAGAAGAACTAGAGAATTATTGATATTAAACTTGATTGAATGATGAACTTAAATATTACAAAGAGTATTTATAAGACAAGGTAAAACCCTAATAGATAAATGAGCCTTGGGCTCGAGCCCACGCGTATCATTCCTCACTCCTTCAAAATCACCTTGCCCTCAAGGTGTTGTCTTCAAAAGTTTGCTTAATTCCGGGATTCCATGGTCTTCTTTGAATTGCAGCCTCCATCGTTTTCTTCTTCACATAACACAACACCCTTCTTCCATCTCTTGCTGCCTTACGACTCTTCTCGCGATATACCCACTTCAAACAAATAACCAAACTCTCACCAAAAACATCTCTACCCTCCAACATCTTAATCACAAACTCCTTGATTAAACCCAAATTTATTTCATCTATGCTATCATCAGATATACCACCTCCATCCTTAAGTAGCGATATCACTATATTCGACTCATCTTCGTCAACCCTACACGCTTCACCACAACCTACAACAACATCTCCCAGACTTTCTTTATTCTCTGAAAATTCGCTAAACTCACTACGAACTTTCGTGCTTTCCACATTACTCTCACCAATATAAAAAACATCATTTATAGCGCTACTAACCTCAACAACACCAATATCTTCATTAGCATCTAAGGACTCTTTAATCACATATGGAACTTCTTCACTTGGCCATGATAGAACGATATCTATTTTCTCTTCAATGTTCAGCTTTTTCCCTGCAATTATCTCAAAACGAGCCTCCATTATACGGGCTATAGAACAGGCTTCTCCTAAAGTTGTAGGCGCTAACCTTAAGAGTACACATTGTAGAAGTGGTTTAAGTCCCGAGATATAAATCGATTTAAGTAAAGATTCTGAGATCCCCGTTACTTGATTTATAAGTATCTCAAACTCACTCTGATATTCGGCCACCGTACCCATTTGCAAGAGCTTAGATAGTGCGTCCCGATCGTTGTTTCCCGATGCCATGAATAGTAACTCGAAGAACAATACTTCGTGAACAGTAATTTCACGATGAATAGTAATTTTCGGCGATGAACAGTACCCTGTGAATAGTGGTCGATGAACAGTAATTATTTTTTTTTTATTTTTTTTTTAAATTTAATTGGAACCCTAATTTGGTAGCCCTCTCAACGAGGACTCTCAATGAAAGCACCAATTGATACGACCATGTTAAGGGTTGTATCGGGATAAGGCACCACTTCAAGCGTGTGCGAGCTCCTTAAGAAATTGAAGAGAAGAACTAGAGAATTATTGATATTAAACTTGATTGAATGATGAACTTAAATATTACAAAGAGTATTTATAAGACAAGGTAAAACCCTAATAGATAAATGAGCCTTGGGCTCGAGCCCACGCGTATCATAATTTCTCCCAGAAAAATCACATGTGATTTGTAAAAATCACACGTGATTTTTAAAAATCACATGTGATTCGTAAAAATCAAATCACATGTGATTTTTATAGATCACATGTGATTTTTACAGATCACATGTGATTTTTCCAGATCACATGTGATTTTTCTGGACGATTTTTTTTTTAAAAAGGTTCGTCGAAAGTATATAACAATGTTTATCTATAGAAAGATAATTTAATCCTCGTCGAGATGGTATGGTTTTTTTGGCATAACGATTAACGGTTTGTGAGATATTTAATTTTTAAAAAAATGGTGAATATATTTTAATAAAAAAAATGAGTGGCTACGATTGGTTGATTGGTTCTATAACAAATACGAGTTCTATATTGAACTTTTCTCATATGGTTATTTTGAAAAACTTAAAGTATAATGGTTGATTTGCATTTTGGTAAAACTTTAAAAATAAAGGACCAAAAGTTCATCCATTGTTGCATCGGTACACATAAAAACAATCTTTTTTGTCTATGATACATCACACAAGTATTTTACATGTTAAATGCATAAAAAAAAATTAGGGTGCGTTTGGTTTGCTTTTCGGAATCACAATCGGTATGGATTTGATAAAAAGATGGAATGAAATAAAATATATGATTCTCATTCTTTACGTTTGTTAGTAAAATTAAAATAAAGGTATCACAATGGGTTAGGCCCCACATTTATTATTATTCAACCTACATAGGTGCAATTTGCATTAAAATTTGTGGGCCCATATATTTTTAATTATACATAAAGGAATGGCTTGTGGAAACCATGCTTTTCACACTACTTTGAGAAAACCTTTCTTTCACGGGTTTCAAAAACAGAATTTTTCAAACCAAACTAATTTTATGATTCTTATATCCATTCCATGGAGTAGAAACCTCAAACCAAACGCTTCCTTTTACTATTTGGTAAATAGTAAACATTTAACAAATGTTTATATTTAGAATAAAATTTATAAGTTAGCTTGATTTCTTAACTGTATTTTTTTTTTGGAAATCGTTTAAGTACATAAGATGTGAATTTCATATCTCAGCCCGTTACATAGATGATAAATCTAACATAACAGTCACTGCTACTTCCAAAACAGAAGAAACAAATTAAACACTAAAATACATTTGATTCAAAAATGACATCAAACATAAACTAACGTCTAAATTGACCATGAAGATTATTGTCCCACACTCACACGCCTTACAAAATGTCTTATGTTCTTCAGTTAAATCATATGTCTTAAGTGTGAGTTTCAGAAAAACTTTTCATACTAATCATTTATATCGATCTATATACGGATTCCATGATCTCTTTATCCTTATACACTTTTAGGCATTTTCATAAACTTGCATGATATCCATTCTTTTACACACACCAAGAAGAATTAACCTATTTATGGTAGTGTCCCTTCCACTTAAAACTATAAAACAACATCGGAACATAACCATTTTGTTAGCAAGGACACATTTATTCTTATGCATAAATCAACTTTTGTTGTAGTTCTATATATTGAACAACATAATTGTTAATCTGTTCTAGGCATGGAAAACTTGGCTGAATGGTACACCATTAGATATGATAGATCCTACATTGAAGACGGGACCAGGTTCATTGCGCAACGTAGTTAGAAGTATCCATATTGGGTTGTTATGTGTTCAAGAAAATGTTGATGATAGGCCAACAATGGCTTCAGTTGTTCATATGCTCAATAACTTATCCGTGGCACTTCCAGTACCATCTGAACCTGCATTTTTCATACGTAGTAATACTGATCTTGAAATGCCACATTTAAACGAGTACAGTTCTTCAGGATCAAGATTGTCCCGACAGTCGATAAATGTTGTATCAATATCTGAGATAGTTCCTAGATAGGTTTGGAGAAGGCACTCAATATGATATGGTAAGTACTTGGTTTTACATATAGAAACTTAATTCAGTTTTACCGTGGAAGGTTGTATCCTGATTCCTGAACTTAAAGCTACCATATATGTGATGAACTACTATCATAAGCGCAAGTTTCTTTTCACAGTTTTCTTCTTACTATCGGATCGCTATTTTGATTTCGTAAAAGCTAAACTGGAATTACAATAACTTGTTCGAACTTTCTACACATAATTACGTCTTGTTTGTGTAATATACATTTTAGGTTGTTAATTAGTTCCTATATTATTGTTTCCTTTTCACGCGATAGCAAATATAATTAAGATGTACTGATAAAATTTTCAAATATCAGAGTAACAACAATATTAAATCTTTTTTTCCCCAACAATATTAACCTTTTTAACAAGGGGGGATTGCATATATATCTTTCGTACACGTTTTTAATGGCCAAAGTACAATGATTTTTAATGATAAAGTTTTTAATGCCCAAATGCCCCTTTTAACAAATATGTAATTAGAAACCAATAAAGTAATAACTATATGTTTTTCAGTTAGTTACCGTATAGCATCCCACGTCATTGCTAGTTCTATATGCACACATGGTCATGGTTATGCTACACGGGTCAGGTTAAAATGAATCAAAGACATAGAGTTGAAGTCAGAAAACTTCACAGAGAGTGGTTTCAAAACCACTTTCCATGAACCATCTTTACCGGGTCTTCATGACCTTTCGTGTAGTAGTGCTTTGAAGTAATTAAGCCTTCAAGACAATCTAAAAGCCTTTATTGCTTGCACCAAGCAATAGCAACGACATAAAGAAAGGTGCTACCGGCGGTACAACCTCCAACGGTCCATACAAATTATGCTTACTGATCTCCTTTTCAGAATCAGTGTCCCCTTTGAAAAGGTTAATTTATATGTACATTCCAAACGCTCCAACTACAACGACAAATACATTTATTACTTGACCAGCGGTTTATAACATGACCCATGCACATTTGTAGAAGATAGTTTTGCTTTTGTCCAACATATATTATGTTGACGTAGTCTTCATAGGAACTCTAGTATTATGCAATGACTTTAATGTTTGCTGAGAAATGGACACCATACGTGTGATTATTTGCTGAGAAATAGAGAGAATTCAGTGACTTTAATGTTTCCAGTATTGCTTTCTAGAATACCTCCAGTTAGCTAATTATTTATTAGACGAATTGAGACCCATCAACACATAACTGTCGTTGAGGTATTTCTCCAACAAGAAAGGTCCATATTAGAATGCGGCCGTGTTTCCTCATAATTTGTTCTCTCCCAATGTGAAATGGAAATAGAAAACATGTCTTCTATGATTAACAAAATGATTCATTCAGAAAATTCATAAATAATTGGGCCCGGAAGACTTGGAAGTCGTTGTTGGCTAGGCTCAGGTCAATGCACAAATTGCATTAGTTGTCCCATATATGGCTCAAATTTACTTGGAAGTCATTGTTGGCTAGCGGGTCTTTTACTCCTCTAGTGTAAGAAGAAACGAGTGGCCATCATATGATGATTATCAAGCGGGTCATTTACGTCTCTATGGGATACCTTTCTCTCAAAACAATCAAATAAATATGGCAAACATATTCATAGTGAATTAAAAGATGGATTTTTAGAAAGTTGTTCATTATTTTTTATGACCCTCTAAAACCATCCAATTTTTCAAATCCTTACTTGCACGTCAACATGATCATACTCACTGAAAAACTACCCATATGGTTCCTGCTTGTTTTCATATATCTATTCAATACCATAACCTTATCGCGCTCAGATCCAATTTACAATATGTGTGGCGGTGCTAATTATACTAGAAATAGTATGTACGAAAAGAATTTAAACACAACCCTCTCCGTCCTCTCTACCACCAACTCTGGCTTCGGTTTCTTTAACTCCTCCATCAGACAAGGCATTGATACGGTCAACTCTATTGCCCTATGCCGTGGTGACGTCAATCACAGTGAATGTCAAAGTTGTCTCAATGACTCCATAGTTGAAGCGAGACAAGGTTGCCCTAACAAAAAGGAAGCAACCATATACTATGACTACTGCTTGTTAAGATACTCTAACCAGACTATATTGGGAAGAGATCAACCGAGGCCTTATCTCTTTTTGATGAACACGGCAAACGCATCTGATAATTATAAGGTTCAGTTCATTGAGGCCCTGCAACCGTTGTTGAATGATCTGAGAGCCCAAGCGGCTGCTGGTGATTCACTCCGCAAGTTTGCCACTGGGAATAGAACTGGGCCTGATCTCACAACGATTTACGGGCTTGTGCAGTGCTCTCCAGATTTACCAAACCAGCAGTGCAATGATTGCTTAAATGATGCAATCAATCAGTTTTTAATTCAGTATAGTGGGGTAATAGGAGGGAGAACTCTTCTACCTATGTGTAACTTTAGGTACGAGATTTATCCATTTTTTAATGTGAGTACTCTAGCAATACCCCCACCACCATCGCCGTTACCTGCACCACCACCAAATTTGCAGGTTTCGCCACCACCACAAGGTATGAAACCGAATTGCATTTTATGTTAGGTTTAACCGGTTAAAAGTTGCATTAAAGCAAACATATCATTTGCATACACTTTTTAAATCATTATGTCTATAAATGCAAAGGTACGAAAAATATATCACCATATTCGCACATAAATAGCAAGGATAAAAAGAGCGCTTTTGTAAGTGTGTAGATATAAATTTGGTAATACGGAATCTCCTCATGCTAGCTTCATCTTGCACTATGAACAAAAGTTTAACGATCGTTACCTTTTAAAACTGTGGACAAATTTATGTTTGTATACATCAATATATGAGAACATAACTGGTTATGCTGTTTCTATTTGGTTGGGGGAAATGAACCCAAAGAAATGGAAATGGATACCTTTCCCTTGTATGGTAGCCCACTTTACAATTCTTAAGGAGTTTTGTTTACACACAATCCGAGTTCTCTAAATTCCCCTACTTTTTTAGTGGAAAACAAATTCTTTACATTGGAGGCTGTAGAAGCAAATCAAGTGAGTACCACATGGTATCAAAATTCACAAAATACATTCAAATTCAAACCCATCAGGTAATAATGGATGAGTACAAATTTGAAATAGTGCCTTTTTCTCTTCCTGGCTTTCATACTTTGGATGAATCTGTGAAATTTAATCATAACATACATTTTTTTTTTCTCATATATCTAAAAAGATTGGTTAAATATTACTGTAGTAACAGATATTCTATGTTGACATCACTTATTGGAAGAAAATTATTAATTAATTTGATTTCATACCCGAAATACCTGTATGAGTGTTTTAATGTCGGAGCATTCAAATTTAGACAACTCATTCATGAGATTTATATTTTTGCAGGCAAAAATACAAGCAGGGAACGAACTGTGATAATAGTAATAGTTATTGTAATAGTCAGTGCCATGATAATAATCACTTCCATCTGTATCTTCATAAGATTGAGAAAAAAGCAGCAGCAAACGACACCACAGACCGTAAATACAGAGAGTAAGTTCCAAGTTTGCAACTTATACATTGATCATAGTTTATGGATCACACTTACTTCGTTGTCAAGTTAAATTCTAAATCTCTTTATCTACCAGCTGAAAGTATGGATATTGGAACGGCTGAATCATTGCAATACAACTTTAGTTTAGTAAAAGTAGCAACGAATGACTTCTCTGAAGAGAATAAGCTAGGGCAAGGTGGCTTTGGAGCGGTTTACAACGTATACACATCTCTATGTTGCTAGCTATTTCCCGAAGAACGAGAATATATGTTAATGTAACATGACCATTGATATATGTTCTCAAATGATATTTAGGGTAAACTTGAAGATGGACAAGAGATAGCAGTAAAGAGGCTAGCAAGAGATTCTGGGCAAGGTGACGTAGAATTCAAGAATGAGGTCTTGCTAGTTGCGAAACTTCAGCACCGTAATTTGGTTAGGCTGCTTGGTTTCAGCATAGAAGGAAGCGAACGACTTCTCATTTACGAATTCTTGCCAAATGCTAGTCTTGATCAGTTTATATTCGGTAAGCTCTGACTTAGCCTATTTTTCGACCTCACATAAGAGACAGAATTAATAGAGAATAGATTACAACATAATTTGGGGAACCATATCATGTTTAGCGACTAAACGCATGCTTTGATTACTTCCAAAATTAACAAAATACGCCTACTCTTTCTCAATGTAACAACTAGCTTCAAAAAGTTGATCTGAATCTGGTGACACTAACATGTAGCCGAAAAAGTTAATTTTCTTTGTAAAATTGTTTGGCGGAAAAAGAGATCAATATTGATAGATACTTCAACAATGTTTGGCCACTTTAATGACGAACTTTTGAGTTAGCAGATACTGTTTTTGTTGTATTGAATATAGTTATTCTGATGGTGTTTGTAGATCCCACTAAAAGCACACTTCTTGATTGGGGAAAACGATATAACATCATCAAAGGCATTGCAAAGGGACTTTTATATCTTCATGAAGATTCACGTCTAAGGATTATTCACCGGGATATGAAAGCTAGCAATGTTTTATTAGATGCCGAGATGAACCCTAAAATTGCAGATTTTGGCATGGCAAGATTGTTCAAACCAGAAGAAACTCAAGGCGACACTAGTCGAATTGTTGGAACCTAGTAAGTATAGATACTTTAAACAATATCATTAGGTAGTACTCTTGTTTATTCCCTCCAAATGAGCAAATGCTTAAATTAATCTTTGTTGTCTTGTTCTCTTGTACAGTGGTTATATGGCCCCAGAATATGCCATGCACGGTCAATTCTCAGTAAAATCGGATGTCTTTAGCTTTGGTGTGTTAGTGTTGGAGATGGTAACTAGTCAAAAAAATCAATGTTTTCGTAGTGAAGATGGCATCGAAGACTTGCTTAGCTTTGTAAGTATCAAATCAATCTATCATACATATATAATTTTTATGGAGAATTGTCTCAACACGACGTAGTTCTAAAGATTTATTTTGAAAACATGTTTTAGCAAGGAAGCATTAATTAATTACCTTCCAAAATCATTTTTATTGTAATTTTGAGATGTTGTACAACAAATTGATAATTTTTTTTAGGCATGGAAAACATGGCGGAATGGGACGACACTAAATATGATAGATCCTATATTGAAGACAGGATCAGGTTCATTACGCGACATAATTAGAAGCATCCATATTGGGTTATTGTGCGTTCAAGAAAAAGTTAATGATAGACCAACGATGGCTTCAGTGGTTCTTATGCTTAATAGCTTCTCTGTTACACTTCCAATGCCATCAGAGCCTGCATTTTTAATGCATAGTAACACTGATCCTGAAATGCCACTCTTTAACGAGTACATGCACAGTTCCTCAACAAGTAGCAGTGGTTTGGAAAAACATAAAACATTAAAATCAAGATCAAGATCGTCTCAACATTCGACAAATGACGTTTCAATATCTGAGATAGTTCCTAGATAGGGTGTGAGATGGAAGGTTACATCCTGAACTTAAAGATATGCCAAATATGTGATCACTTTTATCATCAGCGAATTTCTCTTCGTAATTTTCTTCTAATTATTATTTTGATTTCGTATAAAGTAAATGAGAATTACAATAAGTTTTTTTTTTTTTTTTTTACTTTCTCCACATAATTTTGCCTTGTTTTTATGATATGCATTTAGGATAGTTGGTTCCAATATTACTATATCCGTTCCATGATAGCAATATTAAGATGTAGTGATAAACTGATAAATCTGTCAAATGTCAAACATACCAACAATATTAAGTCTTTCTTTGCCAACAATACAGCAATAACTAAATGTTTTTCAATTAATCACCATATAGTGTTTTGCGTCATTGCTACTTCTATATAATACATGCTCTATTAGCTGCACCCAGTCATGGCTATGCTAATGAAATGTTGTAGAAATCAGATAGTTTGAAGTAACTGTGCCTTTAAGAGCCATGACATTACTCTAGAAGCCTTTGTTGCTTGCACCAAGCAATAGCAACAACATAAAGAAAGATGCTACCAGTGGTACAACCGCCAACTGTCCATATAAATTTACGCATACCAATATCCTTTTCAGCATTAGTTTCGTCTTTAAAAAGGTCAATTTTTATGTTCATTCCAAATGCTCCAACCACAACCACGAACGCATTTATTATTAGACCTGCGGTTGACAACATGACTCCCATCTGTAAAAGGTGGTTCTGCTTGTCATCCAACATTATGTTAATGTAGTCTTCCGTGTCCTCCACATACTCCCTCAACTAAGCACGAACATTTGGGTAACGGGTCAAAATGAATATTTTTTATGCAGGTTTGTTGTTACCATTATTAAAGTTGAGTGACATACCGTTGATAATTTATTTAGAGTACCATCTATCTGGACAAAATAAGCCTCCAACAGCATTTCAAGTTCCTCAACGTCACGGTGTTTGATAGTTGTGTTTCTAGTGATACGACTTTCTCTTCCAAGTGTATTAGATCTTAAAAATCGTTCACGTTGGCTATCCATCCTTTTAAGATTGACTTCATTTATGCTCTCATTGGCTTCCATAGGAACTCTAATATAATGCAAGAGGATATAATGGTAATTCCTAATTCAGAATAGAAAAGAAAAGAAAAAGTAGGTGGTATGCTGTTAATAGAAGATGCAAACCTATCATCTGCTCCTGATTGAAGAGCATGTTCATCAACGTCATCTTGCTCATCTACAGATGATGTTTCAGAAGCATTTTCTAGTTGTTGCATTAGTTTATCAGTCAAATACATTTCAGCCATATCTCCATCATCATCAAGCAAGTGTTCTAATTCATCCCTAACCTAAAATAATGTGAGTTAGTTATTAATAGTATGGATTGATATAGTTTGCAAGGCCAAAGTTAAAACCTAAATGTTTTATTCACATAAAAGTGACGAACCTTTTGAACACGTCCTGAAATAGCAACCAACCTACTTTTAATTTGACGAACTCGTTCAAGATTAAGTGTGCTAATCTTAGTAGTCAACTTATCCAAAGCTGGATGCGCTTCTGTCTCCAACGTCCTTGCCTAAATCATGATAAGATGGGAAGAAAGTAGCTTAGTAGAGATGATCAAAGGGGTTTACCCGGTTTGGGTCTATGCTCAAACCCCGTAGATTAGTCCACCAAAATGTTGGAAACCATGGTTACCCAATAAAAAAAACAAAGGGCTATTTGGTAACGGGTCAGACAGACCTACTCAACACCTGCCTGTCATTTTGGTGTATTGGAAATTATTCATTGATGTAATATGATCTCAGAACAAAGTTATACGTTGTAACTAGTTATATAGATTCTTTGAAAAAAACCGATTTTGAACATTTATTACCCGTTCAACCCATTTAACATGTTTCATTCTTGCCTATTTGACCATACTCAATGATGTAAATACAAAGTAAAACATCTCACCTCTTTGTCTAAGGAACTGCAAGCTGCCTCTATGCAACCCTCCAATGCAACAAACTCGAATCGAATCAGTCTAACTCCACGGCTATCAAGAGAATGTAATCCATTTGGTTTAACCTCCTCATGTGTTTCTCGGCTAGTGGTTGATACACTTGGAGGGGTGACTCCTTCAGGTTTCGGTTCTCCCAAATCATACAAATGTGTCCAATCTTTATCATCAGAATTCGCTGTTCCTGCCTGTTTGAAAATATTTCAAAACAAAAAATAGGAAAACGTTCTTAAAACTTACAAATTTTAGTATAAGGATCTGAAGCTGATAAAATCATATCATTAATATTAACTATTGTTTATACTAATTAGCTTAGCTGAACCACGTAAATCTTATGTTAGTTTTATTTCATTTTTGTGTAACAATTTGTTTTTGTGTGTGTTACCTATTAGTCATTCATGATTTACAATACAAAACATTTTGCGGAAAACATAGATTAATAACCTGAGAAGCGGCAGTTGCATGATAATAACGCATGATACGTCGTTGAAGCTCTTCAACAAAGGTAACAACAAAAGGATCCGTCGATTTAAGCAAAAGCACCTCATATGCAGTAATAATAGCCTTGATATGTTCCAAATTTAGAACAATAGCCCGTTCTCTACCAAGCACCGTAGACGGATAAGACAACATAGGATCTAAAATACGTAAATCACGTGCTGGTAACCCTGTCCGTCTCATAACCGTATGCTTACCTGCCTCAACCACTTGGCCTTGACCTGTGGAATCTACAAGGAGCCATTGTCTTACTCCTGTGGCCTTTTTTCGTACTCCTGGACCGATGTTTGCGTGCGGGGTGGCAGCTCGTGAGGGTGTGACGTGACCGTGTTCTTGCGGCGGGGATGCGCCGGTGGTGGCGGGTTTGGAGGGTGGATTACGACGGGAATTCATTGTTGCCACCTTTTGATGGTTTGGAATCTATTTGAAAATCTGGTTTTTTTTTGTATGAATCTCGTTGGTGTTCTATTCACCTTTCGATGGTTTGCCACATGCATTAAGCTTAAATTGTGGTCACATGAGTAAATAGTAATTATTATGTTAAAAAGTCGACATTGTCGACATTTTTGAGAAAGCGTATGATAGTAAATTGGAGATTTCTACTTAACATAATGGAAAAAATGGGATTCACATATAAATGGTGTAAATGGGTAGGAAGTTGTCCTAGATCGGCCACGATGTCAATTTTAGTCAATGGCTCCCCAACAAAATAGTTTTGTTTAGAAAGAGGGGTTACACAACGAGACCCTCTTTCACCTTTTCTGTTCATTTTGGCGGCCGCAGGGTTAAATGCAATTGTTAACGAAGCGGCGGAAAAAGGCGTCTTCAAAGGAATGAAAATTGGGAATGACAATGCGGTGGTTTGTCATCTTCAATACGCGGATGATACTATTTTTTCCGGAGAATGGAATTGAGAAAATGCAAGAATTCTAATGTGTATTCTTAAGTGTTTTGAGGAAGTATCCGGGCTCCGGGTTAATTATAATAAAAGTAAGCTATATGGAGTTGGAGTTAATGAAGAGGAGTTGAGGGACATGACGAGATGGATGAAATGTGGTGTTGGTGACTTCTTATTTACATACTTGGGGTTGCCGATTGGTCAAGATATGAGGAAAGTCGGTGCTTGGAATAATGTGATCGAGAAATTTAAAAATCGATTATCCAAGTGGAAAGCTAAATCGATGTCATTTGGGGGCGCTTAATATTGGTTAATTCAGTTCTAAGAAGCTTACCGTTGTATTTCTTTTCGATGTTCTGTGTGCTTTTGAGTGTAATAAATCAACTTGAGAGAGTGAGAAAAAAATTTCTTTTGGGGTGGGGTGGGGGAAGGTAAAAAATTACCTTGGGTTAAATGGGACTTGTTACTAGCCTCACATGGAGAGGGGGTTTAAACATTCGGTCACCGAAAGGAAAAAATTTAGCTCTTTTAGGGAAATGGCGGTGGAGATTTAAAAGGGAGGTGGGTTCCTTATGGGTTCGAGTTATTAAAAGTATCCATGGTGGGTGTGAGGGGCTTGGGGTGGGGGACATGTGGGGGAGGGGTGGGGTATGGAATGACATTATTGGGGCGGGGGAGGAGTTGTAGGGGTTAAGTCTAGAGTTCAGGTCATCTTTTGTGGGGGAGGTTGGGAATAGGGGTGATATTAGATTTTGGGTTGATAGATTGGTGGGAGGGGTTAGATTATGTAACAAGTTTCCTAGATTATACCATCTAGATAGGGAGAAAAGAGGGTATGGTGGCGGAAAAAGAGAAATGGGTAGACGGGGTTTGTTGTTGGGAATGAGAATGGGTTAGAAATATTAGAGGAATGGTGTATAAGGAGTTTGCAGAATTACAAAGTATATTGCAAAATGTGGTTATTAAGTTTGATTGTAGGGATCAACGGAGATGGGCGCTTCATGATGGTGGAGAATTCTTAGTTAAAATGTTAACAAAGATGGTGGAAGAAAAGATTATAAACGTTGGTAATGGAGGTGTTGCGACGATATGGAACAAATGGGTGCCTATAAAAGTTAATATATTTCGTGTGACGGACTCTAAAAGGAAGGCTTCCTGTTCGTGAAGAGTTAGACAAAAGAGGTATTGACTTGAATACGCTTCTTTGTCCATCGTGCGGCGACATGGTGGAATCTTGCTCTCATTGTTTAGTTATGTGTAATTTTGCTATAAGCGTGTGGGCAAAATATTTAATTGGTGGAAAATTGGGAACGTGAGCGCTTTCTCCATTGAGGCATTCTTCTCTAACAATGATAATGCAAATGTTCCCAGTCGTTCATCAAGATTGTGGCAAGCGAACATTTGGACTTTTGGGTACTACATTTGGAAAGAGAGAAATAAACGTGTCTTCAAGGGTAAAGTTTCTAGTATAAATAAAATTGTTCAACCAATCCAACTTAAAATTTTCGAGTGGATTGTGAGAAGATCGGGAAAGAAAAGTGAGATGAATTGGCAACATTGGCTTTTTGATTCGTTAAAATGTCATATATGAAGATTTATGCAAGTGTGATACAGGTTCTGCAATATGCAAGTCTGGTATTTCATGTTGTGCGGGCTGCAAGTTTAAGGTTGTTGTGTTCGAGCTGCATTACATTTGTAGGGTAAAAGTTATGAACTCAAGTCATTTATGCTTTTTGAGTCTCTGCAGTTTCAGCTGGTTTGGTACTGTAGGACAGATTCTCAAATAGTTACCAGGGTGTTTGGCATTGTGAGTTAGCTCAATAGTTATTAAAATTTGATGGAATTTTGTGGGGTGTGGCCCTTTATAGTTCATGGTCTTGCCTCTTTTTATTCAAGTTCTATATATATATGATTTCATCCTTTTGTCCTACTGGGTGGGGCATGTTTGTAGTTTTTGGGTTAATTTTGGGTGTGGCCATATGGGTGCTATATTTGCTGGGTATAGTTATTCATTGTTTTGAATTTGTATTTGTTGTTGTAAGCCTTTGCGGGTGTTAATTTCTTGGGTCCATTTTTTTTAATCGTCTCGATTATGAAAATTGGATGTCGTTGTTTGTATCGGTTTTGTTTGTTGGTAATATATTGCTGCCTTCCAAAAATGTCGACATAATATTTCAATGTTCTTTCTTGAGCCAAATTTCATAAATCTCACTATTAATTGTTTGTGGGTTGAGGATTTAGCCACTTTGAACAAGTCAAAGGGCATTTGAAATGTAACAAATCGTTAAAAGAATATAAAGTAAAAAGTGTGCATTCCAAACAAAATTATGATTCTTTAAAAGAATTAACACGTTACAATAAAATAGTTCATTTACACACTTTTATTTTCATATTTTTTAAAATGTGAAATTTTTTATTAGTTTATTAACACTTAATAATGCGTAGATTATTAACACTACAAGAAAATATTTCAATCTACAGACTTAAAGTTTTATTACAATATTAAGTGTTAATAAACTAATAAAATTTTATATAGATATTAAAAATGTAAAGGAAAAAATGTACAGATTTTACTATATATTTTTTCTAGTAAAATGTACAGATTTTACTATTAATTGTTTGTGGGTTGAGGATATAGCCACTTTGAACAAGTCAAAAGGCATTAGAAATGTAACAAATCGTTAAAAGAATATAAAGTAAAAAGTGTGCATTCCAAACAAAATTATGATTCTTTAAAAGAATTAACACGTTACAATAAAATAGTTCATTTACACACTTTTATTTCATATTTTTTAGAAAAAATTACACGTTTGGTCCCTATGGTTTGCCCAATATAACAACTTTAGTCCCTAAGTCACTTTTATTACACCACAAGTATCTAATTTTGAAACTATGCACGCTTTTGGTCCCTATTTTGGATGGGCGTTAGTTAAGTCCGTTAAGTATTTTGCGTTGTTAGTCCTTCGTCAATAATTTTTGCACCGTTAGTCCTTAAAGTTATATGCATAAATCGTCCTTGTGGTTAGCCCGGTCACCGGGTCGGTCAACGCCACGTGTCACCACGAGTGGTGCCGCGTGGCATTAATCGAGTCGGTCAACGGGTCGGGTCGGGTCGGTCAATGGGTCGGGTCAGGGTCGGGTCGCCGCGTGGACCAATGAGGTGGTGCCACGTGGCATTGGTATAATATACCAACAATTTGTCAAGTGTGGGATTCGAACCCGGGCCACTTGGGTGGGAAGCCAAGCCTTACCCAACTGGGCTAAGCATAGCTTCAATAATATTTCCCTAAATCAAATACATAACCCTTCCAAAAGTTAAAGCGTCAAATAATATTAAAAGGTTCAATTTTATTTTTTGGCCTATCAATTTAAGGGGTTATATGGAATGTAAAAAAATAAATAAATATACCGTCGGACTCGTTTTTTCGTGCTCTTTCCAACGGTAAGCTCGAGGAATTTTTCGACTTAGTTTGAACCTCGAAAATGCGAAAATCACCATTTTTCTTTGTTTTGCATTTTCGAGGTCCAAACCAATCGAAAAAATTATCGAGCATACCTTCGGACTCTTTTTTGTGCTCTTTCAATGGTAAGCTCGGGAATTTTTCGACTTAGTTTGAACCTCGAAAATCACGAAAATCACCATTTTTCTTTGTTTTTGCATTTTCGAGGTCCAAACCAAGTCGAAAAATTCACGACATACTCTCGGACTCGTTTTCGTTCTCTTTCTAATGGTATGTTGGAGGAATTTTTCGACTTCAAATGAACCTCGAAAAATCGAAAACAAAGAAAAATGATTATTTTCGCATTTTTCGGGGTTCGTTTGAAGTCAAAAAATTCCGAGCATACCATTGGAAAGAGCACGAAAAACGAGTCAGAAGGTATGCTCGGTGAATTTTTCGATTTGGTTTGGACCTCGAAAATGCAAAAACAAAGAAAAATGGTGATTCGCATTTTGAAAGGTTCAAACTAAGTCGAAAAAATTCCCGAGCTTACCATGGAAGAGCACGAAGCAGTCGACGGTATCTTTCGGATAATTTTTCGATTTGGTTTGGACCTCGGAAAATGCAAAAACAAAGAAAAATGGTGATTTTCGCATCTTTCGAGGTTCAAACTAAGTCGAAAAAATTCCCGAGCTACCGTTGGAAAGAGCAGCAGTCCGACGGTATATTTATTTATTACATTCCATATAACCGTATGGCTTAAATTGATAGGCCAAAAATAAAATGAGCTTTTAATATTATTGGATTGGCCTTAACTTTTAGGAAGGATTATGTATTTGATTTAGGGAAATATTATTGAAGCTATGCTTAGCCCAGTTGGATAAGGCTACTGCTTCCAATGGCGGGTTCGAATCCCACTTGATTGTTGGTATATTATACCAATGCCACGTGCACCACTCTTGGTCACGTGGCGACGACCGATGACCGACCGATGACCGACCGACCCGACCGTTGACCGACCCGACCCAATGCCGTGGCACCACTCAGGTGGTGACGACGTGGCGTTGACCGACCGATTGACCGGGCTAACCACAGGACGATTTATGCAAATAACTTAAGGATAACGGTGCAAAATTATTGGCGAAGGCGCATACTTAACGGTTAACTAACCGCCATCAAAATAGGGACAAAAGCGTGCATAGTTTCAAAATTAGATACTTGTGGTGTAATAAAAGTGACTTAGGGACTAAAGTTGTTATATTGGGCAAACCATAGGGACCAAACGTGTAATTTTTTCTATTTTTTAAAATGTGAAATTTTTTATTAGTTTATTAACACTTAATAATGCGTTGATTATTAACACTACAAGAAAATATTTCAATCTACACACTTAAAGTTTTATTACAATATTAAGTGTTAATAAACTAATAAAATTTTATATAGATATTAAAAATGTAAAGGAAAAAATGTACAAATTTTACAATATATTTTTTCTAGTGACAGTAAGTCGCAAATATTTATGGGTTATCTGGGACCTTCCGGGACTCGACCTAGTTCTGTCACTGGTCATACTGTCATGCATGGTGGATTTGGACCCGTTTATATATTCTTAATCCATCAAGTTTGAACGTAGAGTTTATTCAATCACAATTATGGCAGCTGTTAATTGACAACAAACATTTTATCATTTCTAGCAAGCCACTTAATTAGTTAGTTAGCTGTTTTGTTGTGGCTTTCATTGGTGTTTCCCCATGATCAAGCTTAGGTATGTGTGTGCAAATATCAAATGTACCAGTTTAATCT
Organism: Chrysanthemum makinoi; assembly: GCA_910596185.1. Lineage (NCBI taxonomy): Eukaryota > Viridiplantae > Streptophyta > Magnoliopsida > Asterales > Asteraceae > Chrysanthemum > Chrysanthemum makinoi. The sequence goes on along the minus strand of OU343222.1, from coordinate 63,701,100 downwards.
TATACATCCCGATCAAGCTTAGGTCATTTAAAGTATCAAGCACGTAGCAACATAGTCCAAATGAAAACTAAAACGTATGTGGTCTTGAGGCTGAAATTCGAAGGTAACAAAACTTAATTAGAGCAAAATATAAAATATCAAAATCTTAATATTTACATGTTACATAACTTATGGATAATTATCTTTTCTACATAGATTGTTAAGCATGTTTACTTAGGCATTATCTTAGATGCTATTGTATTGTCACACTACAAGAATTGACAGAACGGACGAAACTTTTGGCGAGGGCACCATGTCATCATCAAAAGTTGCAAAACGACAAAAATGAACGGTTCAAGACTTAGACTTTGACTTTGACAAAAAGTGGTGAATAAATTGGTAGAATTTTGGTAATTACAGGTTTGTGGTTTTTGTTACTTTTTCTAGAAATATTTTCAGAAAAAATCTGGAAATGCAGCAAAAAGTAGCCAATTGCTGCAAAAAAATTTAGATGATATCCTCGCCAAAATTGTTGATCATATTTCAAATTTTTAGATGTATCTTCGCCAAAATTGTTGATCATATTTTAATGTTTAAAGTCTTTGGCGAGGACATGTTTTCGCCAAAACTGTTTGGGACTGGTTGTAATTTATTGATAAATATTATTAATTATCAAATAAATTCAATTAAGCTTTTTTCAGAAAGGAAATAAATTTAATGAAGTAATTAAATAATACAATTAATAAAATAATTCGTTTTTTATGTAAAAAAGATTGACGAGGACATGCACTCACCAAAAGTATATGGGCTCGGTTGGCTTCTTTGACTGAGAATTTGGGGTGGGCCCAACATAGTCGTTGCTAAAAATCCATCATAAGCGTCGCCAATACCTTTAGCGCCGACCTTTTGGTGAGGACTTTTTCTGACGACAAGTCCTCGCGAAAAACCTTTAGCAAAGACATGTATTCACCAAAGGCCAAAAAAATGTCCTCGCTGATTAGCCCGTTTGTTGTAGTAAGTTATTTAATCATTCACATATATTATATGCTTTCGAAATATACAAACATTTTTACATACACGTACGCACATACATTATAGACAGATAATCACGTGCATTTGTTATTACTTAGAAGTTGAATTTAAAGCAGTCTTATATTGACCATGTTCGAGGATGATGTGGCGTAAAGTAAAAGATATTACTCCCTGCGTCTCATATTAAATGTCATGTTTGAATTTTTAAAGTATTTTTTTCTCAACTTTGACCATAAATATTTTTGGTTGTGTTATATAATATTTGATGCAAAATATATGAATAGATCGAGTTTTAAATGTATTTTCACTACGTATTATTTTTATCTAATACTATATAACATAAACAAAAATATTTAAGGTGAAGTTGTATAAAAACGTAAGAAAAGTCAAACATGGACATTTAATATGAGACAGAAGGAGTACTAAATATACCATGTTTCACTCGTGAATAGATCCAACCTTCACCAAATGAATATATACTGTCAATCTGCGAAATTAGTTTTTAATATCCCAAAAGTCAACCAAATACAAAACCATGACAATATAAAAAGAACAGAAATGTGACAATTACTAAAGCAAACATTTAATAATTCATCAACGACTAAATGACATCTGATTATTTAATAGGAATAGAATCTCATTGTGTTACTAATTCAAAATCCTGTCACTTTCTCAATTTCGAAATAGATTAATATATCAATTTTTGAATTAAAAGCATCATTCTATAGAATAAAAATAAAAAATTACAAAATGGCTTGAGAAAGAGAGAAAATTTCGTACCTATTATTTACAATGAGAATAAATGTGCATTAATGTCAAACGTTTTCCCAAAGCTAACGGTACCACTTATTAATAAAAAAGTAAATTTATTCAAAGTGGAAAATAGCATTATAAGTTGTCGCGTGCTCACTATTAGAGCTTTGCAATCAATGAAACTTTTATCAAGCACTTCAATTCGAGCTTGAGAAGGCTACAAAGTCAAGAACTTATCACTCAAGCACAAACTCAATCCCAATAAGTTGGCTCGAAAGCATATAACAAGCATTTCGAACTTTGATAGCTTGGCTCGAGTTTTTATCAAGCTTTAATCAAGCCTTAGTATATATATCTTTTTTTATAAAATTCATATAAGTAACTAAGGGCTAATTTAAATATTATTCTAATTATAAGGATTTACTTTATAAAAATTATTTAATATACTCTTGAAGGACTTTTATATGGTAAATAAAGTTGTAATTATTTGTAATTGTAACAACGATATCTTAAACCAGTGATGTTGCTTACTTTCTTTATATCTAGGAGCGAATACAAGTTTCTAGTTATGAATCGTGAATATTAATAGACCAATATATATATTACTATTAGATTATTTTAGCTTTTGTTTATACTTAGTATATCGATGACAACATTAATTAGTACTTTGGCTTATGTTTCATTCTAATGTTGGACTTAGTACGAAAATGTTATTGTTGGTTTTATTACTGTTAAATTAATTTAATTTGGTTTTCAAATGTGGTTTTAGTTTGTATTACTTTATAAATATATATATTTTGATGACTTTGTCTATCAAATACAATATTTTTGTATACATTCAAGCTTTTCAAGCCAAGCTTGAGCTTGCTTTCTCGAAGAATCTATGGCCAGAGCTCGCAGAGATGATTAAAGGCGATAGTATCAGCCAAGCTCAGCATACTATTTTTGTTTTAGCCAATGACTCGGCTTTGTCGACTCGAGCTCGGCTTGACTCGATTACACCCCTAGTCAATATCATCTTTACGTCAACGTCACATCATTTTTCCATCACCTTTCCAAGAGTAATACAATTGATAACTCGTTGCTATTTACATCTCACTAAACACACACAAAACACTCACAAAACTTTCAAAACAATTTGTAGTCGTAGGCTTGCAGCCATCGTTTCTCTCTTTCTTTTCCCGACCGTGCGTGGGGATAAAGGTTGTGTAACAATATTGGAGACCACACATGGGTTCACCCTTTAGCACGCCCGGTTTAAAGAGTAATGTAAATGCGGACAGAGACGGAACCAGAACCAAATATGAGCGGGTGCACAAATTTTTTGAAACCGTAATATAGAAAAACACATTTTGATGGATCGGCCGCATTTAAAATGCATCTAAGTAAAAATGATTTCTTTTCAAAAATTAACACTACGTCAAAAAAATCTATAGAAGTCCCGGGAACCCCTAGTTCCGTCCCTGGATGTGGATAACTTGCTTCTTTGGCAGTTAACAATTGTGAATTGTGCATTACAAAAATTATAGGATTCATAGAGGAGGATTGAGTATTTTCACATTAATATTGGCGTTTTTTAAAAATATTTTGACATGTCTTAACTAAGACTTTAACTCAAAATTCGTGTTCGAAGAATAGTCAAATACGGCTCGCTAAAGGCAACTTTGGTGCACTCCTACTAACATTTACAACATTTCTTAATTCTTTTAACATCAAGTGTCCACACACGTTTGTCAAGAACACCCAAACTCATAATCTGGGGAAACAATTTGATACCACTAGATCAAATTCATGTTATTGACATTAAAACAATCCTGGTACGTAATCAATATAGATTACAGGATTACACAAACCATAGAGATCATTGAGAAATAAACATTTACTTTTCGAGAGAGTGAAACTAATTGGAAAAAAACTAAAACCTCATCACAATAATTTCAAACACGGGAAATTAATTATACACAGTACATACAACCATAAAATAAAATAAAAAAAAAATACCAAGATCAAGCTATAGGACGTTTTCCAGGTTGATCTGCAGCTTGAAGAGTTTTATCAATAAGTTTCCGAGCATGTCGACTACGTATCTCGACTCGAACACTATTCGTCTTGTCCATCTTCACGTAAACTTTCTTTGGTTTCTTCCTTTTCAACGCCTTCACTTTGGATTTAATCGTTTCGATCAAATTCTCAAACTGGTTAGTCATTGTCTATAATATGATCAAATGAATATTATGCATACAAGAATATTGAAGTATGCATGTATTTGTAATAAAGAGGAGGGTTTTGAATGGAGAAATGGTATATAAAAGCTCAGTTTTGTGTGGGCTTTGTAGATATTTATGGAGTCTGTTACGCACCTGATTTCATTTAATAGTTTTAGTCAACAAATGAAGACGAAAGTTTGTATTGGGACCTTGTATAAATGTGGAATGTTATGTTTGGTACTTGTTTTATTAAGGAATTGTTTAAAGATAAGGAAAGAATAGGTTAGGGATATGTTTGGTACTGAGACATAAAAATAGTAAGAAGTGGTTTTGAATTTTTGATTGTTTGGTAGAGCTTTAGATATAAGAGAATTGTTTTAGGATTTATTGTTTGGTAGAAGCAGTGGTTTTCAAGACCGGGATCCTATCTAGGATCGTTTTCATTTTTGCAAGATTGTGATCGTAAGATTGGATCGGGATCCTACAAGGCTATAATATATACAATCTACAAATTATTATATATTATAAACACATAATTATATGAATATTTCATGAAAATGTTGTTTAAATATGAATATGAAATGTTTAAGAAGAATCAAATGTTGTTCTTTAAATTATATAAAAACATAAACAAAAAATTTGTAGTTTTTTAGTTTGTGGTTCGAGAAAAGTAAGATCGGATCGGAGTAGATCTTAAGATCCTATGGCCAAGATCGGGATCCTATAAGATCTTAAGCTTGTTAAGATCCTACATAAAATCATGATCGTTTTTGCTTTGTAAAAACATAAAATCGTAAGATTTTAAGATCAGGATCGGAATCTGGATGTTCATATCTATGGGTAGAAGAGACCCATGAATGAGAGATTGAAACAATGATATTCTTATTTAATAACACTAAAATCGTACAACGGTTAGACACGCTAATATTTTACAAAAAGTCTCAAATTCAAACATCAATAGATATGCATTTTCATGATGGTCAGAGAAAGATCAGAAATGGTTATGGTATCATCCCAGTTTTGCCACGTACATGTAAGTTAAAATAACATCCTTTTCATATAATGTAAACAGAGAAAACTTCATCTGATTGTACCTTTTATAATTTTCTCTACCAAAATGCCAATATACCAAACATACAACAAGTGTAGTTTCCGACATACTCTACAAAAAAATTTCATTTTTCCACACTTTTTTTTTTTTTTGGAAGGCAATTTATTCTAAACATTTTCCACACTTTTTGTACACACTTTAAAAAAATGTGTAAAAAAATGTTTATACAAATAAACGTGAGCAAATATGGAAAGAAAAAGAGTATCTATACTTAAGGGGGAAGAATTAGTGGTGCAATCTGCCAAGTCTTGTCAGCTCTATCCAATAAAAGCTCCATTTCAAAGCTACCCAATTCTACCCAAACACTACCCGATTTGGAGGGAGTGGTACCCTAGTACCCAATTTTTTTTTTTTTTTATTATATTTTTTTAATACATAAAATCACATACAATATTAAAATAAAAACATATCATTTCATTAAAAATAAAAACATTATATAATACTTAAAAAAATGAAACATTACATAATACTTAAAAAAAAACTAGATTAAAAAAAAAATTGAGTTAAAAATAGAGTTTTATTTGTTATTTTTACAGTATTGTACTATTGTTTACTTATCATTCATAGCTCTCATAAACTAGTTCATAGTCAATGGGCAAGATCTGTAACTTACTCTATTATCCCCTTTCACTACTGCAGATCAAGAAACACAGCCATCCGCAAGAGACACAACTCGATCAACATGAGTAGATCTTAGGAATTTGACCATGAGTCAACACCTAATAAAGTTACATTCTTTATATCTATTTTTCCCTTTCTTTTACTGCATTCATTTGTTCCTATGAAATGAGATCCCAACGTTCGAATATTCAAAAAATATGGCCTCACCCCGATCGGGCTTTGAAGCCGAAAACTGTTGAAGTAAGCTGATTTCAATAGTGTGAAGTTTATGTACCCGTCTAAAAAGCGAAATTTGAAATGTCAAGTAAAGGAAGTTTAAAGGGCTAAACTGCAAGTCTATATCTCAAGGCTATAAAATAGATTATCTCTCTCTTCCTGGATTAGTTTTTCACAAGATTTCTGTATAGTTTCTCTCAAGTCTGGTTTTCTTCTTTGAGTTCTAAAACTCATAAGATTGTAATCTTGGTTTAGTTTCTATTTGTATTGTAAACCTGTTTCTATACTTTGATTAATAAAGATTGAGCCAAGGGGTGGTTGGCTGGGTTCAATCTAAACGGTTTGTTATTGATTTAAACGATTGGTATAAATTTCTACATGGTATCAAAGCCAGGTTCTCTATACCAAAGTTTAAATCAGTTTTTAATCAAATCTGTGGTTTTTTAAAAAATTAGGGTTTTTACAAGATTTGGGGGTTTTGATCTGTATGGTTTGATCTGATTGTTTTAAGTTTGTAATTGGTGTTTTTATGTGTTAGTTTTGTAAGATTTGAAGGTTAATTAGATTTTCTCAAAATTAGGGTTTGTCTAATTTTTGGGGGTTTCTGATTCTGGTGGTTATTAGTTTAATTAGACCCTATTTTAGTGTTATTGGGGTTTAATTACTTCATCGGGAGTTGTTGATTTGTTGTTTCTTGTTCGGTTCATCATTATTAGGGGTTTCTGTATCAATCTCTAGTTCAGGTTTTGTTGTCTTGATTATATCTGTCATTTGGTACATTTCTTGAGTATTTTACATTGTTTGTTTGTGTGAAGAGATCTTGTATTGCTATTTAAGTGTTTTTTTCTTGTTGTGATCGAGGTTGTTTTTCGGCTTGCGTTTATTGGTTATTGGTTATTGAGATCGCTAGATCGATTGGTTTCTTCTTTGGTTTCTTGGAAGCTTCGAGGCTGTAACACCTCTCTCTCCCTTCTTTAGATTTTTTTTAGGTTTGTTTTAGGATTGATTGGAGGTTGAGTAGTTCAAGGGATTGTTGGAGTATTGGTTGGTTTTGATTGGTGGCTTATGTGTGATTGAGGAGATATAAGGAGATTGTATTCTGCTTATATTTACTGCTTGTCACATTTTTAATTGTTTTTCTTGTGTTGTATTTGTTAGTTTGTGTATTGATTTTCTGTCAATATGGTTGATGGTTCAGAAAATAATAGGGGTAAGGGACCAGAAGGTGGTAGTAGTGAGTTAAAACTTGATGTTTATGACCCTTTGTATTTGCATCCTCAAGACATTGGTTCTCAGTTGATATCCTTCAAACTTGAAGGGACTGAGAATTACAAAGTGCAGTCATTTGATCTTGATTAGCCTTGCATACTAGAAATAAACTTGGGTTTATTAATGGAAAATGTGTTAGAGATCTACTGATGTTCTATATCGGGCTCGTGGGATAGGTGTAATTGATTGTATTGTCTTGGATTTTAGGTTGTATCTCACAAGATGCGTATAAGGGTCAAATATTTTCTAAAAATGCAAAAAGTGTGTGGGATGAGTTAGAAGAAACTTATAATAAAGAAGATGGATCAGTGATCTATAATTTGCATCATAAAATACATACTCTAACACAATCTGGAATGTCATTATCTGAATATTATCATGAACTAAATGCTCTATGGAGCGGTTTGACTCTCGGTTGATCTGCCTACATGTACTTGTGAAAGTGCTCCTAAAATGAAAAAGCATACAGATCTGCTAAGACTGATGCAATTTCTTATGGGGCTAGATGATGTGTTTAGTTCTGTTAGGAGCTTAATTCTTACTACTGAACCTTTACCTGATGTTAAGTGCGCATTTGCTACTCGTAGAGATGAATCTCACAGAAATAGTCATGTTATGCGCTAAGAATGTTAAATCTGGACCTTTGCTGCGGCTGACCAGGACAGTGGTAGTAATAATAATTGGAATTCTAGAAATAATAATAACAACGAAGGTTTGGCGAGGGGTGTCAAACTTAGTGTGCAAACATTGTAATATGATTTGGTCATACTATTGATCGTTGTTTTGAGTTAGTGGGATATCCATGCGGTTCGTTAGAAAAGGAAATATGAATCAAAACAATGCTAACAATGTATGTAGTACAGACAACAAATCGATCCGATGAGTACAACTCATACTCTTACTAGTGATCAATATCAAAGATTAATGGCTTTGTTAAGTGCTACAGGTGATGCTAGCAAGGCTCATGCTAGTGTTGCAGGTACTATTGTGTTTTCTAATTGTGTTATTAGTTTCTTTAGTTGTAGATTTTTTAACTTTAATTAGGATATAAGTACATATAGTACTTATATTGGTTGGATTATAGATTACGGAGCAGTCAACATATTACTTTTAGTACAACTCTTCTTTATGATATTATGGATATTTCACATCTTAATATAACAGTTGCACATCCTAATGGAACTGTTGAACATGTTAAACAAATTGGTAGCTATAAAGGGGAAATAATTTAATTGTTAAAGATGTGTTGGTGGTTCCGAGGATATCATGTTAGCTTATTGTCTGCATTCCAAGTTGTCTAAGGATAATAAAGTTGTTGTTAGTTTTAATGATCAAATTTGTAAAATTGAGATTCCACTCAAAGGTTCTGATGGGGTGGTAGTGAAAGAGGAGGTCTATATTTCTTTGATGAGGGTAAGAAAATTAATAATAGTAATATAAAAACTTGTTTTATGTCAGATTGTATCTGGCATAATAGACTTGGTCATCCATCAGATCAAGTCTTAAAAGTCTTGAAACATAAAATCAAGGATCTTAAATATACTAGTTCAGGACCTTGTGAAGTTTGTCATAAAGCTAAGCAGACTAGGGAACCATTTCCATTAAGTGAACATAAGACTAAGCATTTGGGTGATATGGTTCACTTAGATGTTTAAGGTCCATATAGGATAACTAGTAGAGAAGGGTATAGATTTTTCCTTACTATTGTGGATGACTATACGGATCTGTTTGGGTGTGCTTAATGAAAAATAAAAGTGATGTTTTTGAAAATATTGCTGGTTTTCATAATATATTAAAACTTCAGTTTGAAAAAAGCAGTTAAAGTCTTTAGAAGTGATAATGGTACAGAGTTTGTAAACAAACAATTTGAAAACTTCTGTTTTGATAATGGTATTTTACATCAAACTACATGTGTGTATACACCCCAACAGAATGGTGTTGTAGAAAGGAAACATAGGCATTTATTAAATACTGCTAGAGCCCTCATGTTTCAGGGGGGATTACCTTTGAACATGTGGCTGAATGCATGCTAACTGCTACCTATCTAATTAACAGGTTGCCTCTTCTTTGCTGTGTTGTGCGGAAAAAGTCCTTTTGAATTAGTCTATAATAATGAACCTAGTCTCCTAAATTTAAGATGCTTTGGTACATTTATGTTTTTCCACAATGTTAAATGATTCGAGATAAATTTAGTAGTAGATCGATAAATGTGTTTTGTTGGTTATGCTTTTGACAAAAAAGGATATAAGTTGTTTAATCTAGAACAAAAGAAATATGTTTTTTTCTAGAGATGTCGGGTTCTATGAAAGCTGTTTTTCCTTTCAAAAATAGTTCTTTCACTAAAGAATTTGTATTTGAAGAAAGTGATTTACATAACCTAAATTTCTTTGATCAAATAGATAATAACAGCCATGGTAGTCTTAAATCTGATGATCCCAATGATGATAAGGGAGATAGTACAGAAAATAGTAAGCAATCTGTATCGGATGTTAATATCTTACCAAGTGTAAGCCACTGTAGATGATTCTAATAGTGACATAGACAAAGTGCATTTGTTACAGTGGTGATCTTGTCTGAGATACTACAAATGTCACTAGTGATAAATCTAGTAGGAAGGATACTTGGTCAAAAGTATACAGCGGATGTTTTGAGGGTATACGGTATTAACCTTAGTGATGATGATTATGAATCTGAGGGTGAAGACTTGAGTGTGTTTGGTCAAATGTTTGAGTCACGAGAGTCGTGATCGGTCAAACTTTTAGAAGAACTAGTAGAATGACTGCTATGCCATCTAAATATAAGGATTATGTGTTAAATAAAAATGTTAAGTATAATATTAACAAAGTTGTTGATTATTCTAATCTGAGTATGGATAATTATGTGTTCACTACTAGTCTGAACAAAATTCATGAGCCTTCTACCTATGAAGAAGCTATTAAAGATAGCAGATGGGTAGAAGCCATGAATCAAGAAATTGAAGCATTAAATAGAAATGGTACTTGGGAAATTACTGAATTACCGGATGGCAGAAAAGCCATTGGTTATAAATGGGTTTTCAAGGTTAAGTATAAAGCCAATTGTGAGGTAGAGAGATTTAAGGCTAGATTAGTAGCAAAAGGTTATAATCAGAGAGAGGGTATAGATTATGAAGAGACTTTTTCACATGTTGTGAAAATTGTCACTATAAGATGTGTATTAAGCATTGCTTTGTTAATAACAGTGGCACTTGTGTATCAACTAGACATTAATAATGCATTCTGTATGGTGAATTACAAGAAGATGTTTATATGACTTTACGAGAAGGTTTCTCGGATAAAAATGATAAAAGAGTTTGTAAATTGGTGAAATCCCTTTATGGTTTAAAACAGGCACCTAGGAAGTGGAATGAAAAGTTGACTTCTGTGTTACTTGAGAATAATTTTGTGCAAAGTAAAATGATTTTTATTTGTTCATTAAAAATGAAAAAGAGGTTATATTGATTTTGTTGGTATATGTAGATGATATTATCATAACAGAAGCAGTGTTGAAGAAATTGATAAGTTTAAGGATTTTACGAGCTCAAAGTTTTTAATCAAAGATCTAGGAAAACTTAAATATTTCTTGGGAATTGAGGTTATAGATGTTGAGAATGGGATGTGTCTATCTCAAAGAAAATATTGTCTTGGTACATTAAATGAGTTTGGAATGCTTGCATGTAGACCTTGTAGTACACCTATAGAAGCTAATTCTAATAATAAAAAGCTAATTTCTAAATTTGGTGATGATGTGCCTTTATGCGGTGTGACACAATATCAAAAATTAGTAGGAAAGTTGATTTATCGACTTTAACTAGACTGATATATCATATCTTTGTGCCTTGTCTAAGTCAAGTAATGCATAAGCCAATGAAGTCTCATCTTAGACTTGCATTTAGGGTTCTTAGGTATCTAAAGAAAGAACCTGGTTTAGGAATAGTTTTTAGGCAATGTGATAGCAATGATCTAAAAGTTTTTGTTGATTCAGATTGGGCAAAGTGCAAGGTTACTAGGAGGTCTATAGCTGGTTATCTTTGTCTTTATGGGAACAGTCTTGTTTCTTGGAAAAGTAAGAAACAAGCTGTTGTTTTCAGTCTTCCATGAGGTGAATTTAGAGCTATGTGCAATGTGTGTTGTGAAATTTTATGGATTACAAAAGTGTTAAGCTGATCTACAAAGTTCTTGTTAAGTTGCCTATAGAAATGTGTTGTGATAATAATTGACAATTGATTGCTGCTAATCCAGTTTTACATGAGAGAAGTAAACACTTTGAAATTGATTTATATTTTTTAAGAGAAAAAGTTGCAGATGGTTTCATAAAGACCTTAAAAGTAAAATCTGAAGAGAATGCAGCAGACTTATTCACAAAAGGGTTAAGTATATCTGATCATAATAAATTTGTGTCTAGACTTGGATTACGCTCAATGTTTTTCAGGGTGCTTTCGAGCAAGGGAGGTGTTGAAGTAAGTGATTTCAATAGTGTGAAGTTTATGTACCCGTCTAAAAGGCTGAAATTTGAAATGTCAAGTAAAGGAAGTTTAAAGGGCTAAAGCGCAAGTCTATATCTCAAGGCTATAAAAGAGATTATCTCTCTCTTCTGGATTAGTTTTCACAAGATTTACGTATAGTTTCTCTCAAGTCTGGTTTTCTTCTTTGAGTTCTAAAACTCATAAGATTGTAATCTTGGTTTAGTTTCTATTTGTATTGTAAACCTGTTTCTATACTTTGATTAATAAAGATTGAGCCGAGGGGTGGTTGTTTGGGTTCAATCTAAGCGGTTTGTTATTGATTTAAGCGATTGGTATAAATTTCTACAAAACCTTACGAAATCACTACCCAGAGAGCGGTGTTGCCATTTCGAGCTACTACCCGATCAACTACCCGACTCCCACTCCCTCCCCCCTTATATTTGTTCCAAAACAAAATTTACACTTATAAATGTGCACTCTATTTGTAATTCCTCAATTTCTCCACACAAGAGAGAGTGTAGATAAATCGGGTGTTTGTGAACAAATTTTAGATTTTTTCACATTTATAAATATCGATATTTTTTTTAAACAAATATAAATGTGAATACTCTTAAATTTTGTTCACACTTATTTATGTTACCCATTTTTACATATTTATAAATAGCGAACCTAAAATATTTTACACGTTTTTAAAGTGTGTAAAAAAAGTGTGGTAAAATGACAATTTTTTTTAAATGAAACTAAGTGTTTGAAAATTGGGAGCTAAACTATGTATTCAGTAATTTTTTTATACGAGTGTGACTTTTCTCGATTGGTTGATTATGATCACTCGACTAACAAATGCAGCATTAAAATTCAATACTGACTATTTATAGCAATTATGTTTAAAGGGGTATTCTTTAGTTGATGACACGAAGACATGCTAATTATATATAATCTTTTCGTCTCTTACGCTGTAATTTTTTAAACCAATTTAACTGTTACTTTGATAAACAGAATTTGTGAGTTACAATAAAGAACCTTTTCTATACAACTAGTTTCATGTATTTCATGATTGTTTCGTTAAAGAGAAAAAGTGAGACATACTTATTTTATCTTTACTAATATATAAAGCATTTGAGACTATTACTTTAATAACAAGGCTTAAAATTCAGACATACTCACTTGCTTTTAATGGAAATATATTTGACTTTTTTTAACAATTCAATACCTTGCAGACATAAATAAAATTTATTACATTCTTGCATATACTTCCAATATTTATTCCATTAAAGATGTAACAATACATTTAAGATGTTAGAGCTATTTCAAAGCTGTGTCATCATAAAAAATGTACTTGAAAAAAAATATCGATCAGAATAATCATCAGTACCATGCATTGCATGGCAGTGCCTAGTTTTGTAACAAAGTATGTATTTGAATAAAACTTAAATCAAACAATTGCTCTTTTTCTTTTTCAACTATTCTCTATTGCATTTCCATTTACATGTATCCCAATTAGATGCGTAAATTTCATGTTCACATGATGTATGATCAAAGTAGCCTCAAAGATCATAAAAATCAGAACAAAAACAAACCAAGTGCATTAAAAATAAATAAATAAATAAATAAATAAATAAATAAGACTAGGAGCACAAGTTTTTTGAACCGGGTTCATATACAAAAATTAAGATTTTCATAACAAAAATTAGCACTACGATGCAAAAAATAAGAGCGTCCTGTAGACCCAGGTACACACCATTGTTTGTCCATCCCTGACATATGCATATTAACTTGTTTTTAACAATCAGTATGAATAATTTACTCTTTAAAATATATCGATAAAAATAATTTTGTTGATATGGCGGAGGTAATTTTTTAAAATAATTTTTATACGGTCATGTCATCAAAATTATTTATTTTAGGGAATGTCTAACCAGTGCCCTAAGGGCATTGGTTAAGATTTGTCTTTTTGTGGTTTTTAATAACTATTTATGTGGGTCGTCAGAATATCGTGTTTGTTTATTCTGAGGGCGAATTTATGTAATTAAAAATCGCTTGAGAAGACAATCTTATACCATAGAAAGCGTTGGTTGGCGCAATTTAGGGGATATTGGAGCGTTTGTTTTAATTAAGCTGAATGTCGTGTTTAGTACTCAAATGGGGAAATTGAAGCGATTTACAATACCTCGAATTGCCAAATGGGGAGAATCAGAATCTCCATATCAAAAGTGAGGAATTTTAATTTACTTGAAAAAAAATTTATAAACTTTTTTTCTTATTGTTTTTTATAAACTTTTAAATAGAATATTTATGAAATTTTTTTATAAACTTTTTTATAAATTTTTATAAACTATTTTATAGATTTTTTTTAAACTTTTATTATAAATTTTTTATAAACTTTTTTTATAAATTTTTTATAAATTTCTTATAGATTTTTTTAAACTTTTTATAAACTCTTTTATAAACTTTTTTTTATAAACTTTTTTTTTAAAATTTTTTTATAAATTTCTTTTATTTTTATAAACTTTTTTTATAAACTTTTTTATAAACTTTTATAAATTTTTTATAAACTTTTTTTATAATTTTTTTATAAATTTCTTATAAACTTTTTAATAAATTTTTATAAACTTTTTTCATAAATATTTATAAACTTTTTTTATAAATTTCTTATAAACTTTTTTTATAAAATTTTCTAAACTTTTTTATAATTTTTTTTATAAACTTTTAAATAGAATTTTTATGAAATTTATATTAAAAAAATAAAAAAAAAATTATAAATGCAAACTTGAAGGTATTTTAAATTCGAATTTTAAATTCTCAAATTTAAATTTTCTAGAAATTTAAAATTCAGAATTTAATTACACACGGCCAACCAAACTATGCTTAACTTAGGGCATTGGTTGTTAACATTCCCTTTATTTTATGCACCAAAATCGAGTACGTTATTCATATTGTAGGTTATTCATATACGTAATTTCAATACAAATAAGTTGCTCAATTATAGCTTTGACCCTGTTGTTTTTTAGGGCAAAAAATGTCAAAATAACAAAATTCTACCAAATAAGCTAATTTTAAGTCGTATATGGACCAAGTTTGCTGCCTTTTGGTACATTGACTTCGTTTTCCTGAACTCCATTTATTGCTTTAATTGCCATTTGTCATACGACAAGTACTCTACTCTACATTATTTTTCATTACAAAAGAAGAAGAAGAAAGTCGCACATTCATATTTTCAAACAAAGCTAAAACTTAGACTAATACTGTAGTAATAAAACCAAACCATAATCAGCCTCGTACCGTCAAATCAGTTTTCTCTCTTCTCAAACACCACCAAAACCTCATTTAGACCAAACACTAGTAAAGAGACAAAACATTTTTTTTAATTAAAATTTCATTTAACTAAAAACATTACATTAATATTTCAAATAAAATTAAAAACATTACATAAAATAATTAAAATAAAAAGTAAAAACATTACAATAAAATTAGTGTGCATTTGTTTGATGTCAAATGTGTTTCACTAAATCTGCTTTAAGATTTAGATGAGTTTGTTCGCTGTGTATTTCCCTGATAACTTGTAACCTAGATTCTATCGATCGTACAAGATCATCTTCACTATGTTGTTCCTCCGATAAAAATTGAGAGATATTGCCTTCTTTTTGTCTTTTCGTATCATATTATGTAATATGATGCAAGTGTACATCAAATATGTAAGTTTCTCAAGAATTCGCGACCGTGCGGGCTTTTTTTTTTACTATAGCCTATTTTTTTTAGCACGCCAAACGCTCGTTCCACATCTTTTCTTGCTGCTTCATGCGCTTGCTTGTATCTTATTCGCTTTGTATCATTTGATTCTGGCTATGAAATAGACTTAACAAGAACAGCTCATTCCGGATACATCCCGTTAGTAAGATAATATCCCCATCCTCATTCTCACCGTTAGCCACAAACGGAACCTCTGGTGCTTTCTCGACTTTGAGATCGTTTAAAAGAGCCGATTGACGTATAACATTGACGTCATTGTTCGACCCTGCAACACCAAAGAACGCATGCCTAATCCATAAATCTTGTGAGGCAACCCCTTCTAATAAAATGAATGGATCTGGCCCAGAATCACCCCTACTAAATTGACCATGTAATGATTGTGGGCATTGAGCCCACGACCATTTCGTACAATAAATGCTTCCTAACATCCTAGGAAACCCATGTTTTTCCTCGTGAAAAGAATAGAGTTTTTCGACATTAGTTTTTGTAGGCCTTCACAAATACTCCTTACCATATAACTCCATAACCTCGTCACAGAAAGCAACAAGACAATCACGCGAAGTTTTATCACCAATTTGTAGATATTTGTCTAAAGAATCTGGAATGGCGCCATATGCTAATTGACGATTTGCAAAGGTACACTTCACTAGCGGAGAAATGCTATACTTCCCGAAAAATCATATGTTTGTTGAAAAGACGAGAAGTTATCAGTCAATTCTCGTACAATGCGTGTGAACAATGTTCGACTCATTTGGAATCGTTTACGGAATAAATAGTCGTTGTACATTGGTGCTTCACCGAATAAGCCACCACAAGACGCTCATGAGCACCGTGACGATCTCTACCAATAGAGTTTCGTGAGACTTTTGGGATTGTAGAAGTCGAAGCTTGAGAAGTGTAAGCTTGAATAACCAAAGCGGCGTCTTTGACAAACTCGAATAACACACTATTAACTTCCTCTTCGTCATCTATATCATCAAAAAAGAATTTATCGGAATTCATTTTTTTTATTTGAAGGATTGAAATGTGTGTAGAAATGATTGAGTTGAAAGTGTATATAAAAATTAAAAAATAGATGTTTTAATAAAGAAAAAGTGGTTTTTTTTTTTTCTTTTTTTTTTTTTTTTTTTTTTTTTTTTTTTCAATTTAGTAGCCAACGGCTACTTTTTAGACAATTCTTTAAAATTCATCAGATCAGGACTCGAACCAAAACTAAGAGATTCTCGTTCACAAGAAGCCAACTAGAAAAATAAAAGATTAAGGGCCCGTTTGGTTTATAGATGGGGTTATGATTAAGATTTGGATTTAGATTAGAATTTGACTTAGGGTTTAGATTTTGATTTAGGGCAAATGATAAAAAAAAGTATCATACTTGTTATCATTTGCTCTTTTGGGTAGCGAACAAAAATTTTTGCTTTTGTGGGTACTATACTTTTAAATTCATCCTCTGTAGGGTACTATGTGACATTTTTGCCCTTCGGGAAAAAAAATTTCTACTAGCTAAGAGGGGCAAAAATGTCTAAAAATTTCGCAAAATACCATAGAGAGGATGAATTTGAAAGTATAGTACCCACAAAAGCAAAAAATTTTGTTCGCTACCCACAAAAGCAAATGGTGTCAAGTATAATACTTTATTTTATCATTTGCCCTTTGATTTAATGTGGGAGAAAGAAAATATATTACTCCCTCCGTCCCAAATTTATTGTCCTTGTTTGACTTTTTAAGTCTTTATTTCTCTACTTTGACCTTAACCATATTTGTTTGCGTTATATAATACTTGACGTAAATTATACCCAATGAAAATACATTTAAAACTCAATCCATTCATATATTTTTCATCAAATATTATATAACACAAACGAAAATATTTAAGGTCAAAGTTTAAAAAAAAAAGACTAGAAAAGTCAAACGTGGACAACAATTTTGAGACGGAGGGAGTATAAAATAAATATATTATTATTTTAAAAGATTAGAAATGAATATTTAAAAAAAAAAAAAAAAAAAAAAAAAAGTACACATATGTGTGGAGAGATTGTGAGCTAAGTGGGGTTGTGTCAGAAATCCTCACTTCTAGTGTGGGGTTTCTACATCCCTTCATATTAGCATTGAGTCCCACTTTTTAATGCTCTGAATATTAACCAAACAAACTTTTCACTTTAGGACTCATCTCTTAAGTTAAAGACCTCAAAACAAACACACCCTAAGTTTAGACAACTACACGAAGGGCTACCAAAGATTTAAATTTAAATCATGGCATCGAGTTTGGAAGGCCGCTTAACAGCTCGAGGGGTTAAATCTGTTTTAATGATTATAAAACAACAAATATCAGTTATGATATCATCATCAATCGAATTTTTATAAGGGATTGTCTAGTGCCCAATTGGTTAAAGTGAGGGTGAAAAAATCTTAGAAAAATATTTTTATTTAAAAGTGTGGGTCCGAGTCTTAAATTATTTTAGATTTTTGTGGGTCATGCACTTTTAGCAAGTCTTAGGGCTGGTTAGACAATCCCTTTTTATAATTATGTTGCAATAGTTTATAGGGTCTTATTTAAAAATGGAGTACAAGTTCTGACTGATTTTATTATTTAATACGTAGTATAAATAAATGTGATTGTTAATTAGTACTCAAATGAGAGTCATCTATATTGTATTTTATTTATTAAAATATGATAATTTGATACTCCTTCCGTCCCATATTAAGTGTCCACTATTCATATCACATGAAGTTTTTAGAAAATTAAATAGCTATCACTTTCCACCAATCAAATATCGTTTCACCCACACCACACTAAAGTCTACGTCATTGGTTGAAATATTATATGGACACTTAATTTGGAACATCTAAAGATTTTATTGTGGACACTTAAATTAGGACGGAGTAGTATCTGAATATTTGCAGCCAAGATAGACTCGTGATGAATTTTCTGAAAAAATGATTCTTTGCATAATTGCATATATGTGAAACTGGTTTCAATTTGTCCAATAAATTCTGTTATGAACAAAGAAAATATAATGGCCCAAAGTCAAACGGTACATCCACGCTATAAAGACATGTGGTAAATGGAATTGTTACGGGTATTATAAGACTTCCATTTCATCATGTTTTGCTCAAAATTCTTCTATTTAATAGTTGAATGTTCTTGATTTATTTTTCTTGCTAAAGTAACTTAAGCAAAACTACTAGAAAGTCGGCATAAAAACTCATAAAAGCCACATACTTACAATCTTACATATAAAAAAAGACCCACCAGGTAAATAGTGAAAACTCCAAACGAATGTAACACAAAGGGTTGTTAGGCCAATGTTAATGGCAACTAAAAATATTGTGGTTATCTTCTACCATATCAGTGTTATATCAGCTTTTTCTCTTCAAAACTACACACAATCATAATTTGCTAAAAAGGTAACCCTTGATCACAACCAAAAATATAACCAAAACAATTGAAAGGTTGGGGGAATCGGTCACCAATTCAGTTGAGCTAGTGGGGATAATATGGTCACCAATTCCATTGGGGGTCAACCAACCGAACCATTTGCATTAGCCTTAAGATGCATAGTCTCGTTGACGAATCCAAATATTCAGGCAAGAATATGCACTTCCATAACTAATATTCTCGGGGTATTCACTAAACTAACAAAAAAGTATCACAAGAAATCTTTTTCAAAGGTATGCACGTGGATATTGTGTGCATCCAATGATATATATGCTTAACTGGTTAAGACTTACTCAGGAATTTAACGTCCTAACTCCTAACTCAGATTGGGCATCTTGCGGGTGGACACAAACTCAGAGCATCGACCGTCTCAACATCAGATGAGATGTGAGATTACTATAGTCTCGGTAAAAAAAAAAAACGTCAACCTGCGAAGGATAGATGTAAGAAGAGTATAGGATTATGTTGTTTATGTTCTGTTGATGTAACATGAGGCTTACCTAACAACATATTAAGACTAAGGATGGTTCCAGTAACAAGCCTCGATCGAGTGAGCCTCGATCGAGTCACTCGATCGATCACATGTCAATCTCCTTATTGTGGGAACTAGATCATCCATCCTCATTTACACAACATGGTCCCTTGGACGACCGAATAGAAATTCATTTTTGTGTGTGTATTTAATAAGTAAAAGGTATATTTGTGGGGTATATTTTTTGTAGTATAGGTGGGTGTTCTGGGGCAATCACCGAAAGTCATTTGGAGAGAAACTAGCGTGTGAAAATAGGAGAGATTGACCTCGCTACTGGAGCCACTAAGAGCACCGCGTGTGCTATGTTATCCATATGCAAAAAGATAGAAGTACAACAAATAACATGTACTACCTCCGTCCCAAAATTATAGTCCCCTATGGACTTTTTTGGTCTTTCTTTTCTAACTTTGACCATAAATATTTTTATTTTTGTTGGAATCTAATATTTGATGAAAAATATCTTAATGAAAAATACATTTAAGACACGTAATCCATTCATATAATTTGTATCAAAATATTATATACACAAACAAAAATATTTAAAGGTGAAGTTGTGAAGAAAGGCTGAAAAAGTCTCGATAGGGGACTATAATTTGGACGGAAAAGTACCCTTTTCTTTTTATTTTATTTTGTCTTTTATGTTGTCTTGAATACTAGCTCATAATTAAATGCATGCAATTTTTTTTTTTTTTTTTTTAAATTAATTAATTTATTTGTTCTTGTGTTGTATTAAATGCATGCAACGGGTAAAAGTTTCAAAAAAAAAAGTTGACATAGCAACGGGAAAAAAAATAAATACACCCATTTTCAATTATATATACCCATTTTAACACACATAATTTTCAAACAATCCAACCAAATCTCAATATTTATACTTTTTCATTTACATTTTAATCCCTTCTTCCATATTCTATAAAGTTTTAACTTCCATGGATCTTCTTAACGCTGAAACTCGAGCCGAAGAATTATTACGTTTATACGATATGCATGAAGATTTTCTAGCCTTTGACGACAATGCATCAAGTAGTTCACACAGCCTTTTTTTTGTTTTTTTGTTTTAAATTAATTTATTTATTTGTTCTTGTGCTGTATTGAATGCATGCAACGGGTAAAAGTTTCAAAAAGAAAAGTTGGCATAGCAACGGGAAAAAATAAATAAATACACCCACTTTCAATTATATATACCCATTTTAACACACATAATTTTCAAACAATCCAACCAAATCTCAATATTTATACTCTTTCATTTACATTTTAATCCCTTCTTCCATATTCTATAAAGTTTTAACTTCCATGGATCTTTTTAACGCTGAAACTCGAGCCGAAGAATTATTACGTTTATACGATATGCACGAAGATTTTCTAGCCTTTGACGACAATGCATCAAGTAGTTCACACAGCCTTTTTTTTTTAAATTAATTTATTTATTTGTTCTTGTGTTGTATTGAATGCATGCAACGGGTAAAAGTTTAAAAAAGAAAAGTTGGCATAGCAACGGGAAAAAATAAATAAATACACCCACTTTCAATTATATATATACCCATTTTAACACACATAGTTTTCAAACAATCCAACCAAATCTCAATATTTATACTCTTTCATTTACATTTTAATCCCTTCTTCCATATTCTATAAAGTTTTAACTTCCATGGATCTTTTTAACTCTGAAACTCGAGCCGAAGAATTATTACGTTTATACGATATGCACGAAGATTTTCTAGCCTTTGACGATGATGCATCAAGTAGTTCACCGTACCGGACTTACATACCCAGAATATGCAAATAGTGAACAACGTCTCCTCAATGATTATTTTGGAGATAATCCAAAATATCTCGAAAGGAATTTCAGGCGCCGGTACCGGATGAGTCGACAACTATTTTAAAAAATAGTCAAAGGTATAATTAACTATAACGTTCATCCTATTCCCAAGCACTTTAAATGTTTTAGATCATGACCAGATTGTATTGGTAAAATGAGTATCCACCCTATAATGAAATGCACGGCCGTTATACGCTAATTGGCGTACGGGAACACACCTGATGCTTTCGATGAATATTTGCAAATTGGTGAACGTTGTAGTCGTGATAGTTTAGATCATTTTACCAAATGTATATATGGGATTTATACTCCGAGCAGTATTTAAGAAAACCCTCCCCGAATGATATTATGCGGCTATATGAAAAACACGAAAACTGTCATGGGTTTCCGGGTATGCTTGGTAGTATAGATTGTATGCATTGGGAATGGGCCAAATGTCTGAACGCTTTCAAAGCGCAATTCCAGCGGGGGATCACAAGCATCCAACAATAATGCTTGAAGCAGTTGCATCTCACCATGAAGCATGGGAGGTCTTAAAAGACCATAGCAAATGGCGTGGTGTGAAAACCGTTAAACCCGGAAGACGCGTTCGAGGACTAGACGACATTGAAGAACCGAACGAGTTATTTCAAGATGATGCAATCCCACGTCCTCCCGGCAATCCAAGGCCTTCCAAGAGTGCAAAATTGGACTCTACGCGTTCAGCGACTTCTTCGTCTAGTAGAGAAGCTTTCAAGGAGATGATCCAAGAGGAATTGCGAGTCGAACAAGAGAAAAAAATTGATTATATAGCAACTCAAAAAAAATTGAAAGAATTGAAGTTTCTTAGTTTTAGCACCGAGGGGATGACTCCGGAAGATGCGGCGGGTGTGGAAGCAATAAAAGCCGATATCCGACGTTGATACTTTGGCACGGCGGCTTCTTCGGTTGGCCCGTCGACGACAACCTCAAATGATTAGTGTACTCGTATCATGTTTTATTTTAATTTCATCGTATCGTATTTTATTTTCATGTACTCGTATCATGTCTTTCTTTATTTGTAATATTTTTTTAATCGTATCATGTAGGTTGGGTGTTTTTTTTTTTTTTTTTTTTTTTTTTTTTTTTTTTGTAATCGTTTTTTTAATCTCTTTTTTTGTGTGTAATATATCGCGGTTTTTTTAATCGTTTTTATATATTTGTAATTTTATTTTATGTTTAATAAAAAGTGTTTATTTTTAAAAAAAATAAAAAAGTGGGGCCGATAACATGTTATTGGTGTGTTATGAAGGAGGGTGTTTGAGTTATTGGTGTGTTATTTGAAAGTGTATGATGTGACGCTGAGGTGGCATACCAATAACGTGTTATTGATATTGCCCTTACCTTGTGCTCTAATGATTGCAGACTGCTGAGAATCAAACCGTGTCGTTGACAGAAGTGCAACTTTTGCGAAGGCGATGTGGCCCAAGCCCAACTGCTGTTGCTCCTGCTTCTACTATCGACCTTACCTCTGCTATTGTGAAGTTTGGAATACAATATTGACAAATGTAACATCTTAATGACATAATGTAGCCTTGAATTAAAATTACCTCAAACCCGTAAAACAGCAAAGTTTCAGCACGAAAAATGTATAAGAAAAAAACTTAACTACCTTTGGCATGGATGTTTTCAACGTTAATAAAAATTTGTAATAAAAATTAAGGGTTTTTTTTTTTTTTTTTTTTTTTTTTTTTGTATTGTAAATAGGTTTAGAGCAAAGTAATGATGTTATAATGCTCTTGGGTGAAGTCCTTTTAAAGGGTAATGATTAATTAGTGAATTTTGGGGTTTTTCACATATGATCAAGATATGATTATATGTATTTTATAGGTATGAATAGCCTTGCAACCATTTATTTTTTTAGGGAGAATTTCATATCCTTGCAAAAACTCTAAATTACATCAATATCCTTGTAAAATTTTCAATTACATCAATATCCTTTCAAAACATAAAATATTCACAAAATTGCTCAAATACACAATTAAACTTTAAATAAATGTCTTTATATTGAAAACTCTAATTTAATAATTTCTATGACTATTTTACCCTTCTCTTCAACACTTAACAATTTTTTTTAACGGCATTTTATTGATAAACTAGCAAGGAGCTAGAATATTACAAAGAAATAAGATGAGGATTTTTTAGCCAATCATCCCATCTAAACGTCCCTTTACATCTAGAACGACACCAATTAAAAGTATGAGACACAACACTATCAAATATATCGGCTTTTAAAGGAGGATCAACGCCAAAAATCAACTTATTCGGGGCATAGGAGCCACCATAAGCCGGAGCATATCCCTTCAACACTTCTTAAGCTTTAAGTTCATCGATCTTTGTGAAACCAAATTTCCCAATCTTCAAAAGAATTCAATGCCACGAAGTCCACATTCCACCATTTACAAATTTTCCGGAGAACATCATGAGACACATCACAGCCAAAGAAAATATGAGAAGTCGATTCAACCGCCACTCCACACATCGGACAAAGAATGGACAGAATTGGTAAACCTCTACGCGAAAGATTCAAACGAGAAGGCAAGCTATTCGTACAAACCTTCCAGTGAGAACATTTACCTTGATAGGGATCTCCTTTATCCATCGAGTTTGGGGCGAAACACAAGGAAGCGAATGTCGTCAACCACCTTCCTCACCGAAGCGACCGAGAACTCCCCCAGACCATCTAAATCCCAGTACCATCTATCATTCATATCCCCAAGGAGAACGTTATCAGTCAACGAAATGAGCTCTATCATTTGAGTTTCTTCAGCACCCCTTCTCGGACAACGTCTAAATGATGCGGAGGAGGCTCACATGAGTCATTTTTGAAGCCACATCAACCTGTTTATTAACCTCCAAGTTATAGATTCGAGGGAATCTATACTTCAACGGGATATCGCCAAGCCACACATCGTCCCAAAATAAACATGTCTTTACCATTACCTATCTTCTTTTGAATATGATTAAGGATATCAAAGCCAAGCGTTTTAACAGTATCCATCTCTCGAACAATGTCGCACCAGATGGATTTCTGGAGCACCTTCGAACAATCACCAATTCTGCCTTTTTCCCCGTGAATAGCCTTAATAACCCTAGTCCATAATAAGTCTTTTTGCGTTTTGAATCGGCAAACCCATTTAAACAAAATGGCTCTATTTAACGCATATAAGCTAGACACACCAAGACCCCCTCTCTCTTTCGAGGCTAACACATTACACCACTTCACCCAAGTCGCTTTCTTACAATTCAACTCAATCCCATTAAAAAAACGACTCCGAATGGATTCCATACGATGAAGAACCTTCATAGGCACCTTAAAAAGAGACATATGATAGATCGACATAGCTCCAAGAACCGCTTTGAGAAGAGTTAATCTACCTCTTACCGAAAAAGTTTTCATCTTCCATTTCGAAAGGCGAACAATCAACTTATCCACAATAACATCCCACGCTTGAATCCTATTCATACTTCCCCCGACATTCGAACCAAGATAAGTGAAAGGAGGATTAAGGATATCACACCCGATTTTATCCGCCGCTTGCTGCACATATACGTCATTAACCGCAATACCCATTATCTTGCTTTTTCCCAAATTAATATTTAACCCAGAAGCTAATTGGAAACATTTCAACACATGAATAATAGTGTTAATGTTTCTCGAACTCCATTGACCCATGAACATGGCATCATCCGAGAAAAAATGATTGGATAAATGAGTCGAAGGATTTAAAACAATACCTTTAAATAAACCCACTTCCACCACACGAGTAAAGGAGATATGAAGGCTTTCCATGACCAATATAAAGAGAAAGGGCGCAAGAGGGTCACCTTGCTTTAGGCCTTTGAAGAATTAAAATTCTTCCGTCGGGCTTCCATTCACAAGAACCGATCCCCTGGAAGTTCGAAGACACTCATAGATCCACCCACACCATCT
The DNA here is from genome assembly GCA_910596185.1 of Chrysanthemum makinoi. NCBI lineage: Eukaryota > Viridiplantae > Streptophyta > Magnoliopsida > Asterales > Asteraceae > Chrysanthemum > Chrysanthemum makinoi. Next base: position 63,675,943 of record OU343222.1, on the reverse strand, counting down.
ATTACCAAAGCCAAACTTCCTTAAAATATCGCATAAGTAGTCCCAACGAACAGAGTCGTATGCTTTCTCAAAATCAACCTTCAAGACAAACGACTGCTTCTGTTTTACTTTACACCACTGAAGCACTTCATTAAGAATAAACGGACCGTCTAAAATTTGTCTACCCGCCACAAACGCTGACTGGACTTCATTAACGAGATCACCTAACACCAACATAATACGATTTTCCAGAATCTTGGTGATAGTTTTATAAAGACTTCCAATGAGGCTAATTGGACGAAAATCTTTAACCAATTTCGCATCAGGAAACTTCGGAATAAGAGTTATAAATGAAGAGTTGCATCCCTTAGAAAAACTTCCTGTTTGAAAGAAGTACTTCACGGCTGAAACCACATCACTTTCTATTAAACCCCAAAGCGCTTATAAAACCCAAATGTGAACCCGTCCGTGGTGCTTTATCGAGTTGCAATCCCAAACCGCCTTTTTAATTTCATCAATAGATACCTCTGCTTCCAAATCCATCACCTGAGAAGAGTTCAACTGATTAGGAAACTCCACGTTTATCATAGGACGTTGGTGTGTGGGCTGCTCGAATTGAGTCCTAAAGTGACTTAAGAACTCCCTTTTAATCACTTCTGGTTTCTCCTCACACACGCCATATTTCATCACTCCACGAATAGCAAGTTGAGCAAGCTTTTTATTAAGGATACCATGGAAGAATTTGGAGTTCTCATCTCCTTCAACCGTCCATTTGATCTTAGCCTTCTTAGCTACCTCCATATTATGCAATTTATCCAAATCTTGAATAGAATTACAAACCTCCATACGATTGATCAGAATAGCCTCTGAGGCGTTACCTTTATCAATAATCATATTCAGATTCCCAAGGTCCTGTTACAGGGTACGCTTTCTGTTAGTGATACTTTGTCTCATTCTATTCCAACTCCGGATAGTATTTTTAGTAAACTTCAGTTTATGCAAAAAATTAGCCATGGAATTATTTGAATAAGAGGGGGCTTCACGCCAAGCGTCATGAACAAGTTTATCAAATCCCTCCAAAATCTTGATTAGATTCCCGAAGCAAAATCGGACGATGATCCGAAAGGAATCTATCCAAAGTAATAGCGGAGAAAGAAGGAAATTCTCTAAGAAATCTCTCGGAAGTTAAGAAGCGATCCAATTTACTCATCTTGGAAGCGGAAGCATGACACCACGTATAAGAACAACCACCAAGAGAAACCTCTTCAAGGTTCGAGTTGGCAATAAACGAATTAAAAGCTTTAGCCCCTTGAATGTTGAACACCGATCTAAATCTCTCATTTTTATAGCGAACCTCGTTAAAGTCACCCATAATAATGACCACGCCGTTCCAATTACTGATAATATGGTTCAAGTAGTCCCATAACATCTTTTTTTTAGAAAATTCTTGCGGAGCATAAACCGAAATAATAAGAATCGACCTACCATTAGGAATCCATTCTCCACGAACTATGATAAAGTAATCAGACACCATAGAAGATGACTTCTTAAAAATACTAGGATTCCATACACATAAACGGATTCACTAATTACGTAGTCAAAAACAAAGTTTCTCCAACAGTTTTTAATATCAAAAGAATTAATGGCCTCCATTTTAGTTTCTTTGAGGGATAAAAAATTCACTTTATGTGAGACACATAACTCCTTTACTCAATCTTTTTTGGCCTTCGGGTTAAGGCCTTGAACATTGAGCGATAGCATATTCATTGGATCACATCATCCACTACTTTCATTCCAACAATTTCTTCTATGTTTTTTATACACCCGTCCATCGTGTAACCCATCGTTTGACCTACTTTAATCATCTCATCCATAACATTCAATAACGAACCACCTGAACGAGGTAAGTCAGAATGTTGAAAATGACCAGACCTACGGATTTCCCTCCCAGCTATCTTAGTCTTCTTTAACCTTGACCTTGAATTCACTTCAAGATGCTTATTTGAATCAGACGCACCATTATCACACTCGCCTTCCTCTCTTGGAGTGAAACCAGGAGGAAATTGCAAGCTCTCCTTATTACTTGATTCATTCGGGTCCTTTTTCCCATTCTTCCTTAGCAATGTATAAATACCAAACGGGTCTGCTGAACTCTTCTCCTTATCATCATTTAGCTCGACACCCTCCACATCATTACTGACCACCTTGTCAGCCATAGAGTCCGGGACCATACTCACATCATCTTCAGCTTGATTATCTTCATCACCCCTCCAATATCTCCATGAAATCCATCATCTGATAAAGAATTATATGATTCACTAGCGTCTTCACTAGTCTCTTCAAAGTCTGGAATCCACCCTGAAACCTCTTTAGCACGAACCCAATAAACCTTTTCTTTATAACTTATCTTAAAAGATTCAAACACATTTGACACCCCCACAATGTGTATACACAGCCTTTTACTATGATAATTATCCTCATCCGATTCCTCCACATCAAGTAGTGTCCCCCATTTTGCTCCAATCTTATTAAAAGTGTTAGAAGTCCACATCTTTAAAGGGACACCTTCAATATCAACCCAAGCGACTCTACCATCGACAACAAAATCACATTTCGATTGAACAATACAGGAGAATCAGGAATTAATCGCCACGCACTCTGAGAATTTCTCTTTTACGTCAATTGACTTGAAGAAAAACATCACCCACAAGCCCCATAAGTATCTAATATCGACATCATTAAATCCTTCGTTACACAATATCATCTTCAAATTTGCTAACAAACCAAACTCTTTAACCTTCCCATTCAAACAATGCTAAAACTCCTTTTGATTCACACATGATTCATCAAGAACCAACACAGGATGACTGTCTACATCAATCTGTGCTTGTCCTTTCACAGCTTGAGCATAATCACTGTGGTTATTCCTACTAACACTACTCGAATTAACCCTGACAGAGTTTATACGCACCTTCTCTGTTGTATGCCCATTACTCTTACTGGAGTTCGCTACAAGCCTACTGAATCTAGCTACATTGGCGTGCAGGTGGTGGCTACCAATCCACACCGTACACAGGTTGCCCACCAATATGTCAACATCAAAAACGTTTATAAACCGAACAAAACCGAATCTTTTACCGGCCTTAGACCTTCTTATTGGGATAAAAGAATCAACCACATGCCCGTATTGCTTGCAAGCATGCCATAACTCTTTAGCACCCACATGATCTGGAAAGTTAGTAACAAACACAGATGTCGAGATCCTTATTAAATCATCCTCCTTGGTTTTTGAAAAACCCATTTAACCAAAAACAGGAAAGAAATCAAACAATAGAAAAACAATATTGGATTGAAGGGATATCAGGAAAATGAAAAATGAAAATTGAAAAGTGGGAAAACAATGGAAGCAAAAATCGAAAATAAGGATTTGGAAACTAAAAAAGGCTTGTAAATTTGGATCTAAATAAGGAGAAAATATGGATTGAAGGGAGATCTAATGAAAAAGAAAAACATTGAACCAGAATCCCTAACGAAAAAAATGAATGATGAATCCTATAGTCCCATGGAATGACATCTTGTAAGAAACTTCAATTCCGGAAATCAATCACAAGGGTCGAACTCAGAATTAGGGCCTTAGCAAGAATTATTCACAAGAGAGGTAGTAATTCAAGATTCAATTAGAAAAGAAAAAGGGGATCTGGAAATCGTAATTATTGTTTCTCTTCAACACTTAACAATTAAAAGACATTACTCAAAATAACTAAACTGAAAGCGTATTAAACCATGATTCATAAGAATACTAAGTACAAGACGAATGTATCTTGTATCACCACAATAAAATATTAAATAACAATTTCAAATACAAAAAATGAGAAGTGTTCGTCACATGGATGTTTCAGTACATCAATTGTACTTGTTACATATTATAATAATAATTACCCAAATAAATATAGTGAAACAATTTGCAACTGTGTAATTAGGATGGAACTTGCAGACTAGTAGAAGACGAAATGGGCAGTTGATTAAATGGGGATTGATTTATTTGATTAATATTTAAGGGCATAAATGTAATTTGTTATGTTATTTAATATTCATCAAAGAAGATAAAAGATTTAAGTAATTTAGTTATAATTTATTTTTATATTTGGACATATTTGTTAATTTTTGTGTTTTGAAAGGATATTTATGTAATTAGAATATTTGCAAGGATATTGACGTAATTTGAACTTTTTACAAGGATATAGATGAAATTCCCTTATTTTTTATGGTTAAAGATATGTTAAATGTTGTGATGATTATCGACTAAGAATCAAGAGTTGATGATGATGAGGTTTCTTGTATAAATAGTTGTGGAGTCAAGGTAAATAGCTTGTGATTATAACATGTGCTATATATATTTTATCGTATAATGTGTTTTAACTGAAAGTGTGAAGGGCAATAGGTATGTATTTGATTATGTCAATAAGCTTTGATGATTGACTTCTGTTAAGCATGTATGAGTTGTATGGTTCATTCATATAATATTGTTATATATAAATGATTTATATTGTTATGAAGTGATGAAAGTTGTTTAGTGCTAATGAAGCATGTGTAATTAATAATAGCCATATGGGGTTAACTTGGATATTTATGATGCTAATGTGATGATGTGTATCTGATATCATGTTATATGCCGGTTACTGACTAAGCGAAAATTTATGTGTTATAGTTGACATGTTTTGTAGGTTGCATGAATAAAGCATATTGAGGTGAAAATTTATTTGTTATAGTTGACATGTTTTGTAGGTTGCATGAATAAAGCATATTGAGGTGAAGTTGTTGGGATTTAATGATCATATAACTATATTATATCACGAGTATGCATCCGAAAGAACGTCTAAAGGGATCCGAATGACGCACATGTATTAACACATAAACACATAGTTTACTAACCTCTTGTTCTTGTTACGATTGAACAAGCACATATCTTGGATTCTTCTTGGTTTATACGAAACACTTCAAGCTACTAAAATATGTAGCCTCTAAGTATGCTCACACTACACGTCACAGTAGAAAGCTTGAATGTTAGTTCTAGTTCACGAATCAAACAACGAAACACACGTTTTTTTGTTTCTCGAATGTTGGTTGACAAAACCCTAAGGGTTTGGGTTGTTTGCCAATATGTTGGACTAAAGAAAGAGGAGGGTTATTTTGCTTTGAGTTTAGGAAGATTACAAATAATGAATCAAAGGATTCATTATATAGCATAAACCTAGCTTGGAGTTCAAGTCAAAATTTAATTCCTTCAACCTCCTTAGTTTGACCGACCATGGGTTTCCTCATGGGTTACTCATGCGTTTTGGGATTTTACACAAATAACTAGTCCATTACTTGTTATTTGTTAAGTCCATTAATTAATTAAATCATCTAACGATCCAATTACTTGTTGTCTTCATCATTTTGTGAACTATTAATTAATATAATTAATATATTTACCATAAATACATGAATTACATTAATAAAAGTGTACCCTCGGTGTATAGATCAAAGTCATTCCATAATGTTTAATTATTATGTTTCTCGTTTAAGATATTAATCAAGATTACCAAATGTAAACAAGATTCATCTTGACTTACTTTGGGCACGCCATGCAAACATTTCATCAATTCAATGAGGGGCCCAGTAGTATCTAACTCCAGAAAACACGCGTAGGAACAAATCCTATTTTATTTTGCCGCGTGTTATTCATGTGCTTCACAACACTTCTGAAAATAGCCTTTATAACTACATGATTCAGGACATCGTTTATTTATATCAAGAAAGTGATATCCACACATGCAAGACCTACCTGGATCTCAAGTCTAAGGACGAGTAATATAACCACTCGCGAGATTCACTCAATGACGCCGATCCATAAAATGAATTCTCGTAGGTTTAGGGTAGTCCAATATCCATAGCACATGGATAACATATGAGTTTGGCGGACACATCATTTATTATTCACGAGCAATGAATATTACAAATCGCTTACATTTGTCTTAATTCAACAATACTCCCGTATGTTTGATCGACAATGGAAAATTTTAGAGTAAACAAATTACTCATGGATTTAAACATGAAAATATAAGACACAGTTAATATATGAATAAAAACAATCATACCACATATATTAATTCATCAAAATAAAAACAGTATAAACATCCCATTATCCAAATACTAAAAATAATATATCTACATGAGACTACTAGTTAGACGAAGTACAATACTCCTATCATGATCGGTATGTTTGGTAAAGATAATGCCTTAGTAAAAGGATCATCTATGTTGTCATCTGTGTGAACTTTGAGAAGTCGAATGTCACCTTCTTCGATAACCTCTCGAGGATAGTAAATTTTCCTTCGATAATGTTTGGCACATTTCTAAACTCCAAGTTCATTAGTGATGATTACAGCGTCATAATAGTCGCAGTACATCTCCATAGGCTCTTTATTAGTGGGAACGACTCCAAACCTAGAAATAATTTTCTTATCTAAACAGCTTCCATTGCAACTTCTAAAGCAGCTATGTACTTAACTTCTATAGACAACATTGCAGTTAAGGGTGTCAGTAGGGTCGGGTTGACCTGAACCAAACCTGAACCCGAACCCGAACCCGATAAGGCTTATCGGGTCGGGTTAAATTGGGTTTAAAAATATTGTCGGGTTGTTTGACCCGAACCCGATAACCCGACAATGTTATCGGGTTGGGTTAGGGTTAAATATTTTATGTTATCAAGTTATCGGGTCAACCCGATAAGACCCGAAAATTAATATTTAATTTTTGTTGTTGCTGTAGTGGTGTCTACTGTCAAGTGTGAATGGCTACTGCATAGCGGGAATTTGAAAGGTTCTTATATATATTAGCTTCATTATATCTTTACTCATATATGAATGGCTAATGGTAATTTGAAAGGAGTTAAGGCTTATATTTGAATGGCTATCGGTAATCTGGTACTTTGAAAGTGGTTAAGGCTTTTAGTTATAACGCACAAGTCACTGGTTCGAGTCTTCATATTTCTTTTTTGCTAACTGTTTTTCTTCTGAAACGGTGTAATACGCAAATATCTCGGTCGAAATCTTTTTAACTACTTTAGACTTTTCCTCATTCACTATTAATGATCCAAATAAAATATTTTCTTAGATAAATGCTATAAATATAAGCTAAAAATGTCGCTAATACATTTTATGAGGCAAACATATTTTTGTTGTGGTGCATTGGTGCCATATTTCATTTTAACAGCTAATTGCACATCACTTGATTGATCAAATGCATTTACAACATGTAATTTTCGGTGCTTCACACATACATATACATAATATACATATACATACAAATATATATATATATATATATATATATATATATATATATATATATATATATATATATATATATATATATATATATATATATATATATATATATAGGGAGGATTAACGTGAGATCAAACTTAAAGTTGTAAAAAAATAAGATCAAGTCTAAAAAAATCACTAAAACATTTATAAATAACAATTTTAGCAATAATACACATAAAAATAATATTTCAATACAAATTAACATTTTAGCAACTAATAATCAAATGATACATGAGTTTGGATTAGTGATACATCATTACATTACACTAATAAATATTTCAAATCGATACACATCTGAAACACGATACACATTACTGAGTTCTATCAAAGTGTATCACCAAGGTTTCATAAATTTTAAAAAGAAATTTATCGAAACTTTAACAATTTTAGTTTTAGTTAATAAAAATTTGTTTTGTTGATTGCTAGTTAACTTGCATATATATATATATATATATATATATATATATATATATATATATATATATATATATATATATATATATATTATACACACACAACATATCTTGATGCTAGTTAACTTGCATATTTTTAGTGTAGTCAACTTACTTAGGGTATATTTGACGCGAGAGATTATGAAAGATTATGAAGACTTAAGATTATTTTGTTGAATAATAAGCTTTGGTAAAAAAAATCTTTGTTTGAGTGACAAAGATTGTGGATTATTTTAGAAAAATAAGTTCCAAAATAAATAAGTTTAGCTTTTAAAAGATTCTGGAGATTATTTTCACAAATTATGCCTTTTACACTTTTAATCTAAAAGTACAGCTAGTTTGCAAACACAACTACAAAAAAATTTACAGTTTTAATCTTTTTCAGCAACAGCACAAGCACCAACCTCAACACTAGCACCAGCACCATAAATATATTTTTGCCAAGCATACCATTAAACTTACTTTTCTTATGACTAACTACATTTTAGAAAGTTATATTAATTAATCTAATATGTTGATGTTTGATCCGATAACCCAAATCACCCGACCCGAATTCCACCCAAACCCAGTTGTGGGTCACTTTTAAAAAACTCAAAACCCGATTCTACCTGACCCGGTAAACCCATTAACACCCCTAACTACAGTAGTGCTATGTTTAGCACTCTTCCAGCTACGTGTGCCTCCATTTAAAACGAAAACATATCATGTATGTGACTTTGTATCGTCAGCGTCAGTCTCGTATCCAGCATCCCAAGTAACTCTGAGCTCCCTTTAGAGACCACCACCATAAACAAGAAACATATCTTTATTATTCCTAATAAACTTTAGAATGTTCTTCACAGCAGTCCAGTGACACTCTCCTGGATTCCATTAAAGTCGACTAGTCTGGTTCTGAGTGAACACAACATCAGGCTTAGTGCATCTCACCGCATACATAATAGATCCTACAGCCGAGGCATAAGAAACTCTTTGCATGCGTCTCACCTCTTCAGGTGTAGAGGGACCTTGAGTCTTAATCAAGACCAGTTTCTTTGGCATTGGGATACTTCCTCGTTTGGAATTCTCCATATGAAATCTTTTAAAGATTTTATCAATGTATGCAATTTGACAAAGACCAATTAACCGCTTAGATCTATCTATGTAGATCTTGATTCCAAGGATTATACCGCTTCTCCTAAGTCTTTCATGGCAAAACACTTTCTATGATAGGATTTTACATCTTGTAACATTGGAATGTTATTTCCAATGATCAATATGTCATCTACATACAAAATTAGAAATGCAACCATACTTTCACTAGCCTTTTGAAATATACATGGCTCATCAAGGCTTTGAGTGAAACCAAATTTTTTGATCTCCTCATCAAACCTTTTATTCCAGCTCGTGGATGCTTGCTTTAGTACATAAATGGATCGTTGTAGTTTGCATACTCATCTAGGATATTTTGGATTAACAAACCCCTCAGGTTGCACCATATAAACCTCTTTGGTTAGGTGACCATACAAGAAGGAAGTTTTGACATCCATATGCCAAATATCATACTCATAAGACGCTGCTATGGCTATAAGAATCGTAATAGCTTTAATGTCTGCAAAAAGAGAGAATGTTTCCTCATAAGCTACACCCTATCCTTTTACTACAAGATGAGATTTATAAAGTGTGTACATTTCCATCCATGTCAGTATTCTTCTTGAAAAGCCATGTACTTCTAATGGTCTTAGCATTAGGAGGTAGTTCAACCTCGACCCGTACTTCATTGTCTTTCAAGGATTGCATTTCCACATTTATAGCTTCAAGCCATTTATCAGATTTAGGATCTGATAATGCAGCTTTATAGTTAACGGGTTCATTATGATCCCTTAACTCATGCTCCTCAGCATTGATATATAAACATAATCAATTAGGTGCACGATGTGTCCTTTCAGACCTACGAATGGGAATAACCCTACTTTGTGTTTTGACACTTTCATTTTCAACCACATCGTGATGTTCACTAGTACTTTCAGGAGGATTCGTTGCTTATCTTGAATTTCTTCAAGGTCTACATGAATCCCACCGGCTTCTTGTGAAATGAGAATACTCTTATAAAAATCAGCATATCGAGCAACAATAATTTTGTTCTCATATGGGTAGTAGAAGTAGTAACCCATTGTTTACTTTGGGTATCCTACTGAGATACACTTAACAGATCTTGGTTCAAGTTTTTTAGGCGTGTCAAGCTTCACGAGTGCCTCACATCCCCAAACCTTTAAATAAGACAAATTAGGGACTTTCCCATGCCATAATTCATCTGGTGTCTTTTCAACCTTCTTAGTTGGAACCATGATGAGTATGCGTGCAACAGACTCTAGAGCATAATCCCAAAAGTACATTGGTAGAATTGTTTGATTCATCATTGATCGAACCATGTAAAGCAAGGTCAATTTCTCCTTTCAGATACAACATTATGTTGTGGTGTATATGGAGGAGTGAATTGTGACACAATCCCACACTTCTTAAGATGATCCAAAAACTATTGACTCATATATATTAGCCTCCATGGTTAGATCGTATAGCCTTTATGGTCTTCCCGAGTTGATTTCCTAATTCACTTTGAAAAACTTTAAAATTTTCAAAGACTTCATATTTAATATTTAAGAAAGTAAACATAATCATAACGAATAAATTTGTCAGTGAAGGTAATGAATTAGCTAGCTTCTTGTCTTGACATAATTCTAAAAGGGTCACACACATCATTATGTATAAGTCCAAGTAGATCTTTAGCTCTTTCTGTTTTATGTGGAAAAGGCTTACACGCCATCCTACGAGATACATAAGAAACACATTTATCGAGTGGCTCATCGTTAGTTGGTTTTAAAAGTCGATCATGTTGCAACTTTTCAATACGTTTCTTGTTTATATGTCCAAGATGACAGTGCCACAAGAAAGTAGAGTCCAAGTTATGCTTGACTCTTTTATTGCTAACATTATAAATATAACTATCTTTTGGAACACAACCATCCATATCAATTTCAAAAATACCATAACGAAGAATAACATTGAAATAAAATATATTATCCTTAGAAATTGAAATTCTGTAATCAATAAAAAATAAACAAATCCATTATCTTTCAAACGGGAAACTGAAACAACACCTCTAGTAACAGAAAATGTGCAATGACAATTGTCTAAAACAATAAATAAACCATTATGGATCTTGTCTCCTCTGATCGCAAGGATAGCAGGAGCAGCAGTAGCCTTCTTTGGAAGCCCTTTTCTCATGTAGCTTGAGCATAGCATGCATCTCAACTATTGTCTTCCCCATGCTATGAATATTGTAAATTTGCACAAAATCCTTCATGGTCCTTGAAAAGAGAGGTAATGATCAAGTTTACTCCAAGGGGTAAGGACATGGGATTGCCACCCAGTTGGTCTAGATAGCCCTTCATCTTTAGGACATATGAGCTAACAAACTGCCTTTCTTCTTACTTGCAAGCATTGAATGCTTTCACAGTTTCAAAAGGCTCATGTTCAGCTTGCTGGGAAAACATGGTTTTCTGCTCCTGAAGCATGTCATATGCATTAAAGTCCTTCAGGTTCTTTTGAAGCTCTGGAGTCATACTAGCACGCATAAGACATGCAATTCCTGTTGTGCATCTAACCACATCAACAGGCACCACAATAGCATGAGGCACAAGGATAAGAGTAGGGGGTATAGGTTGTTCCAAATAGACTAACTTTTTCTCGGCTATAAAGAAAATCCTTAGGTTACGATACCAGTTGAAAAAGTTAGGACCAAAAGTTTATCTTTTTCAAGAATCGACTTGAAAATAGAATTCACGGGTTAATCAGGTAATGCCATCTACAATTAAAACAAAGTTCAAAATTTTAGTATTTTCGATAATAAATCATTTTATAACTTAAAACCTATGTTATTAAATAAAAACGGTTAATTTTATAAAAGCATGTTTTAAATAAAAACAATTAATTTTCTAAAAGGCTAATAGTCTACTTGAACTTCCACCCATCACATCAATTGATCTGCTAGTAATGGGGGATTCAACATGTAATCCGCGACCGATAACTGCACTAATAGTGCAACTCTTAGACTTATGAGACTCATGGTGATAGAGTACGATCTACTAGTGGCATGTGGCATGTTTTGTCTCATCTTATGTATCGGGTTAAGAATCTCACCTTCTTAACTCGATTAATTTGTCCAATTTAGAACGTGTAAAAATCACACTAGGTCTCACACTTAGGGGGCGTTTGGTTGGGGTAATTTGAAATTCCGGAATTTTAAATTCTAGAAAATTTAAATTCTTGAGAATTTAAAATTCCGGAATTTAAAATACCTTCGCATGTTTGGTTGACAGAAATTTATAAATATTTTTTTATTTTTTTCAATATAAATTTCATAAATATTCTACTTAAAAGTTTATAAAAAAAATTATAAAAAAAAGTTTATAAAAAATTTATAAAAAAATTTTATAAAAAAGTTTATAAATAATTTATGAAAAAGTTTATAAAAATTTATAAAAAAGTTTATAAAAATTTTATAAGAAATTTATACAAAAAATTATAAAAAAAAAAGTTTATAAAAATTTATAAAAAAAATTATAAGAAATTTATAAAAAATTTATAAAAAAAAAGTTTATAAAAAATTTATAAAAAAAAAGTTTATAAAAATTATAAAAAAGTTTATAAAAAAATTTCATAAATATTTTATTTAAAAGTTTATAAAAAACAATAAGAAAAAAAGTTTATAAATTTTTTTCAAGTAAATTAAAATTTCTCACTTTTTGGAGGCATTTTGATTCTCTCCATTTTGGCAATTCAGGGAATTGTAAATTACTTCAAATGCCTACATTTAAGTTACCAAATGGGACATTTGAAGGGAATTAAAATGTAAATGCCCCCAATATCCTCCAAATTGCTCCAACCAAACGCCCCCTAAGAGGATAGACACCGTGGGTTGCAGTTCACCTACGTCTCACACAGAGTAAAAAGAAATTGCAAGTCTCCTCACAATTGGATGGCAAAGAATTATTTTAGAATGGGCATAATTTGTTTTGGATAAAAACATGTATAAAAAACGTATTCGAAGAAGCATGCATACATCTTCATATCACAAGTTAAGAAATAATTTTTATTAACTTATTAGATGCACATTTGATCACGGAAAAACATTAAAAAATAACCAAACCCTAGATTGTACTCCTTTAAATTTTATAAAAACCCAAGTTCTTCCAATCATTAGTTAATATGCAAAAACAAGTAGTGTCTCGGGAAAAGATTAAAAGTTATTCAAATAATAGATCATTTGTTAAAAACACCGTACTTGCATATTTTTTGCGGGAGCCAATTACTGTGTAGAACCCAACCCAACGTGTTTAAAATATTGCCACACAATTATTAAACAAATTTTGGTCATTGATAAAAGGAAAATTTACCAAAATAGACCAGTCGCCCTACAGCTTGTCATTTTTTAAACCGGAAATAATTTTAATTTGAAAATAGACCGAGTGATGGGTTCCATCGTGGTTTTAAATTTATAACAAGAATTACCGGTTAACTAGGAACACATTCGGGCAACTATACCCTAGTCAAGTTGTAATATAGGTTTTGGTAAATCAAGGTCGTCCCAAGAGACTTGGTTGCACTACAAGTGTCGTTTGTTTGTTTAAGCAAGTAACAAGGTCGTGGTTATGATTGTCATGGATCAAACCACTAAGAAAAGCAATATGAGAAAGCACACAAAGAACATACATGTTTAGACACATGATCACAAGGATATTAGGATATTTAGTTTGGAAAATATATATTATTAAAGGTAACCTTTCGACTTCTTGAACCAATAATAGTATTCTAGTGTTTTAAAAATCAAATATACATAAGCCTCAATCAAATGGTCATGTCATGAGCCGTATGCCTAAACAACAAAGAAATAATTCTTTCGGCCCTTATACTTTGATGTTATTAATCCGTGAAGTTCCATTTACATGAAAGATAATGACAACACATATTCAAAAGATTCCTTTCGATCTTAATCCAGATTAAACCTTTACTTGTTATGTTTATTAATTCTCTTGCACAATCGTCACAAAGTACAAGACCAAAATCATTCGTCGACTAATGAATTGGAACTAACCATTGTTAAGAATACTTTCGTCCATTGAACTCAACAATGATCAACCAAAACAATAAATATGAACAAGTTCCAATTCAACCAAATATGATGTTATCAACATATTCCAAACAAACACTACAATTATCCAAACATCCTTTTATCACAAGTTCTCATATGAAATAAACAAGTATCAAGACAACATTCACAAGTATCACATAATCAACACAATCAAAGAACCAAACATGAACAATAGCATTCAACATTATAAAAGTAACAAGGATTTACCCAAAGTAAGATTACATTAGGCAAGGGTGAAGGATTATAGCACTCCTTCAAGCCTCCAATCAACTACAACTTCTAACCAAGCATACTTCTGGAAATGGCAGAGGTTTGTGGTCGTTTGGGAGAGATAAATTTGGTGGAAATTCGTCCTTAAGGGCGGAGGCAAGAATTACACACCTTTGGGGAAGGTAAGTTGAGAGAGGGATGGTGTAATAGGTGGAAATTCATCCTTAAGGGTGGAGGTTCGAATTTCACACCTAGAGATGGAGTGGTGGGTGAAAGGGATGAGAGGGATGGAGAAGGGATGATGAAATGAGGTTGCAAAGGCCTCTATTTATACTAGAACCAAGGCTAGGGGTATTAAAAATTCAACTTGGCCTCCAAGGAGCTTGGAAGGGACTAGAAACTGAGTGGGAAGGACCTAGAATCGTTTGGGACAAGTTTGGAGTCTTAGTGATGAAGAAATGGCTGTCCAGGGCTTCCCAACCGAATCGGTTGGGCTCCAATCGTTTCGGTTGGTCTACTTGACTGCTCTCCAACCGTTCCGGTTGCGGGGAACGACCGAATGGTTGGAGCCTTTTGATAGACATTGACAAGCATCAAAGTTATAAATCTTTCTCTTAGCTTTCCGTGGCCACGAATCGGGGGTCAAACGGAGTTCGTATGCAAAAGTTATGGCCAAAATGGTGAAGGTGTGTCGGGAACAACGAGGCTTCCAATATTTCTTCGTTTTAGCTTCTTTTCTTCATTTCTTTCTCGTTTTCCTTCTTGAACTTTGTTTTTGAGTCTTTAGACCAGCATCTTGATGACTTTACCTTCTCGAATATACTCCACAAGTCTTGCTTTTGACGGGAACTCTTCGTACATGGAGAACTCTTCGTATTTTACTTCTTTTTCCGTCTTTTTCTCCACTTTCCTGTACTTGGCTACAAATGAACTTGCAAACACACTTTGATACGATTAAGCAACAAAATCATATGATTATAACCAAATAACACACATAAAAGCACGGATAACGCTACTAAAAACATGCACAATTTGAGCGTTATCAAATTCCCCCACACTTAAACTTTGCTTGCCCTCAAGCAAATCTAAGAAAAGAAAAATTAAAATACATACCTAAATGACAAAACGAAAAGAAATATCTTGAAAATTTGAATATATTTTTGGGTTTTTATATTTATGATTTTTTTTTAATTTTTAAACAAACATAAAAATAAGCGAAAAAATGAGCTCAAACTCCCCCACACTTAAGGTTTTGCTTGCCCTCAAGCAAATATAGAAACTAAAAAATAAATAAAAAATCCCACATGGTGCATGAAAGATGATTAGAAAAATGTGATGCAAATCTACCAAGTACAAGTACAAGATAAGATTCATCGTTTTAAGCTTTTAGTTAAAAACGGAGATGTTTGACAATACCCCATGGATTATCTCGCTTGATAACATGGCTAAGTACCTCACGAAAACGGAATAAAGTATAATTCACTCAACACTCAATTTGATTAGTGATGGATAGTATTAAGGAATAGTACACTCATATTGCTCAGTCATGATCTAAATATTACCATAGGCTTGTACAAGAAACAAAACTCTACCGACGTGGCGTAAGCACCAAGTGAAAACATCTAAAGAGGGATTTTATTAGGGTTATAACGATAGGCTTCGGGTGAATAAAGGGTATGGATAAGGCATGGGAATATTTTATGGAATTGGTGTTAAAAGAAAAATAAAGTCAAGTCTAATAATGTTGCTAGTCACCGAACAATCCACAAACCAGAAAATGATTATAGTTACAAGCTTTTCTTCACATATCGATCACCAAATATATAATATATATCACGTCTTAGCACATTGGCTAATCGATATCTCAAACATACTTCATCTTCCTTCATCTACATAATAATATAGCACATTGACTATAATTGTCATCACATATATTTTTTTTTTTCGTTTTTTTTCGATGACTTATTCTCTTCTTTTTTTTTCACATTTTTTTTCATACATCACATTTCCCCCACACTTCGTATAAGCATCACCACAAAAATACAAAATATAAAGGTGATCAATCTTCATCTTTGTCGAAATGGCACACACGAATGACAAAGTGCGGCTAACTCATAATCATCAAAAACAATCCTAACAAACCAAGCAACTAGCAACCAACCAATTAGACATTGACAAGGGGTAGGCTATGGTTTAAAGTGTAAAATATATATATATATTTTTTGCTTTTTTAGTGGATGTAAAAAGAAATGGATGGCTCAAAGGGTGTACTAAGGGTATCTAGCGCTAAAGATGAGCGCTAACAAATGGGTCCATGTGGGTGGTTAACTAACCGATGTGGTTAGCTAAAATCATAATATGTAAGATGGAAGGCCATTTGGTTTTATTCCTAAGGTGCATCTTTATCACACGAATACACTTATATCACACGAATGTGATCTTACTGCGGTCTGGTAATGATTTACAAGTACAAGTTCTAGAATAAATAAAATCACCGGCACACTCATAGCAAAAGATCCAAGCATAAAAGATGTATGCTAATAAGAAATAGGCTCAAATCCTCACAATTTAGTGGAAAGGCTATAAAATATGTGCAAGCAAATGTTATCGATCCCAGAATGGATTGAAATAATAATCGGGACACATCTCAAATTTTTTAAAATTACCGATTTTACCAGTGGGTTGATCCAGTTATTCTAATATATAATCCTATACGCGTGAAAACAACTAGATCACAAGGGCAAACAAGTTCACAAAATTTAAAAATTGGCCCAAACATTTGGAATTTAAAAACTGGTTTCGCTTTTCTTATAATATTTCCTCCCCACACTTAAGTTAAGCACACAAAAGAAAAATAACTTAATGACTAAACAAAAAACTACTATTATTATTACTACTATTACTACAAGAAAACTTTGAAAATAAACTAGTTATGACTTTAAAAAAAAAAAAAAAAAAACTTATTCTTGTCCCACGAGTTTTTGGTAGCTCCATTGAGATGCACAAAGAAGCGGAGAAGCAGGTCAGCGCGAAGCATATTAAAAACCCAACTTCTTTAGGGAATCAGAGAGACCCGCCTTATACATCTCACATAGTTTGTTTACAATGGGTGAGCCTTACTTTCGAGAGACTTAAAAAAGTCAATTTATAAAATAATTTACCAAAAAAACAAACAAAGGAAAAATAACAAAGAAACAAAATAAAGCAATTGTGAAAAATAAACTACGAAGCATGTAAGATAGGGAAAAATAAAACTATAAGTCTGAGAGAAACGAAACCTTCCGGGCCAAAGAAATCATGATCGAACTCCAAATGATAAAATGATAAGCAAACACTAGCATAAGCGTGTGAGATCAATCGATTTCTCATCCAAACATGTCCAATCCCAAGTATAACGTCACCAATAATCCAATCAATCCTTCCTCCAAGAGCTTATTATATCTGCAAAAATAAACTAAACTACAAAAAATGCGTAAAATTCTAAAACTCACTTTCGTAGGCATCACGGTTGCATTTAGCGCATGCAACAAGCCTTTGAACCCCTCGGTGGCCGGAGTGGAAGAGTTATAGTCTCGTGAGGGTTTCCAGTGAACATACCCACAAAGTTCGAAACAATTTAATTTTTAAAAACATGTACTTATTTATTCACAATGTACTAAAAATTGACAAAACTTTAAAATGCAAAAACCAAATTTAAGTAGAATAAAAGAAATGATACTCTTGCAAAAACAAAAAGACATTTAAACTTCTTCTATCTAAACACAAACATACAAGAACAAAATATAAAAAATCATTTTTTTTGATTCGTCCAACCGATCCGGTTACGGGGGGTGACCGAACGGTTGGGACGAACCAACATGAGACCAACCTTCCAACCGAACCGGTTACGAGCGGTGACCGATCGGTTGGAGGCGATTTTATTTATTTATTTATTTTTTTTAGAGAACTAGTTTTATTTCAAAACTTTTTGTTGGTAAAATAAAACAAGGACACAGACGATAACAAAGAAAAATAAACACAAAGTAAATAAAACACTTAAACACATATTTAACTAGAAGAACACCAAAAACAAAATACGACACTTAAGACAAATAAAAGAACAATCACAGAAAATGAAAATCACATTGACGCAAGCACACACAATTAGTCACGTAACACAAATCAAACAAGAGAATCTAAACAAGATAGTCTTATTCAAAATTAATACGAAACTAATATAAACAAAAATAACAAAAAAAATAACATAGAGACATGCAAGAGATCATATAACATATAAAACATAAAACTTACGAAACAAGAGACACACAAAACATTTTTTTTTAACAGAACACACAACCGGATCGGTTACGGGTGGTGACCGATCGGTTGGAGTGGTTTGGGTGGTCCAACTGTTCGGCTGCATAGGCAACCGATCCGGTTAGATGATTCTTGTCAGTTTTGGTGGTTTTTTCGCAAATGATTTTTAGCACACTTAGAAAGCAATCATTGAAATGAGCAATTTCGAGAAAATGAGAGATTTTGAAAAGAAAACGCAAATGAGAAACTAAGCAAACACCATGAGCAAACATCAAGAGCGATCAAATAAGAGCAAAGAAACAATCATTCATGAGCAAGAGAAATTTATCATTCGAACAAACAAGCAAACAAACAAACACCTAAGAACAAAAACCAAATCCCCGACAGTGGCGCCAAAAACTTGATGGGTTCCATCGGGGTTTTAAATTTATAACAAGAATTACCGGTTAACTAGGAACACATTCGGGTTGGTATACCCTAGTCAAGTTGTAGTATAGGTTTTGGTAAATCAAGGTCGTCCCAAGAGACTTAGTTGCACTACAAGTGTCGTTTGTTTGTTTAAGCAAGTAACAAGGTCGTGGTTATGATTGTCACGGATCAAACCACTAAGAAAAGCAATATGAGAAAGCACACAAAGAACATACATGTTTAGACACATGATCACAAAGATATTAGGATGTTTAGTTTGGAAAATATATATTATTAAAGGTAACATTTCGACCTCTTGAACCAATAATAGTAGTCTAGTGTTTTATAAATCAAATATACATAAGCCTTAATCAAATGGTCATGTTATGAGCCGTATGCCTAAACAACAAAGAAATAATCCTTTCGGCGCTTATACTTTGATGTTATTAATCCGTGAAGTTCCATTTACATGAAAGATAATGACAACACATATTCAAAAGATTCCTTTCGACCTTAATCCAAATTAAACCTTTACTTGTTATGTTTATTAATTTTCTTGCACAATCGTCACAAAGTACAAGACCAAAATCATTCTTCGACTAATGAATTGGAACTAACCATTGTTAAGAATACTTTCGTCCATTGAACTCAACAATGATCAACCAAAACAACAAACAAGAACAAGTTCCACTTCAACCAAATATGATGTTATCAACATATTCCAAACAAACACTACAATTATCCAAACATCCTTTTATCACAAGTTCTCATATGAAATAAACAAGTATCAAGACAACATTCACAAGAATAACATAATCAACACAATCAAAGAACCAAACATGAACAATAGCATTCAACATCATAAAAGTAACAAGGATTTACCCAAAGTAAGATTACATTAGGCAAGGGTGAAGGATTATAGCACTCCTTCAAGCCTCCAATCAACTATAACTTCTAACCAAGCATACTTCTGGAAATGGCAGAGGTTTGTGGTCTTTTGGGAGAGATAAATTTGCTGGAAATTCGTCCTTAAGGGTGGAGGCAAGAGTTACACACCTTTGGGGAAGGTAAGTTGAGAGGGGGATGGTGTAATCGGTGGAAATTCATCCTTAAGGGTGGAGGCTCGAATTTCACACCTAGAGATGAAGTGGTGGGTGAAAGGGATGAGAGGGATGGAGAAGGGATGATGAAATGAGGTTGCAAAGGCCTCTATTTATACTAGAACCAAGGCTAGGGGTATTAAATGTTCAACTTGGCCTCCAAGGAGCTTGGAAGGGACTAGAAACTGGGTGGGAAGGACCTAGAATCGTTTGGGATAAGTTTGGAGTCTTAGTGATGAAGAAATGGCTGTCCAAGGCTTCCCAACCAAATCGGTTGGGCTCCAACCGTTTCGGTTGGTCTACTTGACTGCTCTCCAACCATTCGGTTGCGGGGCACGACCGAACGGTTGGAGCCATTTGATAGAAATTGACAAACACCAAAGCTGTAGATCTTTCTCTTAGCTTTCCGTGGCCGTGAACTGGGGGTCAAACGGAGTTCGTATGCAAAAGTTATGGCCAAAATGGTGAAGGTGTGTCGGGAACAACGAGGCTTTCAATATTTCTTCGTTTTGGCTTCTTTTCTTCATTTCTTTCTCGTTTTCCTTCTTGAACTTTATTCTTGAGTCTTTAGACCACCATCTTGATGACTTTACCTTCTCGAATATACTCCACAAGTCTTGATTTTGACGGGAACTCTTCGTACATGGAGAAATCTTCGTATTTTACTTCTTTTTCTGTCTTTTTCTCCACTTTCCTGTACTTGGCTACAAATGAACTTGCAAACACACTTTGATACGATTAAGCAACAAAATCATATGATTATAACCAAATAACACACATAAAAGCACGGATAACGCTACTAAGAATATGCACAATTTGAGCGTTATCACCGAGCGACCGAGCGACTTTACAACATGCTAAATGTCGAATTATTAATTTGACAAGTGTCCCGGTACATACTAAGTGTTTGGCTTATGAATTCAACAAGTATCCCATTGTACAAGTTGCCCGATCGCCCAATCTATTTTAAAAATAAAATTATTTCTGGTCTAAAAAGTGACAAGCCGTAGGGCAAATGGTCTATTTTGGTAAATGTTCCTTAATAAAATTAGTGCAAAAAAAATTAAAGTCTGTATTAAAAGTTTTACGAAACGTTTAACCATTGCAAGACATTAGTTTAATTAAATCATATTTTGATAACTTTATGTCCATTTAATTTCAAAAAACTTTTGCATAATAAAAACAAATCATGAGGAATAAAACATAATACAAATAAGCAAACAAAAAGAGGTAGAAGCAAAAAACAAACTTTTACAGAGCGATAAATAAATAAAGCAATAAAACACACAACTTATTGATTTCAGGTTTTTGTTCACTTATGGCCCGGAAACTCCATGAAGGAGTCTCCCAAACTTTTGGAGTAAACTAGAAAGTTGTAGGGTACTGAGTCAAAAGTACCCCACAAAGATTTCAAGGTCTAACTCATTACATAGTCACGAAAATTAATTTTTTAGTGCAACAAGGTCAAGCAATCAGCAAACAAAAATAAATCACACAAGTGTTTTAAATTAGGTTATTCATCATTTTTAGCCCTTATAACCAATTAACCCATCAGTTATATTTTAAATACAAGAGTTTGGCTTATCATCCATGACAAGTATGCGTGTAGTTGTCATAGATTACAATTAAAAAAAATTTACACGTTAAATAAGCCAAATAACCGAAATATTTGTAACACGTAAAAACCCCTCGCTTTATCCACGTAAACCATGATGTTAGGAATTAGAAATTCCTTGTTAAAGTGTCGGTCACCCCAATTACTGTTTAGCATACGTTAGCTCGCAGACGTGTCATTAGTTACATTATTTATTAGTTAATTAGTTAGTTTGTAGCGTAGTATAGTTTAGTGTAACACCGTGGAGGAAGGACGGGTCTTTACCCACTGTATACCTGATCCACAGGCCGTCAGGAGGTCGTGTAGTCTTGTAACTATAAATACCCCTTCCATCCTTGGAAAGGGTGTGGCTTGGAATCTAACCTTTCATTTTTATTGAACCAACTCTTTACCAAGAACACCATCTCTCTACTTTTTCTCTCTAAAATGTCTAACATGTATTTCCATCATCCAAGGCCACCCGAATCATCATAACACAATAATATTACGATCCTACAAATGGTATCAGAGCCAGGTTATTGTGTTATCTTTGGTTTTGTATCATGGTTATGTTGGTTTTTGAATCATGTTGTAAACTGTTTATGTACTAGGTTGTTGGCTGGAATCTTTTCCGTTTATCATTTTAGTCAAAACAGTGTTTTTTTGTACTGGTTTGTTGGTTGGAATCTTTTTCGTTTATTATTTTAGTCAAAACAGTTTGTAACAGGTTTGTATGGTATTCTCTATTTTTGTCAAAGTCCAATATGTTTTTTGTCCAAACTGCAGTCTTCTAATACTGTGATGATAAATGGTCATATGGTCAGAATTTTCGAGGTCAAAACAGGTCTTAATGAATTGGTTTTAAGCTGTTTCTGGGTCAAAAATGGGTTATTAATGGTTTTGAAAACTGCTGGTTATGTCGTTCTTGATAGCGACTTGGTCAAGTTCTTCGTAGAGACTTGACAATATGTCCTGATTCAATGAATATAACTAGCGACTTGTCCATGTTCTCTTACTAGCGAGTTGTTATACAAAAACCACTGGGTAGCGAGTTGAGTATGTAATCTGTGTAGCGACTTGTCTTTACAAGTCGTAGCTAGTTCACAAATACTGGTAGCGACTTGTTGACTCACTCAAGATAATGAAGTAGCGACTTGTTGAAGTGGCGACTTGTTGAAATAGCGACTTACATCAAGAAGTAGCGACTTATTGAAGTAGCGACTTACTGAGTTTGACTAAAGCAACTTAGTGCCAAAAATAATGGCGAGTTGTTTATTCAAAATGGTTTAGCGACTTGGCTCACGACTCAGTAGCGACTCAACAGAAAGGAAGATGAATGTTTGACCATGTCCTCACAATCTTAACATCAAAACAGATCTCAACATATACCAAACATCAATATTCATCTCGACCTCAGTCATTAGCCATCATTGGTCCTAAAAGAATAAAAACGTGAAGACCCAATGCTTTAACAGTTCCGACAATCAAATCCTAACAATGAATTAATCCTAATCTAGACTCAACCCAAAGGACCCTCACCCACTCATCATCTCTCAAACAATCATGTATCAAAAGGTAAAATCAAAAAGGATCTCAGTTTTCGTTTCATGGTTAAGACTTCTCAATGATTCTTTCAAATACAATCAACCACAAACGTTACATCATTGACCACTCTTTTGAAGTATTCACTTCCTTGAATATACGAATCATGAAGGATTGAATCTAGCAATTATACTACCTCAATCTCTTCGAATCAGAAAATAAAAGTGTGAAAGCCAAACGTATTCTTGATCTCAGTTTTTATGCCTCGAGGGTCTCAAAAGAAACACCAAGACTATCAAGAGTCTATAACTCGATTCATTCATATCATCATTGATCCAAACGTTTTTCTTGTTATTTATTCGAAAGGTAATGAAGTGACTTCAACAATATTGTTGAATCTATTTCATTGATTCGGTAAAACAATTGGAAGATTGGTAAAACGTTAAATCTACTAACCGTTTACCTTGTACCTGTGGCCAAATCATGATAATCGTACCATCCCTGTGGCGTTTAAGCATAGCTCGAGCCATCCCTGTGGCGAGCAAGAAGACTTTCTTAACAAACGAAGAGGGTTCATATATTGTTTGTGTGAGGAGTATTTAGGGTTTGATGAAAGGGTTGTGTGGGATGCAACTGAGATAATGAGAGGCGTGGGATTGAGTATGTGAGATTAGGGTAATGTGTGGAGTGATAAGGAGTACTAATACCCGAAATTTTTAGGCAAACCGGTGTATGTTTATGGGCCGTGTATACTTAGAAAGGTTTATTCAAATGGTTGGGCCATATGCAATAATGTTGGACATTGAACTTGGGCCGAGATCTATAAACCAATATGGGCTTTTGTTGGTTCCATATATGGGCGTGTGGCTAGTTGGTGGTATCACATGGGATTAACTGTGTACAAACGTTTATACGCTTATGTGTTCTTTAATGATATTAGAATTCACATGGGATTGTATATTGGACTTATTATCGTGAACAAACGTTGAATATAATGATGTGAATTATTTGATACTCCTCAGTATTGGATAATAGATTTCGGACAAGGACGTTATTCATTTGGGATTTCTAATTGGATTAAGTGTAGCTGTGGACTTAGTGTACTTTGTGTTGGACCGAGTGGTGTAATAATGGTTAAAACCATACATGGGCCGTGAGATTGTGATCGAATGGAGTATTGGTTCGGGTAACAAAGTATCATTAAGAATTTTATACCAAAGTCTCACACTTTATGGTTAAGAATTAATTGGATCGGGCTCGGAATTGAATGTGGATAACTTAGATTTGGATCATCATGGGATTTGTCATGGATTCACTAGGATTGATATGGGTTGAACTTCATGCACCATGCCCCGATTATTCATACAACCTTGCTTGAGTCTTACACTTGACTGAGTCGGATGGGCTTCTCAAGAGATTTGATTGACTATGAGATTTGTTAATGATGATATTGGGTATGATGATGTGATTTGATGGGTTGTGCAGATTAATACTTTGGAATATACATTTTCATGGATAATGTTTCGTCACGGCTTGAAATTGTTTATTGGTAGAATGTTGACTACGGGGTTATTTGGACGGTATTTCTTATTTGGAATTGAAGTGAGGTTTTCCGGGCGCGTTTACTTATTTCATCTTCTTTCTTTCTACTCTTCCGGGAAGATGACTTGTTTGGGCATTTACAAAGTGTGATAAAGACTTGGCTATTTAGTTACGGTTGTGATTCTTTCTCGCTTAACCCACAACGTAGCTATCACTTTGGTGTCTCACGCAGTTGAGGATACGTCAAGAGGTTTTGTACATTGGGTGCACCATTTCTTTTTCACGAGAATTAGTGCAAGCTTAAGTAACAAATCCGGGGAATGTTACGTCTTGTTCAAGTTTGGCATATCGGGTCTATTTCTCCATGTGGTCACTACAATAGCTGACAGAATACGTGATTGATGTATTTACCAAAGTGTTTATTGGATGGTTGATGTTGTTGATGATGTTGGATAATGAACCACTGCACATTCACCTAAAACAGAAATTCACTGAAACCAAAGTTGTCATAACACATTCATGCTGACATTGTCTACGGTTTTGTCTTGATTTTGTAAAATCCCGCGAAAGAATCTATTTCTCGGTTTAAATCATAGACTTGTAAAATCCCGTAACAATGGAAACATCCCGTAATAGTAAAGTGCATTTCTAGAGCTATCTTACGGTTTATTCTCGGTTTTTAAAATCCCGCGAAAGAATCTATCTCGGTTTAAACCATGGAATTGTAAAATCCCGTAATGATGGAACCATCTTGGAGAAGAGAAAGTGTAATTCTGGATCTTCTTGATGCTAGTGCTACGGTTTCTGCTTCAAAGAAGGGATAAAAGGGTGTATTTCATGAATTGGATGTGTGTTTGGATATTCGTCATGGCAGTTTGGTAATTACATGGTTTTACGGGGTTATGTGCATTTAACCATGGTCGGGATGTAACCATTATCAAAGTTCACTTTTAAGATCATAGGAGGCTAGATTTGAGCTTTTTAACAAGATGTGACAACGGGGTTAATTCACCATTATTTATTTGAGGTTGAAGTGAAATATCACGGGCGAGTGTACTTAGTATCTGAAAGTATCGGGGATGGATGGATGAAGATTCTTCATGATCCTTGTTCGAGCTTATTATCAAAAATGAAGACTTGGAAATCTAGTTATTGTTGGGTGACTTTTACCTTTTCTTTTTACCACTTGGGGGAATTGGGCTCTTATCACCGCAAAATAACTATCACTTAAAGGAGTTACGTTGTAGTGCTCAGTGTCACATTCAATTGTGGATTTTCAAGAGGTGATGTATGTCTTATACTTGATGGTTGGTTGGTTGAAGAGTATAGAGTACTTAGAGATTCAATGGAGGATGAAGTCTCGGCACCGCTCTTTGTTTCATATGTGCAAGTTTAAGTCATGAGTTCGGGTTAGCTTACTTCAGGGTCAAATTCATCATATTGGGCTGTTCTCCATAAGCTGTCACGACAAAGAGCCTACTGAATGATAATGGGGGTGATTACATGCTTTGTCAAGAGAGCTGAAAAGAGAGAGATTATGACGTTTGAACACAACAGTTCAAGCCTCGTACTCTAAAGAAAATAAAAGTGTACGTTTCAGTGCGCTTTATCTTCTGAAGAAGAGAAATCTTCTCAATTATGACCATTCTCAACAACATGCTTGTTGGGAATTATGTGAAGTACGAATTATGCTGAAGATTATGCTGAATGGATTCTGCCGAAGTGTATGGATTCTGCTGAAGACATAGTTCTGCTGAAGTTATATATTTATTAGTTTGTTTCTGCGGATATAGTTATTCCGTATTTTCTATAGTTAGTTAGGATATGCATGAGCTTTATTAGGAAGTGATTGTGTATATCTTATTGAGTTTTACGTTTCTTAGAGAAGAAGTTAGGGTTCCTTGTCTATAAAAGGAACACAATAGAATGAATTATGAATTAGACGTTTACAAATTATTAATATAACGATCCATAGAGGATCAAAGAGTTCTTAGTTATCTGTGTTTTATACTTGTGTTTATATTCCGCTAAAGAATACAAGTTGTAGAGATTTTCTTTTAGTTTGTTTGTGATTACACAAGCAATACTAACGATCTACGAAGCTCAAGATCTATCAAGGTCTGATTGTTTTCAACAAGTGGTATCAGAGCCTCGTGAGAGTCTCTACGATACTAAGAACAGGTTTTTCTAAACACCCATACAACCAAAACAAAACTCACCATGCCTGGTTCAGACGTTGATGGTGAAATCACCAACAACCAAAACTCCACCCATCTGCAACAACTAAGTCTCTCTAACAGCAATGCTAAGTTTCCTTACCTAAAAAGGGAAGAGTATGATCTTTGGGCGATGAAGATGCAAAACTGGATCTCCAACATTGATTGGAATCTATGGGAGATAGTAAAGAAGGGAAACAATTTGAAGAAAACTACCATTGATGCTGAAGGTAAGCTGACTTATGTTCCTCCCAAATCTGCTGAAGAATTACTGGCAGTTCAGAGAGAAACCAAGGTTAAAACAATTCTTCTTCAAGCTATTCCTGAGGATCACTTGAGTGATTTTCACTTCATGCAAGATGCTAGGGACATTTGGTTAGTAATTAAGGCAAAGTTCGATGGGAATGAGGAGTCTAGGAGAATGAGAAAGTCCATGCTGAGACAACAGTTTCAAGATTTTCAAATCTCTAAAGAGGAAGGAATTCATAAGGGCTATGACAAGTTTCACAAGATTTTAAGTCAGTTAAATCAGTACGCAAGCAAAGCCAGATAATGATGATTGCAATTCTAAGTTCTTGAGGTCTTTACCTCAATCCTGGCTACAAGTGAGCATTGCTTTAAAAGCAAAAGGTGGTTTGGATATGCTTACTTTTGATGAGCTATACAACAAACTTAAAGCTCTTGAACATGATGTAAGAAGTCCTTTTAGATCATCATCTACTGCAAGTCACAAAGCATTCGTTGGAGCCTCTACCCCTAAGATGAGTCATGGTCCAAGTCCAACTTACTCATCATCATCTTACACTACCACTCCATCAAGTTCTCAATCTGGAGGTATAATGGAAGATGTGCTTGGATCCTTCTTTATTGATTATGATCCTCAGCAGGAACTTGCCTATGAGGATTTCGATCAGGTGGATCCACTGAAGATGGAAGAGATGAAGCTGAAGTGGCGGTGGCTATCTTGTCCATGGATATCAAGAGGTTTGAGCGCAAAGATGGCAGAAGGTTTGGCTTCTAAGGAAGAGATCCAGTGAGTTTTGACAAAAGGAAGGTCAAGTGCTTCACATGTCAACAGATGGGTCACTTCTCTAGAGAGTGCAAAGATAGGAAAGCTGGTGATGAGACGAGATACTCTACTTATCAGCTGAATCAGAGGGAGGCTGGAACTTCAAAGGGATCAGCAGCTTTGGTCACTCTTGACAGCAATGTGGACTGAAGCAACATGAGCAGAAAATGATGGTCCTGTTATTGATAATGTTGGTTTGATTGCAAGCTGTACTTCTGAGGATAGGCATGATCAGATTGCCTTGATGGGCATCTCTCGGTACAAACTGTTTGTTTGGTTGTAGTGGGCGTTATAATGAACTCAAAGAAGCTTATGATATTTTGAAACCTAAATATAATGAATGCTTTGTAGAAGTTGAAGCTTATAAACAGGCTTTAAAACACTAGAAAGACAAAAGGTTTGGTTTCAGAAGAATCAAATAGCTTATGATGAGAAAATAAGTGTGTTAGAAAGGGATCTTGAATGTGCTAAGAATGAGTTAAAAGGATCCGAGAAGTTAAGAGCAGATGTAGTGACAGAAAATCTAGAGCTAAAAGAGAAACTAGATGAGGAAATTGCTAGGCATAAAGAATGGTTGTTAAATGGAAATAAGTTAGCTAGTCACATCTATGCTAGTCAAACTCCAAATACTTCTATAGGATTAGGCTTTAAGAAGTATGTAGGGTTAGAAGCTAGGGATGACACACGCAAATCTACACCAGCAGGCCTAGCTAATTTTGTGAAAGAAGGTACCCTACATGATGTACGTGGACCTATTAGAGGTGAGCACATGCCCATTGACCTTTCCATTACTGTTGACTTTGATGGATCACATCATCTCTATGGCAAAAATTCAAATGACTTGTCAGACCCTGATACTTCTTCTAATGACTTTGTCTCTTGTGTTAACAGTGACAAGTCCTCCGAGCAAGGGTCTACAGAGTGTGATTCAAATGACAAGTCTGACCTTCCCAAGTCTTCACCCCTGCCTGCAACCAAGACTACCAATAAGCATGTCGAGTTGCGCCAAGGAATCCTCTTCCAAGACAGTTGCCTCTGAAGACTTGCTTTTTAATTCTTTGCATAATAATCCTGTTAAAAACAATTCTTTTCATGGTTTTGGTTTGAATACTTCCGCTTGTAATAGAACATCTTTTGGTTTGAATAAATCTTCTAAACAGAAGACATGTTTTGTGTGTGGAAGTAAATTTCATTTAATTAAGGATTGGGATTATCATGAGCAAAGGATGGGTAGGTGTGGTAATTCTAGGACATCTAGACCAATGTGGACTAATGTTAATGCTATACCACCTTATGTTCCACAAGCAACTTATACTAATACTCCTTCGCCTTGGAGAAGACTAGTTGTAAGATCATATGTACAACCAACAAGTTCATATTTTAAGAATGGATCATTGGCCGGATATGTTGACTCTATGACTGATGGGAAAGGGTCGGGATCTTCTGTCAAGTCCTCGCAGGTTGTTCTTGGAATAAAAGGGACCTAAATTTCAATGGAAACCCAAGAACAATAGTGGATCTTATACATTTGCATGGCATAACTCATATGATCCACAAGGCTGGTTCAAGTCAGCAATGACTTGAGCCTCCATAGTGTACTAATATTTTGTATATTGTTTTGTTGTTGTAGAATCATCCTCTTAAGCATAAAGATGTTGGCATTGTTGATAGTGGTTGTTCAAGAAGTATGTCAGGAAACAAGGATATGATGCATAATTTTGTATCAATTGAAGGAGGAGGCAATGTAACCTTTGGAGGAAGTGATGGAAGAATTACTGGGAAAGGGACCATCAAAACACCTCAACTGGACTTTAAGAATGTATACTATGTCAAGGAACTCCAACACTTCAATTTGTTCTCAGTCTCACAAATCTGTGACACCAAGAACAAAGTACTCTTCACAGAGGATGAATGTCTTGTGCTATCTAAAGACTTCAAACTTCCAGAAGAAACTTCACCGCTAAAAGTTCCTCGAAATCACAATCTTTATACATTCAACTTAACGATGTTAAACCGAAGGTGACTTAACTTGTTTGGTGGCTAAAGCATCTTTGGATGAGTCTACCAAATGGCATAGGAGGATGGCCCATGTCAACTTCAAGACCGTAAACCAGCTTCTAAACTGGGACTTGTTGAAGGTCTTCCTTCCAAAGTCTTTACAAATGATCATAACTGTGTTGCCTGCAACAAGGGAAAGCAACATAGAGCCTCATACAAAGTTGTTACTGCTGTGAGCATTATTTCTGAACCTCTTCAGCTGCTTCATATGGATCTGTTTGGTCCAACTCAAGTGAGAAGCATTGATCAAAAGTATTTTTGTCTGGTTATCACTGATGGTTATAGCAAATTTTGTTGGGTATTCTTTCTAAGGACCAATGATGAAACATCTCCAGGCTTTGAAGACTTCATTACCCTTATTGAGAATCAGTTGAACAAAAAGGTTAAAGGAATTCGGTGTGATAATGGGACAGAGTTCAAGAATGCTATACTTATAGAACTCTGTAGGTCTAAAGGAATCCAAAGGGACTATAGTACTCCAAGAACCCCACAACAAAATGGGGTGGCTGAAAGGAAGAATAGAACCTTGATAGAGGCTGCAAGATCAATGTTGGCAGACTCAAAATTACCCACCATGTTTTGGACTGAAGCTGTTGGCACAACTTGTTATGTACTGAATAGGGTATCCATTACTAGACTACACTTCAAAACACCATATGAACTTCTCTATGGGAAAGTTCCTACTATTCATTACCTTAAACCTTTTGGCTTTCAAGTGACCATTCTCAATACTGAGTGATCCATTGGGCAAATTTGATGAAAAAGCTGATGATGGTTACATTGTGGGATATTCAACTCATAGTAAGGCGTACAGAGTTTACAATTTATCTGCTAAGAAGATTGAGGAGACTTTGAACCTGCGATTTCTAGAAGACAAGCCTAATGTTCAAGGATAGGGTCATGTTTGGTCTTTTGACCTTGATTACTTAACTGATTATTTAGGTTATTCTAGACATATGGCTAATCAACATGCAGGTACTCAAGAGTCTCCAACTAACAATGCAGATACTATGGATGCTGATTCTGACAGTGAGTTTGAAGATGATGAACAACCCATTGTAGTGCCTTCTTTCTCCCCTAACAATTTTACAGGTGACACTTCCAAAGTTACTTTTGATGAGAGTGAAGATGAGTCCAATTATGCAGAGGACCTTGCTAGGCTAAAGAAGCAGGAGTATGCAGCTAATCTAGAAGCTGAAAGGAATGCTGAGGAGAATGAAAGAGAAGCAATAAGTGAAAATAAACATTCTCAATGAACGTGATCCGGTTTCTCCTATCATCACCACCTGCTGAAGGCTATCGTTTCTACTCCCATTTCTACTAGAGTGTCCACAGACTTTGGAGATCCTTATACCCGTTTTCCAAGACCCTCAGATCTTGGTAATCATCAACCCAAAGTTGGAGTCTTCACCTCACCTTCCTATGATACTGATTTTGAACCAACTGTTACTAATCTTGATACCACCATTGATGTAAACACCACTGCTATGAAAAGGATTCAAAATACTCATCCACAATCAAATATAATTGGTGATCCGAATGCACCTGTTAGAACAAGAGGTACTGTGGCAAGTTCTAAATATGGTCACGTGGCTTTTATCTCTTATGTCTCAAATCAGCAAAGAGACAATCACACAGACTATGAACATTGTTTGTTTGCTTGTTTCTCTCACAAGTGGAACCAACCAGTGTTACTCAGGCTCTTGAAGACTCAAGTTGGCTTGAGGCAATGCAAGAAGAGATGCAACAATTTCAAAACCAGCAAGTTTGGATATTGGTACCACTACCTGATGGCAAGTATGCAATTGGGACTAAATGGATTCTGAAGAATAAGAGAGATGCAAGGGGTGTTATCATTAAAAACAAAGCAAGATTAGTTGCTCAGGGTTATAGACAAGAGGAGGGATTGATTATGATGAAGTGTTTGCACCTGTGGCAAGAGTTGAGGCCATACGAATATTCTTGGCTTATGCATCTTACATGGGATTTATGGTGTATCAAATGGATGTTAAAGGTGCTTTTCTGTATGGTGAAATAGAAGAGGAGGTTTATGTCACTCAACCTAAAGGATTTGAAGACCCAGATCATCCTACTCATGTTTACAAGGTTGTCAAAGCTCTCTATGGACTACATCAGGCACCACGAACTTGGTATGCTAGGCTTTCATCATTTCTTCTGAAGCATGGATATCGAAGAGGTGCCATTGATAAAACACTTTTCCTGAAGAATAATTCCACAGACATTATTCTTGTGCAAGTGTATGTGGATGACATTATTTTTGGATCCACAAAGGAAGCTTGGTGCTGGGAGTTTGAGGAGCTAATGAAGGGAGAGTTTCAGATGAGTGCTATGGGGAGTTGACTTTCTTTTTGGGTCTCCAAGTTCAGCAGAAACCTGATGGTATCTTTATCAGTCTGGACAAATATGTGAGGGACATCTTGAAGAAGTTTGGTATGGAGAGTGTCAGAACTGCCACTACACCTTATGAAGCTCCAAAGACAAAGACCAACACTAAAGTAGATCCACCAGTGAATGTTCATTTATACAGATCTATGATTGGTTCTTTTATGTATTTAATGACTTCAAGGCATGATATTACTTTTGTTGTGAGTGTTTGTTCTCGACATCAAGTTACTCCACTTACTTCCCATCTCAATGCTGTTAAGAAGATCTTTAAGTACCTCAAAGGCCAACCTCATTTAGGCCTTTGGTACCCAAAAGAATCTCCATTTAAGCTGGAAGCATATAGTGATAGTGACTACGCTGGTGCAAATCTGGATAGGAGGTCCACCACTAGAGGTTGCCAATTCCTTGGAAAGAGATTGATTTCTTGGCAATGCAAGAAACAGACTATTTTGGCTACCTCATCTACCTGAAGGAGTACGTTGTTGCTGCAAATTGCTGTGGACAGGTTCTTTGGATTCAAAATCAATTGTTGGATTATGGGTATAACTTCATGAACACAACAATTTTTATTGATAATCAAAGTACCATATGCATTGTTAAAAATCTAGTTTTTCACAGTCGAACGAAACATATTGAAATCAGGCACCACTTTATAAGAGATGCATATGACAAACATTTGATAAAAGTGGTTAAAATTCACACTGATAATAATGTGGCAGATTTGTTAATAAAAGCTTTTGATGGACCAAGGTTTCAACACCTAGTGGTTCATATTGGTATGCTTAACCCTTAAATGCAAAGTTTAAGGGGAGGCATAGGCCTCAGGGGGGGATTTTTGTACACTTTGCATGTTCACTTTGCATGTTTTTATGTAATTTTGTTTGATCTAGTATGTATACCTTTGCTTGATTTTGTTTTCTAACACTAACCATCTTATGTAAATTTAGTATGTTTGTTCTTGTTTGGTTTGTGTGTTTCTCTGTGTCTGTTTTGCAGTTTGCCTATATAGTAGGAGTTTATGATGCTTGGAGATGGATATGTAAGCTTGAAAGTTTGTTTCTACTGAATGCATAAGTATTGAATAGAGCACATATTGTATCTACTGAAGACAAGTTCTGAAGTTAAAGATGCTCATTCATTCAAATTACAGCTTACAGATTACAATCAACTTCAAAAGGAAATACAAGGACTGCTAAACCTATGATGCACACTAGCTCATATCATCTATTCCTACAGCTGTTGGATATGCATGATCGCTCATATCTTCCACACTAGCTACTGGATATGCATTTGTGAGGACTTGCATAACCACCCATTCCTTCTATCTTGATGGCTGGATATGCATGACCTGTACGACGAAGAAGCTAAGGATCAAAATGGGAAGGATGGATTGATGAAAACGATGATGATGAAGATGACCACATATGTCCTTTGTGCTTCATCTGCTGATTTCACCAAAAAGCAATCCTTCCACCTTCCTTAACTCCTTCCTTTATACGATATGTGATGATGCACCAAAACATGGCGCAGGAAGAGCTAGCACCACCTCGAAATTGGCACAAGGCCTTTGTTGAGGTTGAGGTGCTGGAGGTTGGGAGTAAGATGCTTTCTTCTTAGTGGACCCATCAGAGTCATCAGTAGACTCACTTGGATTCACTACACTATCATCATCTGAAGAACTGAGAAATGGGGATTTTAATGATCGTGGGTCATATGGATATGGAAAGAACTGGAGGAAATCACTGGATGATGATGATGATGGAGAAGAGGTAGGATTAACAACCTCTGGTTTATTACTCATGGTTGATTATGGTTAATTTTGGGGCATTGATGAATTTAGGGTTTATGATGGAA
This sequence comes from Chrysanthemum makinoi, assembly GCA_910596185.1. Lineage (NCBI taxonomy): Eukaryota > Viridiplantae > Streptophyta > Magnoliopsida > Asterales > Asteraceae > Chrysanthemum > Chrysanthemum makinoi. The sequence continues at coordinate 63,641,657 of OU343222.1, read as the reverse complement.
ATTGGGGTAATTGATGAGAGTTAAGAGTGCATTGGGGTTTGTTTTATAGACGGGTTCAAGGCTTAATGGTATTTAATGCGAGTTAGGTGAAACAGTAAAAGATATTTATGAAGCTTCTTGAATACGTGAATTGCTTCTGCTGATTGTATCACTTCAGCAGATTAACTATTGTTTGCCGGTTGGAATTTGAATTGGGTAAAAGATTGCATTCCACGCCGTCGGTCAACAACTTAATATATTTGACCACAATTTGGGAAACTTCTACTTATAACCTATTCGCATATCTTCGTCTAATAATAACTGATTCTCTCTTTATTTGATTCAAACACACCTTCAGTTGATTGAATCTTCACCCATTATCTAAAGTTCTCATGGCACTTCAATTCAAGCACGATCATAATAAAGTTGCTTTTCTAGGAACGGCTAAGGGTGATGAGTTGTACAAACCCATGGTGGAATTCTTAAAGAGGTCCAAGATTCATTATGCTTTAACGCATTCTCCGGAAGTGATTTATGAATCGTTGGTTAAACAATTTTGGGAGACTGCTGAAATGAGGAATGATACAGAGATTGTAGCTATGGTTGACGAACGAGTATGTTGTGACAGAGGAGTTGATCAGAAGTCGACTTCGATTGAATGATGAGAATGGGGTTTATCATTCGAATGCTGCAGTGGTACTTGATGGGCTAAGAGCAATTGGATATCAAGGTACAAGGACTGACATGTGGTTAAAGAATCATCTTTGTCCTATGTGGAGGTTTTTGGTTCATACATTACTTCAGTGTTTAAGCAATAAATCAGGAGGATGGGACCAATTTTCTACTCAATTGGGATGTGGTATTATATGTCTATCTCAGGGTTTAAGTTATAATTTTTCTAAGTTTATTTTTGATAATATGGTTGAGAATATAACTAGGAAAAAGAACAAGTTTTTAATGTACCATAGGTTTTTGCAAATAATATTAGACATTACTACCCAAACCCAAGCCTTTTATCCCATAGGAGCTTTATCTGCTAAACTATTTGCTTCAATGAGAACTAAGTATGAGGGGGCACATCATCCTTTGCTAGCGGCTATGTTTCCTCAAGGCAATGAATCATGATGAGGGAATGTTGTTGGTTCTCCACCTTCTACTATCTTGCTGTGATGGGAATCCATCGGTGACAATAGATGAAGGCCCTTCTAATGCTGATGAAGCACATCTTGTTACTCCTGAACAACCTTTATTCACTCCTTCACCTAGATCTAGTCCACAACCTACACAGGTTCCTCTTGCTGAGGTTGAGACTGAGTTTAATAGGCTGCCTACTCCTAGTCCTGTTAGAGATTCAGTTGATGATCATGTTCCATTATTTGAGCATGTTGATATTTCTTCTGAAGGCCGATGATGCTCCCATTACCACGAGCAATCTGGTGGAGCTGAGGACCCTATTACACTTACATCTTTGTATGCTCTAGTGAACAGGTATGTAACTAAGGTTACTGATCTCAAGAAGGAGCTTGCAGAGACTAAATCTAAGCTTAGTGGTGAGATTGTAGAATTGCAAAGAAAGGTTAAGGATTTGGAAGTACAACTGGGTCAGAGAAGAAAAAGGAGATTGGATGTTTCTTCTGATGAGGAGGATGTGGATGCTCAGTTTAAGTCACTTGATATGTTGGCTAATGTGGCTCAAGAATCTAATGTTTTTACTCCAAAGGTTGGTACATCTGTACAGCAAAAGGAGCCAATTTTGTTTACTAGACGGAGGAGAAAGCAATCTGTCCATAAGGATACATTGCAAAGTGAAGATATTTCAACTATTGAAGAACATGTTGTTGCTGATACTCCTTTGATGGACATTGCTGGTGCAGATGGTCAAGCTTCAAATGTGCTATCTCAATCTGCTTCTATACCTTTCACGATACTTCGAAGTTTTCTTCTTTGGAAGGAATTTTAATTTGAATCCAGAAGTAGATGTATTTTCAACACCTGTTGAAGATTTATCTCAACATGTTTCTTCTGAAGCACATCTGAATGAATCTTTTGAAGTACCTTTTAGTGATACTCCTTCAGTTGATGTTGTTGTTGGATCTACTGATAAAGAGACAGGAGTGACAGTTGACACTGAGCTTGGTCCAGATCTGGTCAGTGAACAGGAAAGGTTAGCACAAGAAAGGATGTTAGATGAATGTGCAAATTTGAAGAAAAGTGCTGAATTGGCTCAACAGATTGAAGCTGAGTCTAATTCTAAATTGCCACCTGAGAGACGAAAAGAATTGGATGAAATGGCTACTCAGATGCCTGCTGAACACTGGGATGTCTATACTCAGCAAGCTATTTCTAATCCTTCACTTGCTCAGAGTATTTTAGGGGCAGATTTTGATAGTGAACAATTTGTAGCTCAAATGGTGGCTCGTGGACAACAAAGAAAGGCAGAAGAAAATGCTAAGAAGAAAGCTATAATTGCTCAGAAGAACAAGGCTAAGAGAGAGAGACCACTAACTGAAGCTCAAAAGAAAGCAAAAATGAGAATGGTAGTGAAAAATCAGAGTTCTTCAGTGTTTAACTCAGGTTTAACAATGAAGCAAGTCATGGCTTTGCCTGATCCTGTTCTGATTCGCAAATATAATTATATCATGAAGTTTTCTTCATCTTCTTCAAAACATTCTTCAAATTTGAAAAGGATTGCTGGAACTATAGGTGCTCCACAGGCCAAAAGACCTAAATTTGTTGATATTGTGGATAATTTTGATGATATTCCATCCAAGGTGATGTCTCCAGTGGTTCTTTCTGAAGCCACTACTGAAGCTATTCCTTCACCTTCCAGGGTTTCTTCTGATGAACCTTCTATTTCGCTGCAGTAACTCTGAAGTTCCTAGTTCAACCGACAAAGTTTCTTCTTTGAAGCTTCTCTGAACCTTCGTGGTTTCTGCTGAAACACCTAATGTGCCGTTTCAACTTCATTTGTGAAGTCTGTTGATACAGAAGGAGATAATCTGGTTAACGAAGCTGAAACAACTACTATCAAATCTACACAGGCAAGAAAGGTGCTTGATAGAATGAATGAAATACGTGGTAATGTTTCGATGCCAAGGAATATGAAGATATTCCATCTTCTATCTTCCTAGAAGGAGGAAGAAGAGGATGGCTAAACGAAAGTTCTCTTCTTTAAGGAAATCTGTGAGATCACTCGGATTCATCATCTCGTAAGCATATTAAGGTTGAGACATCTCACAAGGATAATCATGTGGATTTAAAGGCGGCTGAGTCATCTTTTATCCAAGGAGGATCTCTGATGATTTTCTGAGGGTCTCATGATGTTTTGGTTAATTGGTCATTGTCAGATGATGAGCTTAATATCATTCACCGTTTGGATCAAACCACCATGCAATTTAATGAAGGAGATCTTGCATCCGGTGGACGAGGCGATTTGGTTACGTTGTATAACCTTGTCAATAAGTATTACCATTCTAATGCACCAAAGGGTTCTGGGTTATATTTATTGGGTGATCTTCATGTTTTGTTTGATTCAATATCTCCCAGTGGTAAAGGATATTTTATTTGGCAGAACTCCCACTTATGGCCGGTTACGTCTTGGAGATTTTATCCTCTACCTCGTGTGCATGTGGTTGAGACAAAGGGTGGTATTACTTGTCGTATGTTTGCTGAGAGAACTTATCCATTATCTATGAAGCTTATGGAAAGAATGCTTATCCAGAAGTTGGAAGTTCCTCCGGATCCTGTTGGCAATGATAATTTGAATACTGAACAATGTGTTGGTGTTCTTAAGAATCAGCTTATGGCACATAGAAGCTCATCTTAATTTTTTTTATTTGTTTATTTCTTAGTTAAAAAAAATATATATATATACCTATTTATATTTTTTGTTTAACTAAATTTTATTGCAGGTTTGTTGTATATTATTGTTGGTTATTAACCACCAGATATACCTTGTGTATATCAAAGAGTTGGCTAGTCCAAAGGGTACAGCTTTGGTAAAGACACATCAAATCTGTTGATAGCTGTAATGGTTTGCTCAAAATCATAGGGTTTGCAACCACCCATGCTTAATTGCTGAGTGTTGTATGGTCATCAATTCACCATGGTTTATTCCTGTTTGGAATCCAAGAATTGACTAGCCCACTTGTATATGGCTTGTGGTAAAGGCCGTGGAATACCATATTTGGTAATCAGTTCACCAATTTTAAGAATTGACTAGTCCCGAGCAAACGGCTACAGGTAAAGACATTTCAAATCCGTTCATGGTTGCTGATTTTCTAATAAATTAGATGGTTATCAGTGTACCATGGTTTTCGAACTTAAACATTTGGCTACTCCAGTAGTGATGGCTATTGGTAAAGAGACATCAAATCCATTATTTTCAATGATTCACCTCTCACAGGAGTTAACACATCTGGATGTGATGAGAATAGTATGAAACTAATATGTTTTGATGTACATGTTGTCATTTGTTGCTGCAAAGATCTGGAGTTTCAGAGTTTCTTCATCAAAGAGATGATTTTGTTTTGATTCTTTGCTGATAATGTTTGACTACAATCCTCTAGTGCTGCAAGGTTAAAGATCTATCAAGAAACTGGAACTTAACCAAGTCAAATTACAGTTTAGGGGAGGATTGTTGGGAATTATGTGAAGTACGAATTATGCTGAAGATTATCTGAATGGATTCTGAGAAGTGTATGGATTTGCTGAAGACATAGTTCTGCTGAAGTTATATATTTATTAGTTTGTTTCTGCGGATATAGTTATTCCGTATTTTCTATAGTTAGTTAGGATATGCATGAGCTTTATTAGGAAGTGACTGTGTATATCTTATTGAGTTTTACGTTTCTTAGAGAAGAAGTTAGGGTTCCTTGTCTATAAAAGGAACACAATAGAATGAATTATGAATTAGACGTTTACAAATTATTAATATAACGATCCATAGATGATCAAAGAGTTCTTAGTTATCTGTGTTTTATACTTGTGTTTGTATTCCGCTAAAGAATACAAGTTGTAGAGATTTTCTTTTAGTTTGTTTGTGATTACACAAGCAATACTAACGATCTACGAAGCTCAAGATCTATCAAGGTCTGATTGTTTTCAACAATGCTTCATGCTTTTTCCATGCGCTTCAGTCATAAAGTGAACCGGACTACTAATAATTACTCTTATTCCACTTGCTCAATATAATGAAGATAGCGACATCATGTGCTAATTTTGTGGGGGAGAAGTGTGAATAGACTACATTTGGATGATTTCACTTATTCAATCAAGAATGGCATCTTCGTATGCAATTCTTGAGGGGGAGAAGAAGTATGATAATTCTGCATGGTTGATTGTTATTAGAGAATAAATGGTCATACGGCTCCTAACTCATGTAAGAACCGATCTTCTTCTTATCGGGTCATCGTTACATGGAGTTTCTTCTAAGAGCTGTTGGTCGACATCTTCACATGGGCTGATATGATTAAATGACAAATTGCTTCTAGTTGCTGGGCTGATTTCTTTGATGAACATCTTTCTGTTCTTGTTTGATTGGGAGGGATTTTAGTTAAGGAGATTTGCTACATATAAGGTAATTGGAACGCATTTGGTGAGATGAAGATGTTAACTTCCTGTTCCCCAAATGGACAATCTAGAAGAAGGTCGAGTCTACAGTCGGTTCTACATTTTCTGCTGTATGTTAGAAGACTAAAGAAGAGTTGCATTTGATTATCAAAAGACTTCTTCTTATTTCTGGTCATTTATTAAAAGATTGTCGGTTTTGGGGAGAGCACTAATTGGGGGAGAGTGAAATGTCGAATTTAATCCCCAATTAGACTTGCTCACATGTTCTACAGCAAGTTGATTCTCACAAAGACTTCAAGCGATCTTCTCAACAGATTTCAAGTATATGGGCTTATAGTGTGTTGCTGATTCTGAAGTGTCAAAACCAGCAAGGGGGAAGGAGACAAGCATCTAAACGCGAGTAAACTTGATGAACTTAATACTTCTAATTGATTGAAGATATCCCGGGAAGACGAAAGTCATTACCGCAGAGAAACTCAATGTTTATCTCATAGCGTTTAGTGTTCTTATTCCAACTATGTGGGGGAAGAGATGGAAGAGTTAGTTTCTGGTGATAAAAGAGGTACACAAGTGTGTGATGATTTTGATGATATCGCAATCATCAGGGGAGAGAGATTGTGTACATTGGGGACGCTTAGCTGTTTCACTTAAGTGCTTAATCAGTGATTCAGAGATATAATCACTTATTCTGGAGTTGAAATCTGCAGAGATAGTCCTCCGCAGAGATAATCGATGATTCGGCCTGCTTCTTCAATGTTATCGGTTATTCTCTCTTTGGGCATTCGCGTACTTCGGGTTCTTGAGCTTCATACACTTTCTTTAGGGGAGAGAAAAGTATACATCGGGGTTATTCTTTGGCTATCGGACTTAATCTGCTACTTCGATGGTATAAGTTTCTCTGTCTTCGGGTATATGTGTATTCGGGTTCGTGAGCTCTAGTCTAAGAGACTGACTGCATTAATTCAACTACGTGAGGGAAGTGGTCTCTTGACACCTTTTGGAATGGATTGCTTCTGACTTCAGTGGAATGAAATTAGAGAAGAGTTATTTATGTGTGGGATGATACGTTGTTGTTCTTTTGGATGATATAACCTCGAACGAAGAATCACGATGATTATTCTTAAAAGGAGCAGCAAGTTCGATGATAATGGTGTGCTTCTTTGTGCACCTAGCTAAGGGAAGCTTGAAAGAAAGCTTTGGATCTGCTCAGCTAAAGGATTTTCGGTTTGGGGGGAAGCTGCCAAAGTTTCACTTTCAGATGGTTCAATTTCTTTCTTCAATGCAAGAGCCTCGGAATCTTTGGTGGTGAAAGTTTTAGGGATGATGACTTCTATCTTCTACAACGGGGCTGCTCGATATCCTTATCTCGGTACTCGTATCATCATCTTCTTAAATTATATCATCTGCTCTATCTTTGTATATATTTATCAAAAACAAAATAGAAAAATATAAAACCTTCAAAAACCCATAAAAATAAGAAAATTTCAAAAATACCAAAAATATGTTTTTTCAAGACATGTCTTCTAGTATTGATAACATCTGCGGTCTTAGAAATGTCATTCAATAATGGCACGGGACCATAGATGAAGTTCGAGCAGGAGGTGTAAATATTCGTTTTCCAAAACATGTCTCAAAATATGGCTTACAGTTACGTCAGACTGTAACCCGTGCTTAAACAATGGCTTGCAGTTGCTTCAGACTGTGACCCGTGCTTAAACTATGGTTTGCTATTATTTCAGATAGCAACCCGTTCTTCAAGAAAGGAAAGTGCTGCGCTAAACCATTTTTCAAAATTCGTGCACTTATCCTAAAAACAAAATGAGGAAAGTATGTCGAAGGACTGCTGTTCCTACTCAAATATTTTTCCGTCTAAAATTCTTCAGAAAAATATTTGTTTTAACTTAATGGTGGAAAATGAGTTGCTTTAAAAACAATCAGATTCAGTGTTTTTATAAAATTGAAAACTCAATCAATGACTTCAGCGCTTTTAAACTTTTCAGAAAAATAAGTCATTGATTGAGGGGGAGAATGTTTTCAAATCTATATCATCTAACGAGCTTTCTTAATTATCCTAAATGCTTAACTGAAAAATGATGTTAACCTATGTTGAAGGACTAGGTGCATAGGATATGAATGTTAGGATTAGATGATTAGAGTTTGATGAACACATAAATCCCATGCATTATATGAACTGATTGATATGTTGAATTAACTTTTATTAGTCGATTGCTGTTTGGGTGATGTCGACCACCATATATGTCTATCTGTGTTCACTAACGTATGCATATAACATGGTTTAAAAGAATTTTCCCGATCCGGATCCCACAATTGAAGATGATTGGATGCCGCAAGGAAAGGGTAACGATATCTTGGGTTGACAAATGAAGAAACGGAGCTTAATTGGACTTCTATGGAGAGTTGGCATGGAAAAATGCAACGTAAGAGGTCTCACTGCATCAGCAGATGGTTTTTCTTCATCAGCAAATGAAGAAACGGAGCTTAATTTGACCTCAGTTTGCATTAAAATGCAACGTAATAAGTCTCACTGCATCAGCAGACGGTTTTTCTTCCAAGCCCTACAGCAACAACATAAGCTTCTCAACCACCTAACGTATCATTGTGCAGGATATCATTTTTAAACAATTTTGAAAAATTTGAATAAATTATTTTGAAAATGGAAAATATTGTTTTGAAAATTAATCGGATTCAAAGTTTTGAAATTAACCGGACTTTATTTTGTCAAATCTTAAGTGATTTCAAATTAAATATTTTCAAACGATATTTCATCTATCAAGTCCGTTTGTACAAAATAAGGGATGATCTAAAGATTTAATGTTATGTCATGGTATGATTTTCTTTAAAACTCAAAGATCTTTCAAAAAGAAATTTTTTCTGTTCTTGTTTGATTGTGAAAATGTTTTATTTTACCTTAAGATCTCTTAAAACAATCATACCTGACACTAACAATCTTTAATGTCTAAATCTGTTTCTTATCTGTCATTTTTCAAAATTAAATCTTGCCACGTCTTTCCCAAACTTTTCTAAATGATTTAAATCAGTTGGGATCTCAAATCTCAAATGGTTTGATATTGATCGGGGGAGAGATTGTGATTTAAATCTCAAATCTGTTTTAGTCCTTTAAAGGCACTCCTGCCTCCATGTGCCAAACGATTTCAAATACATGATGCACATGTTGAGGAGGAGCATTTATCCAAAAACAAGATGAGTATTTAAACAAGGCACATTTTCTCCCATGTTTTCTAAACCTTATTAAATCACTTGGGATCCAAAATCTCAAAGGGTTTGATATTTTTGATCGGGGGAGAATTTGTGATTTAATAATGAAATCTGATAAATGATGATCGACTTGATTCAAAAGTGCATGCTGCTCTCCCATATGTGCTAAACACTTTCGAATCTCGAAGCATATATTGAGGGGGAGAATTTCTAAAGAAATTAAACTATCAAGGTACAAAGGTTTCAACGTTTTATCATATGTACCTTGATTGAGTTTGAAAAGGTTTTCTCTATGGATTTTGTGATCGTGGTTGTGCTTCAAAAAAACTCTTTCCTCTATGTGATAAAATGATTTCAAATATCCTACGCACATATTGAGGGGGAGAATTTACCAAGAAAATCAAATGGCTTTTTCTATGAAAATTGTGATCAAAGAAAATATTTCAAAGTCCTCTTGCCTCCATGTGCTAAACAAGTTCTAAATCATATGCACATGTTGAGGGGGAGGTTTTCTAAATGATCAAAACAATTAAGGTACAAAATGCTTTGATTTTATAGCACAAGTACCTTGATTGATTTTTCCAAATGATTCTTCAATTGGTTTCAAAAAGGAATGAACTGTACCAAAAGACCGACCATTTTACTTTATGTATGGAGTTATAAGGATGGTGAGGTTAGGTATTAGTTCCCACGATCCGCCAGAACCGGAGGGATCTACCCAGGGACAATCCACTAGATAGTGTAGAGTCCTTAGGTATATTGAAAAAAGGAGAAAAGTAAGATACGGGAAGAGTGCGGACTGAGACAGAGCTAGTACTGGAATAAACCAAAAAAGGTTCTAGTTATGAAGTCTCGGTAAGCACTTAAGGGGTTGAAGAATGAAAAAGAATTGAATGTAAAAAGGGTGAAAAGAAATAGCCCTCCAATAATTCAACCTTAGGGCAGAAACCGGGTTCAATACATATGCTACTGGTGGTTACTAAGGTAACACTGGAATTGAAGACAAGACGTCATGGACCCAGTGACGCACTGCACCTAACTTCCCAAACTACTCAAGTTCCTCTTAAAAGGGCTTGTTTCATTCTCACGGGGAACCGACATAATCTATCGACTTTCTCTTAGAGATTGTTGATATTGAAGAAGGAGACCCTCTCCCTAGTCTCCGACATAGGAACCAAATGTGCACGATTGAGTCTAGAGCCAAGAGATCATCCACAATATCTCATTAGGACACAAAATTAATGAAGACTTGCTGTTTCACACAATGTGGAAAGTAAGTATATATTGAGAGTCCTACGCATTATCCTTGTGGTATTGCCAGAACATCTGAGTGATATGTAACAATATTCACGATGAAGATGGAAAGCCTTCTAGAGCCAACATCAAACAAGCTCTTGGTAGGTGGCATGTGAGATCTTGCAAAAGATCAAGCTTGTGACAACTGGATAGAAACGATGGGGCGATTCAATCTTGAATCAACCTTGGTCCAGGATTAGAATTGACGAATACTTTTGGAAAAACCGTTCGATATGCAAACCTTCTTTTCTCTAGCACGTCGAATGTGTATTCATATTTCAAACTCAAAAAGTATCTCTGATTGAAAAAATGCTTTTGGAAAAACCGTTCGATGTGCAAATTTCTTCTTTTCACTAAGCACATCGAATGTGTACTATTTTCAAATACAAAAAGTATTTTTGATTGAAAATTGATCTTTCTCATAAAACCTTCGACGTATTACAAAACTCTTTCTTCAAGCAATACGCGATTGTTTTCAAATCAATTTTTCATCAGTCAGTGAATCTCAATTATTTCGGTTCACTCACTCCGTGTTGTCTTCTTTGAGACGTTCGGTTTGGGAACGGCTAGAGCGGTGCGAAACCCATCAAGGAGATTCTTGAATTCTACCTAATCACGCAGATACTTGTATCGATCAACGGGGAACCGTGGGCGTGTACCTCAATTCAACGAAAGTGATCAAAGACACTTTCGTGTGTTTTATTGCTAACTGTTGTTTGCAGGTATATTTGGACGGTTGCGGTGATCGAATTGAGGAGTCAATCCAAAGCGCATGCTCACGGCATCACACTTAATTGAAGAAATCATGACTGGTGCATATCTACAGAACCTGGCTCTGATATTTTCATACTATGCTTTTGCTACGCTGCCGCAAATATCATGAACCAGTAAAGCTTCCGCTACTCTGATGAAAAGATGTCATGATCCAAAAGTGTGAGCATGTCGGTCCAAAAGTCACAACATCACATGAAGGCAACACAACAAAGGTTGATCCAGAGATTTATCGCGTGGTGATGATCTCAATGAAAGCTCAAAGATCATTAATGATGTGGATCAGTTAAAGGCCTGCACTAAAAGTACAAATCAATGCGGACTTTAAAGAATCGCTACTAAAGCACAAAGATTGCGGAACTTGAAGAATTGAAGTCTACGAGCTCAGAATTAATGACAAAGATAGAATGCTACGATGCAAAATGTATTTCATGGGGTGACCTCCCTTAGGGGGAGATTTTTAGGAATTGGAAATTCCATGTTAAAGTGTCGGTCACCCCAATTACTGTTTAGCATACGTTAGCTCGAAGACGTGTCATTAGTTACGTTATTTATTAGTTAATTAGTTAGTTTGTAGCGTAGTATAGTTTAGTGTAACACCATGGAGGAAGGACAGATCTTTACCCACTGTATACCTGATCCACAGGCCGTCAGGAGGTCGTGTAGTCTTGTAACTATAAATACCCCTTCCATCCTTGGAAGGGTGTGGCTTGGAATCTAACATTTCATTTTTATTGAACCAACTCTCTACCAAGAACACCATCTCTCTACTTTCTCTCTCTAAAATGTCTAACATGTATTTCTATCATCCAAGACCACCCGAATCATCATAACACAATAATATTACGATCCTACACATGACTTCCAAAACTGATTTTAAGACATTCGCAGGGTCAATTTAACTTGTAAAAAAATGCCGATATCGCTGTTTAATATGAAGTTCAAGAAAACTCGAAAAACAAGCGTTTTTAAGTCAATTTTACATTTTTTAGTGTAACACATAACATCAAACGATGACTTGTGATGCCGCTGTTGAATTTAATAATCATATACTTATATTATATCACTAGTACGCAGCAGAAAGAACATCCCAAAGAGTTCCCAATGACGTACATGTATTAACACATAAACACATATTTTACTAACCCATTGTTCTTATTACGGTTGATTAAGCACGAATATTGGATTCTTCTTGGCTTACACGAAACACTTCAAGCTACTAAAATAAGTATCGTGTAAAGTTACTCACACTACACGTCATGGTAAAACGCTTGAATGCTAGTTCTAGTTCACGAATCAAACAGCGAAACATACGGTTTGCTGTTTCTTGAATGTTGGTCGACAAACCCTAAGGGTGCGTTTGGTTCGCAGAATGTTTTTGAAGGATGTAATTTGAATGAATTGTAATTGAAAGAATTAGAATGTGTTGTAATTGTACTGTGTTGGAATTGTAGTTGATGAAATCTGTCATTAGGTTTGGTTGACTTGCAACGTAATTCAGAAAAACATTAATAATAATAACAACAATAATAATAAATAATAATAATAATAATAATAATATAATAAATAATAGTAACAATAATATAATAATAACAATAATAATAAATATTATTTAATAATAAATAATAATAATATAATACTAATAATAATAATCATCATAATAATAATAACAATATAAATAATAGATAATAATAATAATAATAAATAATATTATTTAATAATAAATATAATAATAAAATAGTAATAATATAATAATAATAAAATAATAAATATTATTATTTAATAATAATGATTATAATATAAATAATAATATAATAAAAATATTAATATAATTATATAATAATAATAATAATAATAAATATTATGTAATAATAAATAATAATAATATAATAGTAATAATAATAATAATAATAATAATAAATAATAAATAATGATAATATAATAGTAATAAACAATATTATTTAATAATTGTATAATAATAATAATAAAAATAAATAAATAATATTATTTAATAATAATATTAATATTAATAAATATAATATTAATAAAATAGTAATAACGAGGTGTTGTAGCCCGCCGCGTTGGGCGAGGGAGTTTATTGTGTTTGGGATTGTTGTTGCTGGACGTAGTCTTTTTCAAATAGGTACATACATTATGGGTGCCTGTTTTTACAAAAAAAATAATGTTTTAATCCTAGTGGTGGCTAACATGCTCGACCACAGACTTACAGGCAAGTGAAACAGCTATCATACATGTTACAGTACCTACTCACAGTAATTTGTCGATTATCGTACATACTGGTACAACATAGTGGTTTGAGGATGTTGCTAGTCATGTTTGGCCTTCTTTGCATTCGGTCCACTGGGTTCGTCTTCTGTACTTGCAAACAATTTTTTGCGGACACCTGTAGACACATGCTTTGACTTTGTTTGTCTTTTCTGTTGGATCTTCGATCATTGTATGGCCTAATGAGGATGATGTGCCTGCATTTTTGCTCCATGGAGTGTCTGTTAACATTGGTGGAAGTGCATCAGTCGCCAGTGTCCAAGATGAATTTAATTTGTAACCAAAACCGAAATGGCAAATCTTATACTTGAGAATAATATTGGAACCATCGTTTTTGAGGTTTAATGTCTCTCACATAATGGCTTTTCCTTTTCCTTTTTCAGTAAAGTGGCTCTATTGTCTGTGTTGGTGTTGGCAGCTTTCGATGTAGTAGTGCTTTTATAATTTGTGACTGCATTTTGTATAGTTGTTGTGATTGAAAAAAGTGGTTCTATGATGGTGTACACTGCTGCTAGTGGTATATGTTTTTTTCCTTTTTGATCTTTATAAACTGCTGTATTTGTATTTGTGTATGTGTTGCCTAGTTTTTTTCGCGTTGGGTGTGTTGGCTTTTTTTTGACCTTTTTCGTTCGGTATAGGGATGTTGATCAGTACGGCTATTGGTTTGCAACGTTTGTTTTACGTTTTTTGGCTAGTTTGGATAACGTTAATTCAAGTGTTAAGTATGCTTTGCTTTTAGGCAACTCTGTTTATTTTGTTCGGTTTTTTCGGTAACTCCTACTCCATTAACTCTTTTTTGTAGTGTAATGGGCCTCTTTTTTTAACTTTTTGGGTAACCATATTGGGCCTGCTTTTTTAGGGGAAGCCTTTTTAAAAAATTGATAGAATTATCTTTAAGTAGCTTATGTAGTTAGTTGTACTTATCCTGATTGTTTATCCCCAAATGGCTACCAAACCCAATGTCGAAGAGTTAATGGCCGTATCTGGTTCTGATGATCTCGCAACCGCCTATAAGTTCTTGTTTACCAGTGAAGTCTGTGAGGATCGTAATTTTGTGACTCGTATGGAGCACGAACGCAAGTAGTTGACTGGGAAACTTCGAAAACGTGAGCAAACGACTACTGAGACTCATTGGTTTGGGCCTTCGAATGAAAAAGCTGTTGCTGGTTTGGAAGGGTTGGTGGAGCTTAAACGTGTTGATCGTCAAACTCTGCTTGCGCTTAATGTTTTGATTGATGCTATTCGGGATGGTATAGCCGAGAAGGAGAAGCACGTGGTGTTCATGGAGTTGGAGGAAGGGCCTTCGGATGGTTAGTGTGCTTCTGGGGTCGTATGTTTGGGGTTAGGTGTTTCTAGGTTAGTGGTAATGTTGGTGTCTCGTAAGTTAGGTTGTGGGTGTAAATTTGTTAGTATTGTATTAGGATGCTTAATGTATGTACGGTTAATGGGTGTATGTAACCTGTTATGGGTTATAGTTTTGTTTTCATGGTCATGACCCACCCATTGATCCCAAGTACTTGTAAGTACATTTTGTGAATGGAAAGTTGTGGTATTTGGCTTGTGTTACTTTTGTGCACCTTTTTCGCTACGGTGTGTGTTGTATTAGAGTTCATAGCTGTCATATATTGGAAGCATGCGTGTGAGATTTCTGTTTAATAAAGGTTGTTTGCTCAAATCTGTTAGGATTTGTGGATTTGTATTTTATTCTTATGCCGTTGATGTTGAGGTGTTTGTTATGCAAACGTTTATGCATAAGCTTGTATCTATTGTTTGTGATCTGGTTGTCAGTCAGTTGGATTGTGAAAGTGTTGTAATAAAATTTTGTTGCTTATCGGATGTAATTAGTGGTTTTGAAATTCTGTTGCATTTATTTTTACTGCCATTTCGTATGCTTCTTTGTATTGCAAAATGCTGGGTTCGCCAAAATTTGGGGTTTTATGGTTATTGCCGTGTGTTGGTTTCCATCTGAATTTTAATACTTGCGGTATCATTTGCGTGCTTCAGACAATTATTGATAAAAGGTGGTTTTCATTACGCATGGTAATAGAGAATTCTGCGGTTATAGTTTTATTTTAACGGCTATGCAGTAATACATCTGCAGCGCCACTTACCTATGTCAACGTATTTATATTTAATGTAGATGATACGAAAGCTTCGAAGAAGGATATTACATAGTTACATCACATACAATTTGCAATTTATTTGTTGGATAAATATTGAGGCAAGTATGTTATAGGAAAAGGTGGTTTCCATTAAAACTAACGGCACAAAAGCATGCAGCTAGAGCTGCATTTTGGTCATTCTGCAGTTATATATCTGCAGCATGTACCACCTTAAACTACCTACCTGCATTCGCTACATACGTTCCAAAACTGTGCAGGCGGCGCTACACTTTTCGTGTGCATATTACATGCTAGTTTAGGCTGCTCTAGGACTACTTACTGTACATATCGCTAGATAGTTCATATTACATTAGGTGCTGTACTTTTTACCGAAACCATTTGTTCATAAAGCTTCGCATCCTTGCTGCTGTAACTTTAGTCGATTTTTGGTTTCTTGACAGTGTGTGGGGCCGATTCTTCTCCGGTTGTTTCAAACAATTCCCTTTGAGCAGTAGTTGATTGGATTTCAGTTGGTCCCCTTTTTTTTCTGCTGGTTCATCTGAATGTGGAGGTGGAGTTATAATACCAGCACCCAAATCTGTGATAGTAACGGGTTCCTGCTCGGTCTCCGTCGCTGCAGATGAACTTGCTCCCTCAGTGTTTGCGGGGATTGGTGGTAGTGCTGGTAACGGCACATCTTCAATACCGTCTAAAATAAACCTTGGGAAACCTCTGCGGCTGCCTTTTGCTAGGTGGACGTGGAATATGTGGGCTGTGTTTTCAAGCTGCTCTATTATCGGTGGGAGGACCTGTGGATCTGGTTCTGGAATGTAGCTTAGTAGGCCCGTCACTTTTAGTGCTAGCAATGAGTCGGCCTCTGGACTGAAGCAGGTGACTAAGACAGTCCCCGTTGAGTCTGAAATAAGTGCTCTGAAGGAATAGCTGTAGTATATGTTCCTTCTATTAGTATTGTATGGTTGTCAACATTTAGAGATTGTATTTAGTATATAATGTGTAATTAGTATTTTGTAGCGTTAAACGGAGATTGCGTGTGCATACAGGATCTGTGTACCTGTAGTTTGGCAGTGGCTTTATGCCTGGTTGTTGGCAATGCCGGTGTTCTGCGATTTTGTTGCCACAAACTCTGCATCGGTTGAAATACCAATCTGATTTGTCATCAATTTTGGTGATCGTCCCTTCAATACTAAATTGTTGCTGCACATGCGGATAGGAAAAAGTTAGTAGGCCAAACGTTTTGTTAAATGTTGGTGTTCTTCTATTAGCTGGACCTATCGCGACACTTTCTGGGCTTGCCTGCATCAGCATGCTTACTGGAGTTAATCTGCGTGTTGGCAATTGGCGTGTTTGCTGCACATCAGTTGCCGGTAACTTCAGCGGTTCAGTTATCAGACCCATCTGTTGATACCTATAGTAACAGAATCATTACGGTGTATTCTATTATGTTGTTGCGTTCGAGAAATGTTTTTTAAGGAAACCTACAGTTCACGAATATGATCTGCTTCTTGAAGACGTGGATTCAGATAGTATTATGTTGCCGGGGTGCTCGACAACTGTAATCCTCCTGTTTGTGAGACAATGTGTCATAATGGGTCAGTCATTTTTGTATCCTCGTCTGTATTGTTTATGCAAAAGTATGCAACATACCTGAAAACCTTTTTGCCCAGCAAGAGCTAACGGCAAGGATCACCGGCTGTTCCAGTTGGGACAGGGTTTGTACCGGGAAATTATTGGCCATTTCATTCCAGAGTGTGAAGGTGACAACATTTCCACTGTATAGAAACCATTATATATGATTACTCTATTGAAAGTATTTTGTTTCAAATGATATTTATGGAACTTACTGGAGATTCTGTATATCTATGTTCCTGCGCGTAATCCTGTTTGTTGTAGCATCCCCGAACTCTCTTATGGGGCCAATATTTCTGATAATACTGATGTAATCTGTTTGGAAGAAAGGTAATGGTTATTGTATGTTGTATATAAAATAGCGTTCATACAATGTATATTACCTGTTAGTGTATAGTCACGTGCATCCGCTCGCTGGCCCAACTCATTGTATGCCACAAAGTCAAAATAATGGTCCGGAAAACCTTCATCTTCGGCTGGAGTCACCTGAGTGTATTTCCCTAGCAGAAGTGTCATGGGGTTGTTCAAAGTGCGTTGCCAGTTTTCGATTTTTTTGCAACCAAACCGTTCAATTTTGTAGCAGTACCTGGTTTCCAGCTTCGTGTCAAACAACCTCATGTCCCAAAGCTGTACATTAGCCTGTATAGCCCCTCCCTGCAAAAACGATGGTTGATGGATTTTAAAACGTCTGGTGTTGGTATAGCAGGTTTTAAAACCGATGAATGCCAACCTTTTTATCCAAAAGGATAAAGCAAAGGCCAGTAGGATTTGGGTCCAGCACATTTTTTGATAACCATTTTCTATACACTTTGATATGAAGTGGTTTGTCAAAGTCCATGGGTTTCAGGTCCATGAGATCGGTATCTTCCATTTCGACGGCAGGCGCTTTGCCTTTCTCTATAGAATATGCCGATGCTACTTCTTCAGGTTGCTGCTTTTCGGGTTCGTCTGTGATGGGAGTGATGCCTTTGCCTTTGTCTACAGGATGTGGTGGTGTAACTTCTTCAGGCCATTGCTTTTCAGGTTGATCCGTGCTGGGAGTGATGTGTTAGCCTTTATCTGTCATATCTTTGAAATTTGCAACAAATGTTGTTAGTAGCCATTGTTTAGCGCATAGCTAGTGGCACACCCAGCGTACATGTTACCAGGAGTAGCCACGCACGGGGTTTGTAAATACGCATTTGGATACAATAATAGGAAAGAATTACTCGAAATACTTGTATGAGACATAGCATAGCTGGCAGCGTAGTGTACGAATAAAAAGGAGCAACTGCTAATTCAAATAATATAGTAAGGTTGTTGCTGTGTTTAATAATGTAAATTGTAGGTAATGTGCATACTGACACATCTTATGCAACAGATACTAAGCACCATCAAAACCTTATAAATCTATTGGGGCCGTCATGTGACTGTAATTGGCGTCTTAGTTATATTATTGGTCGTTGCATGATGGCATTGTAGGTATCAGTAAGAATGAAATGCTAATAATAATGCAGCTCAATTATCTGTATTGATATAATGGAGTTTAATAGAAACGGTAATGACAACCTATATGGAACCTATGGTGCCGAAAGTACCTGAATACTAGTATCTATATATGCAACTAATGGCATGTCTGTCAATTAAATTTGCAGTAAACTACTATCAATATGGGTGAGACTGGGTTGGGAAAAAGTTGGTAGTATAAATATGCCTAAACATAATAATATGAGAGTAACAAATGATAAGCGCAGTTGTTTATATCAGTTAGTATGGGCGATCCATAATCTAATGCAATCGGTATCATTAGAATGTAGAAGGCTAACGATTTCGAAGAATAAACATATGTAATATGGTGACGATTTACAAATAAAAATGTGCCTATAACCTGTGTGGCATTGATTTCCCTTAAAAAGTCCGTATAGACTATATTTTTGGTACTGTTAGCGTGTCTGTCCTGCACTGTTTCAATAACCATCTTGAGGCCGTCCGGTGATGTAGCTCGTGAAAGTGCTACGTATAGCTGCCCGTGACCAAAGACTGGTTCAGGAAGATAGATACCAATCTTTTTTAATGACTGCCCCTGGCTTTTGTTGATAGTCATTGCATAGCAGACTTTCGTAGGAAACTGGCGCCTTTTAAAAATAAACGGAAGCTTTTCGTCGTTAGATGTTAACATTATCCTAGGTATAAACACCTTTTGTGCTATGTGTGTACCAGTAATGATCTTTGCTTCAATGACTTTTGTAAGCAACTGGCTAACAATCATTCTTGTACCATTACATAGCCCGCCTGCTAAATTAAGGTTTCGTAACAGTATTATGGGTGTGCCAATTTTGAGTTCCAATGTATGGGGAGGGAAACCCGCAAAAGTCAGCGAGTTCAAATACTCGACTGGATAAAGGAGTTCCGTTGCACCACCATCATTTCCCCCCGGTATTGCCTCATCGACACTGCTATAAAATGTACTAATACCGTCTACCATCCCCATAATCTTTTTATTTATTATGTCGGCAGTTTCATTTTTCGGACACACTATTGCCCTGTTCTGCAGCGTTTCTACACATGGTTGCCGTAGTATCGTGTTGTCATATATGAAGCTGACCAGTTGCAATTTGCCTTCATCGGTTGGTGGGAATCAGAATTTTTCAGGAATGTGGATCCATGAACAATCGTCTGAATTTCCAGTATCCGGGTCACCAACTACACCGTCCCCTATGTCGAGTAACCATCTGGAAAATTCTATTGCTTCTTGCTGTTGATGAGGAGTATTTGAAAGTGACTGCACACGCATATTCTGATGCAGAGAAAAAATCGTGAAATGCTACCAAAGATATGATTCGAAAACTGATGAAGCTATAATATCATTTTTAGTTCCCTTTTTTTTAACTGGTAGGGTTTGCCCGAAGTCCCCTCCTAGCATTATGCTTCGGTTTCCAAAGATAGCGTTTGGTAGATCAAAAATGTCTCTTAAGGTGCGGTCTAGTGCTTCAAAGCATCTTCTATCGTTCATCGGCGCTTCATCCCAAATTATCAAGTCTGTTTGCTTCAACAGCTGGGCAAGTTGAGTAGTCTTCTTGAAACTGCAAACAAATTCATCCGTTAATTGGAGCGGGAGCTTGAACCGCGAATGTACTGTCCGGCCCGAGGGTAAAAGTAGCGACGCTATACCAGAGGAAGCCACCGCAAGAACAATCCTGCCCTCTGATCTAAGAGCGGTAATAATTGTTTTCCACAAAAATGTTTTCCCAGTACCACCATGTCCGTACACAAAAATCATCTCCTGTTTCTGATCGATTGTTGCCCGTACAATTATGTCAAATATGCGCCGTTGTTCGGCGTTCAGTTTTGGGATAAGCATGTCTCTTTCACGTGCCAGCGCTGCTCGATTGTATCTTCTCTCTTCCATTATACAACGATTTTTTAAAACATTCAGTAAACCGTCTGGAGGCATTGGTATACCGTAGTCTGTCAACGACTTACCATGATGAGCAAGCGCCGCCTGAAGTTCATACAGAACACCACCTCTTAGATGAGGCTCATCTACGTGGGTAAACTGAACACCGTGGATGGAAGACAATATTCTCGGGATATCATCAGACATGTACTGCCAAAAAGAATTCCACAAATGTAGTGGGTCTGTGACATTACAAAACACCAATATCTGCACAAATAACGCCCTGATTTCTGATGCGCTAGCGGTTGCTGCGGCTTCCTCCAGTGCTATGAACTACTCACCGTCGTTTTCAAGGAGGCCCAACGCTTCAGCTGCGGCTCTATACGTTGGATAAACATGATTGTGAACTGTCCTTATACTCGGAAAAGAAGTGAAACCTGGCTGATGACACAACAGAAGCCGTTGATAAAACAAATCTCCGGAGCTTGGATGAACGTATGTCAGTCGGCCTATAGATGGCTTGTTGGTATTTTGTCTTAGAAACCATTCTTTATCCTTTTTCGACCAAACAAACTCTGAAGGAAACTGTAAATATGTCAAATGTCTACCGAAAGCGTGGAACCTGTTGAATTGCAACCATTCAGTGAGAGTGGTTCGCTGAAGCCACTCGTTGTCCACTATTGATTGTAACTGCTGTGTGTTTCTGAATGTTACGTGCTGCATATTTTCAGGATGGACGGCTAATATCTGGACGGCTGGATCCCGGCTGTGTATATCAAATCCCAGGATACGCCAACACGCTTCATGAGGACCAATATAACGTGCATCCATGAAATTATTTATTTCATCAATCACTGGGGGTGGCCCTATGGTTGATGAAGTAGTGGCAGTTGAACTTGTTCCTTCATCGTTTGGTGCAGTATGCGGCCTTGTTATCCTCGCTACAATTCTGTCTGTCCCTTTAGATATGTACTTGAATAGGTACTTGATTAACATCGTCCAGCCACAACACTCGACATTTTTGTGTGCATAAAATGCCATACATAAAGCTCGGTTGTAAGGAACCACGTACCCATTATCTAGCCGAAAATTGTGGCGCATAACATTCATATAGAGGTCTCGTCGACGGTAATGCACATACCCTGCGTCGTCGATGAACGTTTGTGGACAATAGTCTTTTGGAAAAAAAACTTTGCACATCGTACGGTCGCGCATACACGGGGCAGCAGGAAACGCTAAACCGCAAGGTCCATGCATCATGAATTCGCTAACAACTCTGAATGCCTCTGGATCAGCAATACTGTCTGGTAACTCTGCAGACACACACCTATCAATATTCGCAGGTCTCATTGTCCTGGGACCACTGCTGTTCCATAACAATATGTGGCAATGAGGTAAGCCCCTTTTCTGAAATTCGACAGTGTATAACATTGGAAAAAGAAATATTGTTAACAAAGTGAAAGCTCTAAAACATTACAGATGCTATTCAAATCTTTATAATAAATAGGAATATCAAATACCATCTGTAACTGATGAAAAAAATGTACATAAGTATTTGGAAATTAACAATTTTGATAACCTGCAATCACAGGACCAAATGGTCTCCGATCCCTCACGAATTTTATGAGGTCATGTATCTTCCGCTCAAAGACCCTGTCAAAGACATCTGGTCTGTCCGCGGTAGTCAAATGTGGAAATGACCGCATATATTCTTCTATTTCTGGCCACTTGACATTGCACGTAAAAGTCACGAAGAAAGTAGGATTCCCATGTACCCGGCATATTGCAAGCGCGTCCAAATAATGACTATACATGTATCTTGGCCCACCAGTAAATGATGCCGGAAGTATAATTCTAGACCCAACCTGCGAACCTTTACGATCACCTCTGTCAACAGCATCATGCAGACCCGATAAATACTCACCTCTAATGTCTGATTGCTTCAGCCATATGAAATCCATCCTGTTTTGTTCAATGGAACAGTAAGCCATAACGACATATTGTTGAAAGAGCCTTCCCCCTCTTGTAAGGAGTGGTGATCTATTAAGACGGTTCCGTGTCATAGATATAAAGCTGAAGGAACCGTGGATCTTTACCCGCCTCTGGACACAGCCTACCAATGTGATGGTATATCTGGCCCGACACTTTAAAAACATAAGGCCCCCTACCAATGTTTATACTTTCGTCAATCGTTGCACCTAGTGATGTCATGGAGAACATCTGATTATATGCCTGAATATTTGACATAAAATGACCGTCGCTAAAAAGTTGTTCTATATATGCCGGATATACCCGCGGTGTAAATAGCCTGACACTTCCACCCTTGCAACATCGGTTGTATAACGGACCTGATCGTCGAGTTGATGTACTTAAGCGCTCTTCGAACCAAAAACGGGCGTGGCAGTTTGAACAAATGCAATTGCACGGACCGTATGATTTGTACTCCGATGGTGGTCCTGCAAATAAACTAATATTAGTTAAAAGCAAAAGAGTCTGACCTGCGGGTAGCAACAATTGTTTTGAGAATCAACCTATCTCAAAGGAATAATGCTAACCATTATGCGTTACATGGGCTGGTGCTGGTACCGATTGCTGACCATTATGCCCGGTAGATGGAGCGCGCGTACAATTAGATATCCCAGGTGTTCGGTTTCCATGCCCACGAACAGCTATTTCAAAATAAAATAACCAACATCATGAATAACTTGTTACAAAAAAGAAAATGAACAACAACTATGTAACAACATGTGTACCACATGAGTAGATGAGGAAAATTCACGTATGGTTGGCGAACGGTATCATTTGCGTGGCGGTTGAAGGGTGGGTGATACCTCTTGCTCCAACACCAACGGATCTGGCATACACAAACCTGTAAGGATACGTAACCACCTAATTTCCGGCAAACATTAACAAATACAACAACAAAGTATAAACAACGACTGGTCATTGAATCCACAAACATGTTTAATGTCGGCAAAGGCCAAACCTGCAGGCATAGATGGAGAGCGACCTGATACCCTAAAGGCTGTTCCTCCCGAAGCTTGAGGGGGCTGAAAACCATCACCAATTGCACGTACAGGCTCACGACACCTTTTTGGATGGCGTGATTGTCGGATTAACGTTTCTGGTAATAGAAAACAAAAAGCGACAACCGGTTTATGTACATGCTGGAAACCGGAAATACACACACATCATATAATATGTAGTAGACATTAAAAATGGATAAACGTAAGAATGTGGACCCACCCTGAATAGGCTGTTTGCCTTTGTTAAAGTGTCCGGGAATTTCTGAAGGAAATGGCCGGCGATACTGAGGAGACGCCGAATCCTGGTATCACATTTCTAATTGACGGCTACTGACTGCTTCTCCAGAAAGGCTCACATTCCCCGTCTGAAAGTCCAATACCAAAGGGTGTCTGTGCACACCTACATAGAGCAATGCAAAAGAGGTAAGGAAAGAAAGAGGCTTACAGAAATGAAACAATAAATATGTCAGCATAACTGGTACCCTGAAACAAAAGACAGCGCGAACCTTTATCAAAACCAAGCGGACAACCAACGTGTGATGAAAAGCTATCATATCTAAATGATGGCATTAACCCCATGGGATGGTGATAACTTTTTAAAATGTACCTTTTTGAGGGATCGTTTAAGCCCTTATTTGATCACTTTTGTATCCGTTATTACTTAATATCGTTCCTTTTCACTTTTTAGGTCTCTTGAAGGCAAATTGCTGGAATGGCACTTATTTTGACAAAAAGCGCGGATATCAAAGAAAATGGCCAAAGTCAAAATCGAGACACCAGTGCTTTGAAATACAAAGGTAACGGCGTCATCACCTTAACTGCGGCCGTCGAGCATTTTGATGACACAGAAGCCAAATTTCTTATTTTCAAGTGACGGTGTCAGGCTTTAAAAGATTAGGCCGTCGCAACTTCAGACGGACTTAGATTTATAGGCGGGTCGAGGAGACTGAGACGGCGTCACAAGCATTAGGTGACGTCGTCGCAAGACTAACGTGGCCAAGATGAAACCATTGACCGTACCCGGCGTCACAACTCATAAGGTGCGCCAGTCGCCTTGTAATATTATATATAGATCGAATTTTCAATTTTAGTGGGTAGTCTTTTGGAGTAAAACCAAAACGAAACAAGGCGTCTTGTACAGTATTTTAGGGATCCAAACCCTAACTACATCAATAAGTGTTTTACTTCATTAATTCAATTATGTCTTTGATTATTTGTGTGTATGCTTGCATGTTCTCCATGTCCGGCTAATTTACTTGTGTGTTTGCTTAGGGAATATGAAACTTAATTATTAAATATTGATTGGTTGTCTCTTATCTTAATTGTTTAATGATCTAGTAATGCGATAGGTCATTCGTTGTGTAGTTAATGCTTGATTAATCTTTGTGAACATTAGACTATAACACCTAGAGCGGTTGTAGGATAAACCACCCAAAAGTGCCTTAGAGTCAGTTTTTATAATTTCTAGAGGTTATTGTAGACGAGACCCTTTGGTAAGTTCAAAGAGTTAGGGATAAATGCATACCCAACGACTTTAGACACACAAGCAATTAGAATAAGGACGTGACAATTCAACCATCAATAGGAGATAATTAAGGAGTAATAAAACCTAAGGAAACACATCTTTAAACTATCATGACACACAATAATTAGACATAGACTACATACACCTTAGATTAGATAATTAGACAAGTAGAGAATGTGGTAGAAATACCAACCCCTAAATCCAAAACCCGAGATTAGTACCTTTCCATTTTCTAAAAACATAAAAAGATAAAAACAATCTTCCTCAACACCTTAAGCGTAGTAAAGCTTCCACTAGCATTCCTATTCCCAGAAGGCGATATCAATACCGTGGCTTACAGAATACTACTACAACGATTAGGTTTCTGCCTAGGGTGTTATAAAACTGCTCGAAGAAAAGGAAGTTCCTTTGACCCGAACGGCGTGTAGCGTATCAAGTTTTTAGCCCGCTGCCGGGAATAGAATAGCTAGTTAGTAGTCCACCTCGTTTAGGTTTCTTTGCTTGATTCCTATCAAGTAAATTTTCTCATTTTATTAGCTTCCTTGTAGTCTATCCCTTCTTCGTGACCTTTGTTCGTAATCCCATCACTTTTCATCATGGAAGGTGATAACCACCACCCATTCATCAACCCCACCACAATTGACCGCCAAGAGCACGTACTCTTAGTGAATACTCAAGACCAAGCCACCTAGGCTATAGGAACACCATTGAGCTTCTCTACCAAGCCCAAACTACTGCCATGCGATCCGCACCCATCGGGTTGGTGCAAAACGGATGTGCATTCCATGGAATTCGTTCCGAAGATCCAAATCAGCATCTAAGGGATTTCCTTAAAATTGTCGATTCCATCGACCTTGATGCTACTACTCGGGAGACCACGCGTCTGCGTCTCTTCCAATTCTCTCTACAGGACCAAGCTACAGGACCAACCACTAAGCTTAGACGAGACATCTTAACATTTCAACAACTTGGTGGAGTCTCCCAGCATGGACTCATTTAGGGCCCTACTCCGTAACTCCTCATCATGGCATTGATCTTTGGCTTCAAATCTAAATCTTCTATGACCATATCGATTTCATCACTCGACGATCCATCGATCAAGCCGCCGGTGGAAGGCTCAGCGACTTTGATGCAGAAAAAGCTTGGGATATTATAGAAGAGCTTGCTGATCAAAGCTACGAAGATGGAATGAATCTCCGAAACCAGCTGTTAACGTGGTTAATGCCATATCATTTCTCTTGAATCTTCCGACATCACGAGGAGCAAATGAGTGCTATTGAGAGGATTGATTATCTTATGAAAAGGCATAAAGAGCTTGTACAAAATCCTCGAGAGTCAATTCCACCACTCCTCCAACCATCCAACACCTTTTTAGGAATCCCAAAGTAGTGAGCAAAACCCCGATCAGAGACTTAGTTCTACTTCCCCATGCCACTCTCACCAAGCTTTAAAGGAACAAATGGGAGTACATGGCGTATCATACTGAGAAAGATTAGCCAAATTTGAAGAGGACGTTTATAGAAGAGAGATGCAAAAAAAATGATGGAAATGATGAACCTTAAAAGAATATACCAAAACAAAAGTTCGAAAAAGGTACTAGTAAGAAACAACGATTGTCCTCTGCGTTTGTGCGCCATTTCCATTATAGGATGGAAAGGTTGAGGTGAAGAAAACGGAGGAAAGCAGAGAGGGAGGCGAACCTAATGATGAGCCCGAGACCATTGAGTACTACCTTAAGCGAAATTAACAAAAACCATTTGAAACCAAGTAAACAACTTTAGGTACAATGAGGTTCTTAGGGAAGCCCTTGAAGGAAAAATTACAGAAGAAGAGTATGCGCCACGCCTATGGGACCTCTGTATGAGTTGGTTCTAAAAAACCACCATTAACAAAAAAGAGACACCACAGGGAACCGTGATACCATGTATAGGTGATATTGATAATATAAATGCCTTGCGTCGATCGGGGTGATGTGAACATAATGCCATTATCAATTTATAACAAGTTGACTAAGGAGAAGCCCACCAAGACCGATCTTAGACTATCCTAGCTAATCACACCTATGTTACCCCACAGAATCGCGGTGTTTTTTAATAGAAGTGGCTAATATCGTTTATCCGGTGGATTTCGTGATCATAGATGTTGAGGATGATAGAAACATGCCACTCATTCTTGGGACACCATTTAAGCCACCGCCAGGGCAACCATCAAATGCGGGGAGGGCATCATGGTACTAAAAGCGGAAAAAGTCGCTAGGATACCCATCATCCAATATCTCTTAAGATCATGGAGATGATTACGGGTGGAAATCCACAAGCCCCAGCAATGTAATTGAAAATGAATGATTGGGAAAAAGGCTTAGGGATTTTATGGTTCAAATTGTATGCACAACATTGTGGAACCGATAAGAAGTTAAGAAATAATCACTTCAATACCAAAGCACAAAGGAACCTAAGGAATTTCTAAAGGGAGAAAAAGTACTTTTGTACAAATGCGGATAAGGGCATTACAGAAACAAACCAAGATGGTTTGGGCCTTTTACTGATAAGGAAACCAATATAAGGATAAAACCGTCACCATAATAGACAACGTTGGCAAGGAGTCCACGGTAAAGCATACAACGTCACGCCCCTTGACGAAGGAAAGTGAAGGAAAAGTGTGATAATGAAGTTACGTAGGAGCACGACTACGAGTCTAGCTACAAGACTCATAAATAAAGAAAAGCGCCTTGTAGGAGGCAACCCATGCTTAATTGTTTGCTTGTTAGTGTCATATATCTTTTATTGATTGTTTAATCTCATGTTTAAATTTGTAAAAATGCTGTTAGGTCACTAGTTTTACAAACACAAGTTATAGAGAAAGAGATGAAGGCGGATGAACAAGCTACACACACAAAAACACGTTAACAATAATACGGTTTAAGAAAGAGTGTATGTGAAGAGAATAACTTGAACAACCAACCCTCAAATGAGGGTTTACAAGATTATTTATAGGAGGGAAGCTAGGGCAACACTCCTAGTTCCTATCCTTTCTTATGTGGGCTTGGGCCTAAGCTTATGGGCCTTCCACATAAGCTTGACCTTAAACAAACATAAAGGCCATAATAAAGCTACCTATTACATATGAATTATAAATACTTGAAATCTGTTTAGGAGTGATTCCAACAATCTCCCCCTCAAGTATATATGAATGTAAGCGGTGAAGGCGTTGATGTAATAGTAGCAGTGGCGTCTTCGACATTCTTCTTTCTAGTGAGAGGAATTGCCTTGATTGAACAATCTCCCGGTGTAGAGAGATAGTTATCTTTGAACAGTTATGCTTTGGCGTCATCTTTAACTTTGTTCTTTGATCATTGTTCTTTGTGGTGAAAGTGATAGTATGTTGTTTATGCGCATCAGTCTGCCTCAGTGCCTTATTTGCTCGGTGTCTCCGTCATTCTTCAACATGCTCACACGCTCTTTGGCGTTGGAAATCAATCTGATGAAGTTTTGTAAGTCTTTGACTTTGTAGATTCTTTGATTGATGACATTACATTTGTTGTGTTGCATTGAGATAGAACTTCCATTAGTGATGATGTTGGCGTGAGCATGAGAAGAATCAGGACGATCATCCCGCTCCAGAGCTTCCATAAGAAGAAAACATTTCAAACGGTTAGTAGTAAGCGGTTTCCGGAACTTACAAGTTTGAACCGAGGCGTCAACGGCATAGTGTGAGGACACAACTCTAATTCTTACAAAGGCGTTCTGAACTGGAGTCCCACAAGTGAGATAACGCGATGTAAGAGTACATCTCTGATTCGAATAGTCGCTGAGGTACACGAAGCATCACCTCTGGCTTAGACCGTTTGAGACACACTCCGCGTAATCCACGGGGAGTTACGAAGTGACTGTGGCGGTACGTTTTGATGTTGACCACTGGCGGGAGTTTCCATTCAATCATTGAGGATCACGGATGTGAACCTCTCATAAATGTTCTCGACAGATTGCTAAGATCTGTGAAGGACTCGATATGAACCACCGATGATCTTATTAGTTGATCATCAAGTGATTAAATGTCAAGTGTTCCTAAGAGATCTTTTGATGAATCTCGTGGCTCTAGACTCAATTTTGCGTTTTGGTTTTCTGGCGGCGGAGACTAGGGAGAGGTCTCCTTCTTCAATACCACAATCTCTAAGGAAAGCCGATAGTTTACGTAGGGTTCCCTGTGAGAATGAAACAAGCTTCTTGAGAGAAACTTGAGTGGATAAGAAGGTTTAGTGCATGCGTCCTTTGGGTCCATGCGACTTTTAATCTTCAATACCGCGTCACTAAGTGACAACCCAGATAGCATATGAATTGAACCGGTTATGCGCCTAAGTTGAATAATCACGGAGGGCTGTTTCTTTTCACCCTACGCATTTCTTTTTGATTCTTCAACTCCTTCTTTCTCCGATTCTCATTTTCTCCTTTTTATAATCATTCCTAAGGACTTCTAACACTAACTAATGGTAGTGTCCTTGGGTAGATCCCTCCTGCTCTGGCGGATCATAGGACGGTTATTCTAACCTTAGTCACCTTATAACTCCATGACTAACCTATGTTTGCCATTAAAACCACTGTATGATAAAATATCTCTCAAAGGGTTTGTTAATGAAAATCATGTTTGAACCATTGTGAGATGATGTTTTTTGCATATACTCCCCTCATGTGCTTAATAGTTTTAATGGTTAAATGCGCAGTGAGGAAAGAGCGCGCACTTTTTGAATTGATCCACTGAAGATAGACAATCCCCGCGAGACACGGTTACGTTGCATAGTTAAAGAGTTACATTGTCGGCTTTTAGGTGACAACTAGCTCTAAAAACTACCTTGAAGGTGTAGACAAACCTTGGAAGGTTGTCAAACCCGTCAGAGTTCATGTCTATCAAAAGTTTCTCGAATGGTACATTCTACTCGGACAAGTCCTTTGAGACACGTTTACATCACTAGCGAACTAGCTTGAAATTATTACCGTCGGGACAAGTCTTTTCGAGTTACTAACAGTTTAGTGCCGTCAATTAGTTGGTTAAGTGAGGTACAGATTCATTTGCATTTTGTACAACATATTTCTTATCACACAATTTTCTCCCCCTCAAAAATGGCATATAAAGTGTTATTTTTGAACGTTTGAGAATAAATATGACCATTTCGAGTGTTGGGAAGGCGACCACTGTGAACAATTGGTGAACAAAGTTTTAATTTCAAATACTCCCCTCACTAGTGATATTAGCGGTTGAGGTTTTGAAAATCATTTGGGGAAGTACTTGTTCTTTTGAGCAAAACCTTGAAAATTGAAAGGTTTGATAGGTTTTACTCAAAAATAAGAAGCTTTCGCTCCTTTTTATAAGGATTGTGGCGAGGCGTACCATAGGGGTCCTTTATTGACAATTACGGGTTGTACACTTTGTTATGTGTGCACAGCCATAGACATATTTAATCACACATCCAAAATTATATGAAGGAAACAATTCAAGGGGTACGAGGAAGTGCGGTGATATTCCAGTCTTGTGCGAGGCGTTGAAAGCGGTGATGTTTCTCTGGGTCGACCTAACATAGCTCTCCATCGTGCGGCTGATCCCCTGAACAACCGTTCATCAATCATGGTGATGATCCCTCACATCCGCCTCACGAGAATTCCGGTAGCTTAGGAGACCCAACTTTCGGTATATCCTTCACACCATGCGCCAATCCATCCCTAACGGCTTCAAGGTATGATCCCCGAATTTGTGGAGCTCACTACACGCCATTAAGCGGTTTCTTTGAAGTTCACTATGGTAAACAACGCCGAAAGGTTTTCTGATGAGTGTATATTGAGAGAGCTGGTTGAGATCGGGAAGAGTAAGCGTTGGAGGAGTGAGGTTGACATGCGATAAGATTCACCATCACGGATATCTTCAACCGCGTTCTTTGATCACGATTCGTCTAATGAAGATGAGAACGACTTGATAAATTCACGTTGAACTCGGTCGAGAATTGTCTCATCGACCACGTACTTTGGCAAGGTACATGTCTTCGATGTCGTTGAGGGACAAGTTCTCAAAGTCAGCCTCGGAGAATCCATAGTTCTGTTCATCTTGTCGTTTGACTATGATATTCTTTAAGAATGTGTAGTCCCATTTAGACTTGAGATCAATGTGTTTGATGGCCACGATGTCCTTAGAACTATACACTGTTGAGACTTCTAAACCAGAGCGGCTGTAGTAGATTCTTCGGCATTCGGGCCAATGATGAATCCCATACAATGCATCTTGGTCGTATGCTTGCACGTTGTCGGAAAACAAGTGATTTGCACGTTCCTCGATAGCTATCAGGTTTGAGTAAATAGCCGGGAATGGAAGAGTCAATGATGTAGCGTATTTTCGCGAACCATCGCTACCGTGTAAAAGAAAATCCAGGTCTGTTAAAGAAGTATCGGAAGGGAATCCGTGGTTCGTCTGTTTGGCCAATGGTCGGTGGGGTTTGGTCAATCGGTGTAGTATGGAGGGTTGTCCCTTTGTGTGAAGTCAATGTTTGCTTCCGGGTTGAGCCAATCCATGTTGTTAGACATAGCTCGAGCGATATTCTCAAGATGATATTCGACCTCGGCGGCTTTCAAGCTGTATTTTTAGAAGTTGAAACGCTTCATTCTTGATTCGCTTCAACTCAGATTTCGTCATTTTCTTCACATGGAACTTTTCTTGCAAAAGTTTTGCGTGCTCCAATGTAGAACCGTCTACCAATTCTTGACCTTCATCGGGGTAGGGAGTTTGATTGACAAGTGTGGAGAACCATTCAAACTCTTCGGTTTTATCGACATCTAGCCATGAGAGCGACTCGGTGAGTCGTCTTCCTTCTTTAAGGCCTTGATGATGATGATGATCTTGGTTTCTGCACTTGTTTGGGTGAGGTGGGTTGTTGTCGGGGCTCAAGGACCTCTTCATCGTCACCACCCGTATACTCAAAGTAATACCTGTTTTATGAGTCGGGGTGGTAACTTCGGAATCGTCGAGGGTTTATCAGTAGAAGACCAGGTGGAGGAGACTTTGTTGAGAAAAGTCCGTGGTGGAGGAGGTGGCATCGAGTAGATTTACAGTTGCCGGCGTTTAGGTGCGAGTCCTTGTCCTTATCATCGTCATCTCTTGGTCGTTTGGGTTGATCTGCTGACTCCTTGCATGATGATCTGAGTTGAAAATCAAGTAGATTTCGAAAAATTTAGCTTCATCCGATAAGCGTTCGGATCGCTTTGACATTTGTATCACAAGTTTAGTTAACTTCAGTTGAAGATCGGCTTCTTTGGCCATTGTATGTTTAACCAATGCTACGATGTTAGGGGTGAGTTGTCCGGAAAATACTTCTCTAGTCACCGGGGACAGATATCGAGAAGAAACTTGTGAGTATGATCTCTTGCTGTCTTCTCCAGTTCCTTTTGGACTTTAGGAGCGATATCTGAAGGTACTTGTTAGTGTAACCTTCGATCATTTCGTTCAGTTCCTTTTTACGATGTTTCTTCATGAACTTCTGAACAAATTCCCTTTCTTTCTCCATCTTGGCTTTCTCATCATTTAAGTCTTTGAATGTGTCGACAAACCAATTTAGTTTTGTAAAGTATGTCCTTCTTTCGACTTGTTGGGCGGCTTTGTACAATCTTTTATGGGCTAAGAAATCCAAGATTTAGGTTGTTTCTTCACGGGTTTGGATGATGATCTGGTTGACTTTGTAGATGGTGGTGGTGATGAGTGAGATGAAGATCGATGATGAGGAGACATGAGGAGACTTGAGGTCCTTAGGATTTTGAGGTTTTCTCCTTTGAGTGTGTTGGACTGTCTAGAAGAAACTTTGTATAGTCATCCTCGTCATCTCTAGAATTTTCTTTCTCGGCTTCGGTTTCTCAAATCATACTCATAGTTGTCTCAATAGGCTTTTGTTGTTGCACAGAGTGGTGGCACGGATCCATCGGGTTGATTAACGCTCCGGATCTGGAGAGGAGTGGCGACACACTTGATCCTCCTGGCCACCCATTTGATCTTTAGCAAATTCTTCGGCCTTATGAAGATGTCTGGAGATGTGAAACTTCTTCTGTATGATTGATCAGTTGCTCTTCATCTTGAGCTTTCATCTTGTGGCACAAGTGCAGGAGTCTTCCCTTTTCCTTTATTAGTTTGATGACTTGGAGGTTTTGATGCTGAGGATTTTCATCCTTTGTTTAAGTATGTGATCTCTTCATCTTATTACATTGCTTTCGAGTCCTCGTCCTTTCTTGTCTTTGCGGTTTAGGTGAAAGGTTGGAGTGGCTTCCGAGAAGGAACTTTTCCTTAGTGGTAGGCTTCCGCTGGAATAGGTTTTCTTTGGAACATTCCTGACTATCGAACTTGTGACACTTCCAGCACTTCCTTTTCGGTTCTCCTTACAGGGGTTCGAGAAGATTTTTCGTCGAGATGACCAACTTTGCCTTGTCATTTGCTTCCGGATACCTTTTATGCGATTGAGCTTTCGACATCTTGGTTAGAAGGAAATCAGCGGCCACGGCCTGTTTTCTTTGTAGGCGTTTCCTTGATTACGACAGATAGAATGGGTTCCGTCAACATGCGTGATTATTAGTCATTGAGCCTCTTGGGAATGTCCGGATGAAGTCCAAGTGCTCTCTGGATCAACAATTTAGTATATCTGATGTAGGGAATCTTTGAGCCAAGTTTGTTGAGAAATGTCATCATGTCATCCCAAATCGAGCCGATAGCGATGTGTTTCTTGTTGACCAATGCCCATAATATTTGCAGTTCCATGAGCTTAGGGTGCTTAGCGTATCGCGACCAGCAGACTTGGTGATAATCATGTAGAGAGTTCTCCAGGGTTGAGGAATACTCTTAAGCTTTACGTGAGAATGCTTGGTGATTATTCCTGTAGCCTCGTCATAACCGATATTGATTAAGAATTGGAGAGTGAGCTCTTCGGCAGGTGTGGCATATAGTTTGGTTGGATCGACATCAGGAATTAGGAGAACAACCCTTAAGTGCAGTGTAATGGTGACTTGTTTGTGATTGAGTCACCGTCACGGCGGTTTGTCCTTTGACCCTTTCCATAGTGTTCGGTTGTTGGATGTAGATCTCGAGAGAGCGATTGCAGAGTGTGAAAGCATGTTACGTCGGATGAGTCCTCGTAATGTCAATAGCAATTAAACATGAAGATTCGAGCAAGTGAGGGTGTCAAAGTCAACACGGAGATTATTCTTTCCTATCTTCATTGGATAGCCATGAGGATAGATATCGGCAATGGAGAGAACTTCAGGTGCATCCATATTCATTTGTTCAACCATGTCGTGATCTGAAATAACATTAGCCAAAAGAACCAACATATCGAAAGACATAATGTTAGTCAACGGATGGTCTTATTGTCTAGTTATTGAATGTACAGTGTCAATGAATGTTACGAGTCCTAAGTCACTTGTATATTCAATAGTCCAATGACGTCGTGAAATGTTTAGTGAGTTAGTTAACTTTAAGTTTTAAAGTTTATTTTATCACTTATTGTTCACAACATATCAAGCGATTTCAGTTTATTAGTGACATTTTAGGATTATTGATGATATGATTTAGTTTATTTACAAGTTTGTACGTAACAATTCATAACGAAGGTATGATCTCGGCTTATCGTAGGATTGGTAAAGTTATCGTAGACGAGGGAATGATATATGCGTGAGGCGTAAACTTACAGCGTAGGGTCTTAACTTCGCGTAGAAGTGTTCGCGTAGGAAAAAGGGGACCTTATGCGTAGAGCTTATGCGTAGGCATATATTAACCTTATGCGTAAGGCTACTCGAAGTTGACCTTATCGCGTAGAGGTCACTGTTTACGCATATCCTTCACGGGATCGCAGCGTAGTCCCATATAGAACCTTATGCGTAGAAGCTACGCGTAAGACTAATCTTACGCACAACAAGCTACGCGTAAGGTGATCCTTATGCGTAGATTAACAACAACCTTGATTCTGAATATTACGTGTTGCAAGCATGAAATAAAGCATCATATCAACAAAGTTAAACACATAACATTCGTTTTATGACAAATCAAAACACATTTGCACATTTTAGCGATTCGCGTAGAAGCTGCATACGCGTAGTCTAAACCCTAAATCTACGCGTATGAGATCTAGCCATGGAATATGCACCAAACTTTTTCGGTAGTTAAAGAGTGTTGAGGAGTCTATATACAGTTATAACACTAATTCATGGTGAATCAAAAATACCCAAACTTATGAACTTTAAACCCTAATTCCAAATTATTGATGATTTAGAGTTTACGTGGTTATAAAGCAAGGAAATCATCAATTCATCATCATAAGAACATAACTCAACAATCTTTTTGACCAAAACACTTCACATTGAAAACACCCAATCGACATAAGAACCTAAT
This sequence comes from Chrysanthemum makinoi, assembly GCA_910596185.1. Taxonomy (NCBI): domain Eukaryota; kingdom Viridiplantae; phylum Streptophyta; class Magnoliopsida; order Asterales; family Asteraceae; genus Chrysanthemum; species Chrysanthemum makinoi. Next base: position 63,606,440 of record OU343222.1, on the reverse strand, counting down.
TTCAAAAATCATTGATGCGTGTTTACGGTGGTTTTGATGAATAAGCGATATCATTGATGTATTTGAAACGTTTTGACATAATCCATTAACCAAACGTCACAATGATTGTGTGTTCATGCAGCTTATCGCGTAGAACACTCCTCGTAACATGAATTTTAACCGTTGGGTTTGAATGAAATTCAAGACCTTATCTTAAAAACATGTTTAGATCACAAACACTTACAATGATGATCAAATCATGAATATCTTGAGCGATTTTAAGCGTAGGATGTGTTAGGTTTTGTAATAAATGTGAAGAATAAATGTAGGTGGGAGGGTGTTTTATTAAAAGTGATTTTAACCTTTTGACAGTTTTAGTCCCTCCACCTTTTCCTTTTTCAAACCAAGCCATTTAACTTCCATTTTGGTTACCAAACAAAGATTTTAGGAAAGAAACTTGATGACACTCCCCTCGACTTGAGAAAATAATGAAAGGTTATTAATTAAGGTCCGAGGAGTGTCTTTGAACGGAAAATACCACCATTTGTAAAAGATGCAAGAGAGATAAGATAACATGCAAGTACAGGATGTTTTGAAGCAGTTAATAGATTATTTTCTCCCCTCAACACTTGATCGGAAAAATCTTTTTTGAAAGATTAAAGTTGTGAGGAAAAAAATGTACTTGCAATGTTGAAGAAATATAGATTAGAAGAATATTTTTGTTGTTTTATGGATTTTATATTTTGTATTTTGTTTTTTGAAAAGATATTTACTGAGAAGATGTTTGGTGTTTGGCGGGTTTTAAGACTGTTTTAAGAGGTCATCCAATTCCTCTTGAGTCAAACACCTCATACCAATTCGGTGGACCAACTCATTAAACCTAGCGGGAGGCAAGACTTTGGTGAGAAGATCGCCATTGGTATTCGATCTACAAAGTATATATTCAGCGGTACTGTTCCCGTGGTCCTTGATGAAATGATATAGATCGATGTGCTTTGATTTAGTCTTTGGCCGAGGTTGCACGAGATGGCAATGGCACTCCGATTGTCATAATACATCGGGATTACGTCAAATAGTAACCATAGTCTTTGAGTTGTGTTCTCATCCAGATGACTTGAGCACAACATTCGGACATGGCTACATATTACGCCGGTTGATGACATGATGTACAATCACTTCTTTGATTGCCAAGACACGGTTTATCAGAAATTGTAAGTGCTCTGAAGTGCTTTTCATGAGTCTAGGCATCTGGCGTGATCGGCGTCTGAAAAGCGATTAGTTCAAAACCGAATCGCCGGATACGGATCCCAAGTTAATGGTTCCCTTGATGTATCAGGATTCTTTTAGCCTCGAGAGAGGTGGGTTGATTGGTCGCGGCCGATAGCGGGAGCATAGATAAGCGGCAAAGACAATATCTCGTCCGCTAGGCGTTAGATACATGAGAGACCCAATAATACTTCGGTATTTGGTAGGGTCCACCAATTTCCCATGTAAATCAGCATCTAATTTCTTGGTATGAGCCATTGGTGTGGCATAGGTGTCACTGGTTTTCATTCCAAATTTGTTTAACAATTCAAGGGCATATTTGGGTGACTCGAAAATACCACGGGTGATTGATGAACTTGTAGTCCTAGAAAGAACGTAAGTTCACCCATCATGGACATTTCAAAATTTTCTTCATTAGTTTTGCAAAAGCGATTGAAAACTTTTTATGTGTAGACCAAAAATGATGTCATCCACGTAAATTTGAACAATTAAGATGTGTGCCCGTGTATTGTGGATAAAAGAGTTGGGTCAACCGAGCCTTTGGTGAAATTATTGGCAATGAGGAAAGATGATAGCTTATCGTACCATGCCGAGGAGCTTGTTTGAGACCATAAAGAGCTTTGTTAGGTTTGTAAACATGGTTGGGAACTTCGGGATCAACGAATCCATCGGTTGGTGACATAAACCGTTTCTTTAAGTTGTCCATTGAGAAGCGCCGTTTTGACATCCATCCGAAATTATATTCATATGAGCAGCGAGCGAAATATCCGCGAAACGACCTCAGGCGAACAGCAGGAGCAAAAGATTCTTCAAAGTCTATTCCCTCTTCACGGCGATAACCCTAGCACTAGGCGTGACTTGTTTGGGATGGCGTTCCCTTGACATCAATTTGTTTTCCAAATCCATTTTAACCAATGACGTAGACCCTGTTGGTCTTTCCCGTTCCATACTTCAGGCGTTTGAATTGGTTGAGTTCTTCTTGCATGGATTCAATCGGTTGTCTTTTGTCATTCGTCTTTGATGTTTTAGGTTGATTTGGCGGGGCGGTGAGTGCGCAATGTTCACGTGCAGTGTGAAGGCGTTGTCTCGTAACGGCTGGTTGATTTGGGTTGCCAATAATGTTTTGGAGGATGGTCTTTGTCCATCTATGTGTAGAGGGGTTGATGTTGGTATACATTGTGCAGTCGAGGATTCAAATGGTTTGTTGAAGATTCGACATCAGTGCGGGTCTCATTAGCAAAGCGGTTGAAGAACGCATTTGGATCAAAATCTGCAGTGGGGGTATTTCATTGAATATCATCAGCCGTTCATCATTGTTGGAGGCGGTGTGTTCAAGCTGTTGTGTTGGAGTCAGCTGGTGTAGGTGCATCTTCAAGTTAGTTGTTGTAGGTGTATCGGGTATAGGAATATTATCGGGTTGTCGCGAAACTGGCGGATACACACGGAGGCATTCATCAATATCGTCCGCAGAGCGAGAGGAGCAAATAACCTTTCCATTTGTTGGCGAGTTAGTGAGGGCTTTCTTGGTGATGATGGGGTTGAGGAAGTTTAAGCGGTTGTGACCGGGTTCTAAAATTTGTTATACTCGAAGCCATTTCAGTGAGTTCATCGAAATGAGCATGAATCGTTTCCATTACCTCTTAGTTCGCGATTCGATTTGGAAACCTTTAGAATTGTCCGGTATCGATAAAGACTCCAATGTCGACTTTGGCTTTGAGCTTTCCAAAATCACCACGATCATTATTCGGATAGCAAAGGGATCCAAATACATGAAAGTGTTTGAGGTTCGGTTTATAGTTGTGGACAAGCTCGAAAGGTGTTTTGTTGTGGCGTTTTGTGATCATAGTACGGTTTTGAGTATAGCATCAGATGAATAAACTTACGCCCATAAGTATCTGGAAGTTTAGCATTGATTAACATTGTTCTTGCGGCTTCCACTAACGTTAGGTTTCGTCTTTCAACAACTCCGTTTTGTTCTGGTGTACGTGCAATAGATGTTTGATCTTTGAATTCCCACTTTCTCATAGAATTCACGCGAGGTTTTGTTAACAAATTAGGTTCCTTTGTGCGTTTACGATGATTACGGCGGTGTTTGGTGAACACGTATTTTTGTGAAAGGTGATGATCATCTGTGGAGCTTGATCTTTGCTTCGAAGAAAGTAGACCCAAGTCCATGAGGAAGTCATCAACAATTACTAAGATGTAGCGTTTGCCATTGATCGTTTGCACGCCGGGCCACAAATCCATGTGAAGAAGATGAAGCACATCTTTGAGGCGTGTTCCACCTTTGAAGGAAAATGAGCACGAGTGCTTTTCCCTTGTTCAAAGGCGAGCAAAGGTGATCTTTTGAATACCGGAATCGTGGGAGTCCTTCCACTAGTTTGTGTCGAGCAAGGTTGGTGATGGTTTGAAAGTTTAGATGTGAGAGAGCGATTGCCATAGCAGGGATTTTGTTGATGTTGCCTTAGAAAGTAAGCAAATGGGAGAGGAAGCAACCATGTCTTGCATAGAGATAGTGAAGAGACTAGAATTACGAGCGGACATAAGGTCATTTCCTTGTAGATCACGAATGAAACAAGTTTTCTCCCTGAATGCAACCTCCAAATCTCCATCACAAAATTGACCTACTGAAACAGATGTGACCGAGGCCTTCCACATAGTAAACCCTGCTAATTTCGATGTTCCCATTGACATAATCAGAGCCCATGATAGCCGCTAAGTGATCATTCCCTAACCCGACAGCTGCCAATGAACTTTGCAATAAAGTTTGATAACAGCTTTAAGATTGCCGTCATGTGTCCGGGAACATCCGCTATCAACAATCCGAATGATCTCAGACACCGCATTACAATACGCATCACACATGATGGAATAGAAGTAGATGGAACCTAAATGTTAGAGGGTTCCATAGCGCTTATAGATATACACACATCAATAGCTTTAGGTATCCACTTAAATCCTAGTGTGTTATATATCCATTTCCGCCATCTATAACTACTCTTTGCTTTAGTCTTAGTGAATGCACTAGGTGGTACGACATTCCTAGGAGGTGGAACCGAGCTACAGGACAAAGAATGCGCTTCTTAGAATCTAAAGAGGCGGTCTACCGCCATGACTTAGAAAGATTAGTGGGCCTAGAGGTATTCCGGTGCCTAGGATTCCTTAAACGAGAGATGATAGCTTTAGCAACACATTTATCATGACAATCGGAATTCATACTTTTACAACAAATATCACAAGGTGCATTCGACCAATATCAAAAGTACTTAACGGTTTAGCATTCGTTACATCACTATTTCTATTACATTTGCCTGACGCAATATCTATAGTGAGGCAACGCAACAGTGTCTTATTCATAGTCCTAGGGTGTTCTTCTACTTTAGCATTCTTGATTGATCTTTTCTTAGGTCGCAACTTCCTATTTTTCTATTGAGTGCTCCTAGGTCGTGGTGAAGCGGACGCTTGGAAAAGGCTCAACTATTCCTCGCTTCAGAAGGAAGCACGCTAGCTACTTGTGATTTGGCAGGAGAGATTCTAGGTGCATGAGTACTAAGTGTTACGGGGGCTAATCTCTTAATGATTGTTGGCGGTAGTTGTTCATACTTTCCTAACATTCCTCTTAACTTGATGATAGTGTGAATCGATCTTGATTTTCGCATCTAACATTTCCAAAGAAAATGCATAACTTCTTTAGTGTGCAAGATAATGATCAAGTTCATTTGATGCTTCATCACGAGTCTTTTGAGTAAATCAAATATGACACCATATTCCTTTTAACTTTTACAAGTTCTTGTTCATATTTTGAGATTTGACACTTAAAAGACAAGTTTTGATCATCCAGCTTGCTCAATTTTAGAATCGAAGGTTTTGCACGCGAATCGTTGATTTTGTGTTGAAAAGCAAGTTGTTGATCGTGAATATCTTTTTGACACCAATTAAGACTAATGATTGCATTTGAAAGTTCGCTTGACAATCGCTTGTTTTCAAGTAAGGACTCGACCAAGCACATTATCGCTGTTCTCAACATTTACCACGTATAAATAAAGATCGCCAGATATTATCAAATGCATATGACAAAGAATTCAATAACACAACATTTTGAACATCACATTGATAACATCTTCCAAGAGTCGATCAACATCTTTTCTCATTTTCTTTTACGCTTAGTATTAGAAATAGATGCTTCGCTCTAAAACGCCATGACCCCAAGTTCCTTATGAAAATCCTTTTCCCAAGCAATTGCACAACTTTTCAAGTTTTTAACATTAGGTAAAAGATTTTTCTAAAAATGTCTTTGTTCTCACGTAGGCCATTGAAAATGTTCAACTTTGATTTCTGATCGATATTCTATCTCATGTTGTAAAATTTTGAGGTCAGCCATGAAAATGTCAAAATATCGAAGAATTTTTCGATTTTCATGTTGTGAGTTTACTTCACTAATGGAAGGTAAAGGACCATAAGTTTGTGCAAAGTCAGTTTTGGGATTAACATTAAGACTCTGTGTTTGATGATAACCTGGTGTGTTTGAAGAATCCGCTGGTGTGACGAAGTGACCGTTTTGAATAATTAAAAGGTTTGTTGTAAACAGCTTTTAATTTTGATCGACTCTCGCCTTCTCGTGATCTAATTCCTCTTGACGATGATATTCAACAACATTCATAAATGTAATTATCAATTTTATATTCTCGTACTGGAAACTTCGTGATTTGGTTTGAATGCTTTGGTTGAAAGCTTAGGTTTGTAATCGCAAGATTCGGGTCCATATCCATTTGGATTTGGTTTTAAAGTAAACTTTTCAATGGATGTGACCGACTCGCCATGTTTGTAAACAACAGCTTTAAACTCTTTAAGTTTGTTTTGCAAGCCGATGATTTCTTCAAGATGATCATCTATTCGTTGAATGCTTTTTGTATGCAGAGAACTGCTTTTTGACAAGTTAACAACTCAAATTTTAGCTTTTGATTTTCCCAAGAGAGCGCTAATTTGCTTTTTATGTTCATGTTTCAGCTTGTTCTATTTCGCATAACAAAGCATTCTTCGGCCGCTAGATCACGACTGCCGCTCTAAATATTTTTCGCTTTGATAAGATTTGGCAAAGGTCGCTTCAAAACCGCTTTCACGCTTTTTCGAGTTTTGAAAAAGTTGAGTTGCTTTTGTAAACATTCAAAACTTTGTTAACAAAGGCATTTTTACTTTTCAAGTCCTGATTAATGGCACGACATTCTTCCACTATGGTTTGTTGGTCTTGTATTAAACAAGCAAAACTGATGAGGCAAAGTTCTCGTGTTCAACGCGAGTCACAACATGATCATTATTAGATCCTCAAGTATAACCACGAGTCAATTTGATTATCAAGGAAACCGCTTGGTCATCTTGATCGCCAAATATAACTACGGGTCTAGTTGAAAATCGCCTAATGAGATGGATGACTCATTTTGAACATTCCCGAGCCTTGCCGGATTCGGATGTTGGCGAGATGAGATCGAGATAAATATGGTTTGTTCGTACCGAGACAAGCCATCGCTGTCATACACCGGCCCTGCGGTCACTCATGTGTAACGCCTCGATATTAGCCATCAACATAATCAAATTGGCCCCGCAAGTCCTCCATATCATCATCCGAAGTGCGATTTGCCATAAAGCTCGTCTTTGTCCGTGAGAGTTCCACCCGCCTTCATCCTTAAGAGCCAAAAGAAGAGCCTTTTGAAATAAGCACCGCCTTAGTCCTTGGCTTTGGGCATGCATTAGCCAGTGTCCTTCTCATTGCTTGTAGCATCAAGACCATTCAACCCATTTTGAGCATTTCCGTTCTCCACCACTTGAGCTCATTGTTATTCCTACCCACGATTAAACCCTTGACCACCGCCCATCCTCGACCATAATCACGACTCAACTTCAACACGCCCATTGTTCACAAATATTGATTCCGTGTATGAGAAACTAATACGATTGTTGGATTTGTTGGTATAACGGCTAAAGGCATTAGCAATCATAGCAAATCCTTGTTGCAATGCTTTGAACGGATCGGATTCCTCGCCGCTTCACCGACATATGCTTGAGCATTGTTGTTGTATGGAACCAATTGATTTTGTTGAGGTTGTTGGCCGCGGAAGGTGTTGAAGCATTGGTTGAGGTCGGGTTGAGGAGAATAACCGCTGAGCATATAAGGCAAGTTGTTGTTGATTTTCCAGATGTGTTGGTGGAGCAATTTGAGCACGGAGAATCCTTTCCCGATCAACTTCCTTTTCATTAGGTTTCAAGTAATCGCATAACAATCCAGAGGTAGAATGATGCATGTTCTTCGCTTGACGGAGAAAAATGACATACTTCTCCCATTCCGAACCAAGACTACTTAGAACTTAGTATTCACCGCAATTCTTGGCATGATGATGTTGTGTTTATCCAAATCATTGATGATGTCCGAAAATCTATGATGATAGGACTCTAGTGTCTCTGTGTTCAATCATGAAGTGTTCATAAGCCAAGTAAATTTTGGATTCCAAATCTTCTTGATTGAGTATAGATCCTTCCATAAGAAGATCTAATATGATCCCACATTTTCTGCGCCTTTTGAGCATCAACACTACGAAGAATTGGGTTTGGTAATCCTAAGAGGATATATTCCATTGCAAGCTCATCGCCTTCATAGTGTAGAAGTTCTTGAGGATTCAAGTCTCAATGCGAGTAAATGTTGTTTGTTCATCTCTTGGTGGAATGGCATTTGGATCTCCGGTACAATGATAGTAGGCATCTCAAATGGACCTTCCAAGATAACCTTCTTTAAGAACTTTCCATGTGGCTTTTTAGATCACAAAACCTAAAGAACCTTATCACACATTGATCGTAGTTTCTCGGAGTGAGCATTGAGGTCTATCAAGTGATCCAAACCTCATGAATTGATTGTTGGCCGCTTAAAGCTTCACACATCTTTGCAAACCAAGTGGGTTCCTTCATAGTGTTCCTTGATGGATGTTGATTGAATTCATTTGTGTACGGTTGAACTTGAAGACTTGGTGGTGGTTGAACCATTTGAGGTTGTGGATTTGCCGCAAGTTGTGGAGTATGTTGTTGATTAAATTGTTGTTGATAAATTGCTTGTTGTTGATTCCATTGTTGATGTTGTGGACTTAGTTGTTGTTGTCGCTGAGGATAAGTGTAAGGGAAATAGTTAGAGTATGGTGGTTGTGACATGTTGAAAAACTTGTGTGGTAAAAAAAATGGATCTTTGTAGTCGAATGAACCTTTGTTGATGAAGTGTCCTAGCTTAGAGAAAAGACAAGAACCAAGTAGCACTTATGCAAAACACCAAAAGTTACGTGAACAATGAGGAGTTACGCAGAGGTTTTAGCTTACGCTAAGTAGGATAAAAGCAAAAGTTATGTAGACAAAAGTTAGGCGAGAAAGTTAGGCGAGGATTACCTTATGCGTAGACCTAAGTTTACGCAAGTGAATCTTATAGAATTTCTACGCAAGCTTATGCTTATGCGTAATTTTAGGTTTTTGCTCAAATGATCTTTTACACTTCACAAAGGCAAAAGATATCCAAAGTCGACGTATTTTCAGACTTATCCAAGTAAGAAAACACGGAATAAACCATGAAAATGAAGATCAAACCAAGGAAAAATCTTACGCGTAATTTTAGGGTTTTGATACGCGTGGATTACTCGTAATTTTGATTTTGCCCAAAGTGTTTCTAAACCATTTTGTGTGATGAAATAGCTTCAATAACACCAAAATAACACAAAAGTGTGAAACTTGATTATCCAAAGCACTCAAAATGGTTATGCAGAAATACAACACACAAATAAAACTAGTTCAAAACAATGATCCACGCATAAAGTTTGAAACTTTTGCCAAAAACAAGTATTTTAACACCTTAAAACGTTGAAAGTACAAGAATCTTGGTATAAAAAGTGTAAAAACAAGTTTTTAAAAGAGCCAAAGAATGCGTAACCTTACGCTGTAAGACCCAAAATCAAAACTTCAAAACAAACGAGTACACCCAACTATTTGGCGATTGATACCACTGTTAGGTCACTAGTTTTACAAACACAAGTTATAGAAAAAGAGATGAAGGCGATGAACAAGCTACACACACACACACACAATAATATACACGTTTAAGAAAGTATATGTAGAGAATAACTTGAACAACCAACCCTTAAATGAGGGTTTACAAGATTATTTATAGGAGGGAAGCTAGGGCAACACTCCTAGTTCCCTTCCTTTCTTATGTGGGCTTGGGCCTAAGCTTATGGGCCTTCTACATAACCTTAAACAAACATAAAGGCCATAATAAAGCTACCTATTACATATGAAATATAAATACTTGAAATACTGTTTAGGAGTGATTCCAACAAATGCTTTATTTTGTTTTAACTCATTTTAATCACATATAAAGGTACTACATAAAATGATAAGTGTAGTGGAGGATTACACACGTGCTTTCAAAAGAAGCGAAATACTTTAGAATAGTAATTAATTAAAAAGATATATACGTGTGTTTGTTCGAGTCAAATGCTTGTATCGAGTCACAATGGATGTTTTGCAGAAATTTTTCCAAATTCTAAAGATGTAAATTTTCCGTAATTTTTCCGTAAAATTGCAGACTCCGCCTTTTTGTCGATAACTCGACGGCTGTGGAACTTAGTAAAAACAACAGATTACTTTTCTCGCTTTCTCGAGCTACTTATAAATTTTGGAATTTTTCGTGTCTTAATTTTCCGTAAATTCGTAGAAACATCCATTCCACAAGCATTATATCCTAGTTTAGTTCTAGTCTTATATATATTGGTTGGCCCATTTTACGCTGGTTGCTCTCATTGGCTTTTCAAGCAGTGTGTTTAATTTACCGAAAAGTTACATAAGATTGAAAGGAGCTTTTCACGCATACATTCTTCTTGGGAAAGGATTTTAAACTTCACTACTCCACACACCCGATCCTACCGAAGCCAATAAAGGGGAGTATTAGTTTTCGCTTTTCATTACCTTCCATTATCATAACTTTGATACTTTCTGTGAACATTCGTGACAATGTTCTAGTTAGTAGTGAGGGAAAATAAACGAACTTTGAACTATGCTTATCCTTGATTATTTGTTTTGTCCAATTGCAATTGTGTAATAAACCATGAGAAAATGTCTGCTAGTAGTAATTTTGCACCAAATTTAAAATTTTTCATGACATATATAGGATCGGGCCATTAGTCTTAACAAAAAAGCTTGCCTCACTCTGATAAAGAAGTCAGATGACTAGCAATAAAAAACCTTTACCACCTAAATTCACCAAAAATGCTGAGGATCGCCTCTTAGATTAGTAGGAATTAAAGTATCCATCTTAATGCTAGAGTGTGAACCTAAGAGGTATAATAGATTCTAGAACTTGTTTTGAATGCATTCCGAGATCGCTAGTAAGACTAGTTAATTTGTAGTTAGAAATAACTAAATGATAAGAGGCATTGTGATAACCCTTGTTTGAGCCCGCATTATAATTACTTTTCCACATCTGCTGAGTAATTCCCCACACCTTTGGCGCGCGTTGTACTCATCTTTAGTACACGAGTAGCCCTAGTTAACCCCCCTCGTAGCCTATCCTTTTCTTTCGCGGTTCTCGTGATGTTTTGGTTTTTCCGGAATATCAATGAAGAGTATTGTTTACACCCCACCCTCAAATGTACACCCAAATCGCCTAGCCTACCCTGTATGCACTCACTTTTAGTGCATTATTGTTATTACCCTAAACCCTTAGTTCAATTATCTAGTTGCTTACATGTGATGCAAGTCGAAATATATCTTTTGTACACAGCTTTGGGATCTATTTGACTCATGGAAAAAGTTAAAGTTTATGACCGGAAGCGGAACGTTAAATTCCTTATTTCTGTAATAATATACCCCAAGTGTTTTGATCTTTTCAATTCGGGTCAAATTAGTGTTAGAGTAATAAAAACTCATGTGTAGGATGCCTATATATCCCTATCATTTTGATGTTACCGTTGAAGATGGTAGAGTAAAAGTGTATGAAAAAAAAAATCAGAAAAAATAGAAAAAGAGAAAAGAAAAAAAATAGTGTAAAAAAAAAAAAAAAAAGGGCTACCATCCTACATCTATCCTTTAAATTTATGTTTGTTTGTTTCGCTTATCTAGAGTCTAGAGGACGAAGTCTTGGCTTAGCAACGCCATTCTTCGGGTGATGCTTGTAATATAGAGATTTTGACTTGCCACCACTAAATAGTCTATCCCACCAAACCCTTTTGTTTCCCTACCGTGAAGCCTAACGTTGCTAAACCCTTTTAAAAGACCTCTTGATAGTCTTTTCATAGGTGCTTATGTTTCAAAGTTTATGGAGGTTTGATCTATTCTCAAGCCTATGGTAATCTATGTACTAGGACCGGTTCATGAGTGTTTATCTTCCATTTCCAACTTGATATATTTCATATACACCCGAGATATGTGAGTATCCAAACACCCCATGTAGGTGCTAGTATGTATTTCCGTGTTTGTTATGACTTTTCATGGCTTATATGTGTTGTGAACTGTTTAAAACCAATGTTTCATGACCCCTAACTTATAAATTATTGGCTAAAAGCACATTTCGAGGACAAGCAAATATCAAGTGTAGGATATTTGATAAGGTTTTAAATTGTACCTTTTGAGGGGTCAAGTTAAGCCCTTATTTGATCACTTTTGTATCCAAGTATTACTTAATATCGCTCTTTTCACTTTTTAGGTCTCTTGAAGGCAAATTGCTGAATGACACTTATTTGGACAAAAGGCGATATACGTAAGAAAATGGCCAAAGTCAAGAATCGAGACACTCAAGCTGCCGAATAAGGTATTTACGCCATCGTTAATCATGACGCCAGTCGAAAGCATTTTGTGACTAAGACATAAGCCAAATTTCTAGATTTTCTGACTTGTCGTCTTTTAAGAGTAGGCCGCCGCTAGTCCCGGGGACCTGCCTAGATTTATGCTGCATCGCCGAGATCAAGGACGGGCTACAAGCATAAGGTGACGCAAGACCAACATGGCCAAGACTAAACCCTAACGACGCTAGGAATTTAATTCGCGCCACAACTCATAAGGTGACGCCGTCTCACTTGTAATATTATATATAGAATCCATTTTTCGCTTTAAGTAAGTAAGTTTTGGAGTAAAACCTAAACCAACCAAGGTCATGCCTTTGTACAAGATTTTAGGTTCCAAACCCTAACTTACATCAAGAAAGTGTTTTACTTCATTAATTCAATTATGTCTTTGATTATTTGTGTGTATGCTTGCATGTTCTCCATGTCCTGCTAATTTACTTGTGTGTTTGCTAGTGAATATGAAACTTAATTATTAAATATTGATTGTTGTCTCTTATCTTAATTGTCAATGATCTAGTAATGCACATAGGTCATCTTGTGTAATTAATGCTTGATTAATCTTTGTGAACCTTAGACTATAACACCTAGAGAGGTTGTAGGATAAACCACCCAAAGAGTGCCTTAGAGTTAGAGTTTATAATTTCTAGAGGTTATTGAGATTTGGAGAACCTTTGGTAAGTTCAAAGAGTTGGTGATAAATGCATACCCTACGAACTTTAGACACACAACGCAATTAAGAATAAGGACGTGACAATTCAACCATCAATAGGAGATAATTAAGGAGTAATAAAACCTAAGTAAACACATCTAAAAAACATAAAAAGATAAAAAAAAACAATCTTCCTCAACCCCAACCTTAGTGTAGTAACTTCTCACTAGCATTCCTATTCCCCTAGAGAACGATATCAATACCCGTGGCTTACCCTAATACTACACTACAACGATTAGTTCACCTTAGGTGTTATAAAACTTGCTCGAGAAAAGGAAGTTCCTTTGACCTAATCAACGACGCAAGCAGTGTAAGCGCTATCGATGGGACAGGCTACATTCCGAGCATAAATCATGTGCCGCCAAAGCTGCACATGTATGCTGATGCTGCATTGACAAACACATCCATATTAATGTTGAAACAACAGGGCATATGCCCATACAAAATTAAGCTGCAAAAAGAATTCACCAGAGATGCAAATTCCGGTGAGTGCAGACGATGAGTAGAGATGTTGTCATGGGCTGTCATCTTAGCGGGTCGAGGAAACACACCTTCCAAGGCAGGGTGGTCAGATCTTTTTGAAAGCAAACTATGTGCAGACAAAGAAGAAACCATAGAATGATCTGGCAATGACATATTTTTAGGCTCTGGAAGACATTCCACGGACGGCACACCTCTGACGGAACCAACTCCACCAACATGTAAAGGTGTCGCAAAGCCGCTAATGCTTCCACAAACCTGCAGTAACCAACAACCACATGACCATCACATGCAAAATAGCGTAGCATACCTATTGATCTACAACTAGAACATCCAAATTACCTAAGCACCAGATTTTGCAACACACTTAGAGGCCGTTGCACCCTATCTGGTACACCTCTAAAACCATCATGAATCAAGCAAGCTTTAGGATCACAACACATTTACTTTGAACCCCGACTCGCTCACCGCTTGTCAGCACCTTGCGCTCCGTCTTGCCTCGCCGGCCACATCATACGACACGCCTCGATAAACAACAGCCTCCGGCACATGAAGGAAATCGGCTGGCACACCACACGTATTGGCTGGCACCGAACCACAATGATCATCCAACCCCCCTTGTGTAACAAAAGCATCTCCTCCGGACGACGAACCACCCGCAATTGTAGCAGGTGTCACCACAATAGGTATAGGCACTTTTTTTTTTGACTTTGCATGGCTAATGTAAACAGGAAATAACTACCAGGTAGCACAACATACATACAAAACGGAAACACAAATTTCGCACAACAATTATAGGGATAAACTTTAAGGATCATCATGCCAAAAGAAAGTGAATGGGTCAAAGAACTTGTAAACCGAAAAAACAAATCAAAGAGGCATGCAACGTTCGAAAAAAGAGTAACACACTTCAAGTAAGATGATAGGTTCAACAAAAACCATAAACACAGAAACTGAAAGCAATACATAACACATGCAGCAGTTATATACCTGAATAAAGAAAATAAAAGACTAAAAGCAAGTTCAATGTTTCAACCAATGGTACATGCATACTAAATAGTCACAAACACTAAAAAAGAAGTACATAACATGAACGAAAAGCACACAGATCTGGAAAACCTACCTACACCTTAGGTAGGTTGCTTCTGGAAAAAGGAAGGTGGTATGAGAAGGTGATACGTTCCCAGCAACTCAATAAAAGAAAACCATGCGGGCCAACCAAACATGAATGGGCAGGCATCAGTTGGGCCGCGTAAAATAAGCCCAGGAAAGTAAGCTAAAAAGAGTAATAACTGAACCGGGTCAGGAAGACGCAAATGTCCTGTCTACATGAACCGGTCCTCTATACAAACACGGCTAACGGTCAGGATACTACTTAGGAACGTGTGCTAAATAAAGATACACACTCCATTGCGTAAGTAACAAAAGGCCACAAAGATAAAAACGGCAGGAAATCATTTTTTTATGCATTGGTTTGCGAGTCCTCGTCCCATGTTATATATAAGATAATAGTAACATAATTATATAATAATTATAATAAATATTATTTAATAATAAATAATAATAATATAATACTAATAATAAACAATAATAATAATTAATAAATAATAATAATAAACAATATTATTTAATAATAATAATAATATAATAATAATATAATACTAATAATAATAATAATAATAATAATTTTTAAAATATAATAATAAATAAAAGTCATAAATTTAATATAAAAATAATTAGTATAAAATTAATTATATATTTAGATAAAAGATAAATATTAATATTTAACTGGTAAAAATCTGAATTAGAACGTAATTCAACACATTCAATCAAGTTTACTATGTAATCTGAATTACATCACTGGACGTAATTGGTTGTAATCCAATTACATTTTCTTGCAAACCAAACACCCACTGTAATGTAATCTTAATTACAATTCCATCCATCATACCAACCAATCAGGAATGTAATGTAATTCAGATTACAATTACAACATATTACATCGAATTCCACTGAACCAAACAGCCCCTAAGGGTTTGAGGTGTTTACCAATCGGTTGGACTAAATAAAAAGGAGGCTAATTATTCTTTGAGTTTAGGTTATGCAAAGATTACAAATAATGAATCAAGTGAATTATTATATAGCCTAAACCTAGCTTGGAGTCCATGTCAAAGTCTAATTTCTTCCACCTCCTTAGATTCGGCTGACCATAGGTTTCCTCATGGGTTACCCATGTGTTTTGGGCATTTTCACAAATAACTAGTCCATTACTTGTTATTTGTTAAGTCCATTAGTTAATTAAACCCTCTAACGATCCAATTAACATCTGCTAGTCATTTTGTGAACTATTAAATGATATAATTAATATATTTACCATAAAAACATTAACTACATTAATAAAGTGTTCCCTCGGTGTATACGTGTGTGCCCCCAATAGGTTCACGTATTTCTAACCGTATAATTACCGAGTATGACTTGTACACTACCAATAGAAGTAAGGAATGGAAGTCCTTGCTTTATATGTAGGCAAGTAGTGTAGTCAACTGGGCTACGAAACAAGTTAAACCCCAACATTTCATAGTGTTATAGTCATTAAAAAGTAAAGCCTTATGGAGTCCTTGTATGGGTGTTAAAGTTGTATTTGCAGAAATAATAGTATGGTAAAGATTTTTGTACAAATTATACTTTAAAATGTATAAAGGAGTGTTTGGCATTAGTTGGTATGTACGTTTCTACTTGTGTTATATCTTTCCAAAGTGCATAAATGATGTGTTAAATGATTCTACAAAGTTTCATGTTTTATCAAGTCCTGAAAGTCAAGTTTTTAGTAAAATAAGTAAGTTGCAGAAACTAGGCAAGTCCGGGGTCATTTAGCCGCCGGCTGTGGTTTTGGATACTGATCAGTTTAGGTCAAATCCCATTTGGTCGTCGGCTGAAGTGTTTCGGCCACCGGCCATTTGGAGTTAGTTTTTGGTAATTTTCGAAAACGCATATAAAATCAACCGTAGCTCCATTTGGGACGAGCCACCTATTGTTAGAAAGGTAATTGAGTCTAATTTCATATAAAAATACTTTCAGGAGATGTTTCTAGAAAAATAGTTATAAGTTTATTTGATTTGTAACAGAATGTCCGTTTTAGTTATACCGTTGTGCAAATTTTTTTGTCAAATTTAGTTTGGGGTGTTTCTATTATGGTCCTTGGTACGAATTATTGGGTAAAAGGATCTTCTAGGTAAAAGAGTACTCTTCCTTTGTTGTGGTTGTCCGGTCTATGCTCTTTCGGATCCTTGTCCTTCGGGCACATGGAGTCATTTGTCGTCTAGCACGTGTCATTCGGACATATACACTAACAATGCTATACGGTAACTAAGTGAAAAACATATAGTTATTATTTTATTGGTTTCTAATTGCATATTTGTTAAACGGGGCATTTGGGCATTAAAAACTTAGTGATAACATCAAATTATCCTGAATATTAAGTGTAAATTTCCCCCGATAATGCTTGTAATTTATATCATTTATATGGATTTACGCTTGTTTTCCATTATATTCCACTTTCAGGTAAATTACGAGCATTGGAGCTAAAGAGACGCGGAATTGGAGAATTATTAAAGATTTATCATAGTATGCTCACTTTGAAGAAGTTACGGCGTAACTCATCTCTCACATTACGCCGTAACTAAAGCGTGACTCAGAAAGCCAACTTATCAGAAGATTACGGCGTAACTCTCTCAAAAGATTATGAAGTAACTATATTAGGTCAAATGAGGTTCAGCGTCGCTGATAACTACGCCGTAACTCGTGCATAAACTATGGCGTAACCAAGAATTATTGAAGATACGGCGTAACCACTTCTAAGGTTACGTCGTAACCAGCAGATCTAGTGCAATTTACGAAGAATTAGATGGTTACGGCGTAACTATTCTATTAGTTACGCCGTAACCAAGATCCGCCTATAAATACCCCCATTTCCAAAGATTTCAAAGCATCCCATTTCACACACCACAACCAAAGAACGTGGGAAGAAGCCAAAGGCAGGTCTAGAGGAGCATACGGAGCTATCTCCAAGGGAGAAATCACTCCCCTACGATAAGCATTAGCATTTTATCTTTTCTTTACTTTCGATTCATGTATTTCGTAACATTAAATATTGAATTGATTTGTATGTTTAATATGAGCGGCTAAGCACCTCTTGGTGTTGGCCTAGTTATGATTCCTTAATTGTTTTGTTTGCGTTTACATTACTTCCGTATAATTATTTCTAAGTGTATGCATGCATACTTTATTGGTAGCTACCCTTGTTTCGGTAGTTTTGAATGGCGGTAGAGGCTAGTTGCTTAGGAGATATGACCAACTGATCCTAAGTGAGTAGACTAAGATGGGAAGGGTAAGATATGACCAATTGACGACCCTTTCTACTTGTGCAATTTGACCAACTGATCACCTACCGTTTGGATGAACTTAAGAATTAGGGGGTGAGTGTCTAAGATGCTAGCGCCCGGGCACTCACTATTATAAGTCTAGCATGTAGCGGAACTTAATGACTCGGCTTAGGGGACCAGGAACAACTGGACTTATGAGGGGACACCTGACTTCTCTAGTGGTGGCATCTTTGCTGATAGGTTAGGGCGAACTGACCAAATGTTGTCCTCTCGACTTTGACCCCACCTGAAGTAATTGAAAGTAATTAGACGCAGACATTACTAGCTAGGATGAATAACTAGGTTAGCACCAATCTCCTCTATTTGATCACACCTTTGCTTTTATTTGTTTTAGTAGTTTATTAGTTAAATCGGTATCAAAACATTCTTAAAATCTGTGACACCTAGACTTAGTATTAATCCAACACACATAGCTCTTGGGACGACCTCTGTTTACCGAATACTACACTACACACGATCGGGTACACTGCCCGTTAGTGCATTAGGGTAGACCACAGGTATAACGAGACATTATAAATATTAAAACCTGGTCAGTAAAACCTGCATCAAGTTTTTGGCGCCGTTGCCGGGGGGTTATATTAGGATTGCTATTAAGTCTTTCATCTTTGTTTTGTTTTAAATTTCTCAAATTCTCACGTTCACTTTTCAAGTTTTCAGGTACCATGGAAGTTGTTAACATGGATGACCTCACTCTTGAGGAATATTTAGCATTGACACGAGCAGAACAAGGGCCAGGTCTCGTAGGACCGGCAATTGGAGCTGATGCCCGTTTCGAAATTAAAGACGAATTTATGAGCGAGCTTCGTGCTAACCCTTTTTCAGGAAACAGGGACGAAGATGCATATGAGCACGTTGAAAATGTCTTATACATCGCAAGCCTTTTCAACATTCCGTGTGTGTCTCATGACGCTGTTATGCTAAGGGTGTTCCCCATGACTCTTATTGGGGCTGCCAGAAGATGGATTGAAAGATTGCCCACCGGGGCAGTTAATACTTGGGCTCTACTAAAGAAGCACTTCATTCAGAGGTATTGCCCTCCGTCAAATATTTCTAACCAGCTCTTGGATATCCATAATTTCAAGCAAGAAGACGATGAAACGTTGTATCAAGCCTGGGATAGATACAACGATCTCCTTTACAAATGTCCTACACATGATTTGAACAACCAGCAAAAAGTCAACATCTTCTACAAAGGAATCAACGTGACAACAAGACAGATGTTGGACTATCAAGGACCGATCCCGAACATGACTCCTACTTTAGCAATTGAAGCCATTCAAAAAATGGCTGATCACTGCCAAAAATGGCACGATGGAGGAAGCAAAAGAAACCAAGGCGGAAGTTTTGACGGAATTGCAACCATCGCTAGCAAAATTGAAAATCTAAGTCGTGATATGCTCAAAGTCAGAGAAACCGTTCATGCCATCCAAGTGGGTTGTGAAAACTGTGAGGGAGGACATCTCACCAAGAATTGTCCTCACGTTAACGAAGAAAACATAATTGAAGAAGCTAAATATGGAGAAAATCAACCATTTTACGGAGATAATCAAAATAGTAATGGGTATCGTGGAAATTACAACCTTGGGCCTTATGGAGAAAGAAAGCCCAACCTTGAAGAGACAATAAACAAATTCCTGGAAAGTTCAGCCCAAAGACAAAAGGAACAAGATGAATGGCTAAAAGAATTCCAGGAAAACACTGACAAAAGTCTTTCCAATCACGACACAACACTAAAAAACCTTGAATCCATGGTGGAAAAGCTTAGTGGGAAGGTAATAATGAATAACACTAAACCGGAAGGATCAAAACCCACAATGGAATGTAAATTCATTTTTGCTGATAATGACTCGAAGATACAAGCTAATTCTCACACCGAAAATGCGGATTCTGGAGGAAATTCCGTCGACAGGTTGGAGATACGCCGTAACCTGTCTGAAGAGTTACGGCGTAACTATGTTTTTGACAGCGATCATAAGGTTATGAAAGATATTGATAAGGATGACTCAAGCGAGTTACGCCGTAACCAAACATCACAGTTACGGCGTAACTTGGATACATGGGCAGACAGATTTCTCGAAGTAGATGAATCAGGAACACAGGTAATTAACGGATGGTCCCACGACATTAATTTATGCCCTCTATCCCCATCTAAAAAGAAATATCACTGGTGTAAAAAGATACCCGTAGCTAAGGCAGACTGGTATGATCTATGGGCTTTGTGTGACCCTAGAAATGAAATTTGAGTTGGAGGAAGCGATAAAGATAGGGTCAAAAATAACAAATTTATGTGGGCTGCATATACTAATGAAGAAAGATTGGAAAAACACTCATTAAAGGAAGAAGAGGAGCCGCCTATCACTCACTGGTGTACTCCGATAATCATAATTGACGATGAATCCACACAAGCATGGCCTACATGCGACCCTTTCCGCGAGTATTGCAACGGTGGTGGTAGCTTAAAAGAGAAAGAATGGACGTGCCCTCACGAGCTAGAAAGACATAATATCAAATTCGGAGATTTGACATTTGATGATTGGTACGCGATACAATTCGGGAATGCTAAAATTAACCCGAATCTTCTTAAAAAGCTCAAGATTGACTACGAGGATCATCTTCAAAAAAGGGAATTGGTTAATGATGACATCTACTGCGTAGAAGATCTGTTAGGATTTAGTAAATACAGTTATTAAAGTGTCGGTCACCTCAAGTATATGTAATCGTTAGAAAGCTCGTAGTCGTAGTTATTTAATGTTAGGAAGTATTTAGTTTAGTAACACTGTGGAGGACGGACGGGTATTTACCCACTGTATGCCTGATCCACAGCTCGTAGGTGGCGTTTATGTAAGAAACTATAAATACCCTCTACCTCCCAAGGTAGAGGGTTGGAGCTCATAATAATACTTTTACTTTCTCTCACTAAGTTCCCAAACCTCTAACTCTTTCTCTCTCTAAAACCTCAAGTTATACGCCTACTTGTAATCATGATTTGATGTGTTTGTGAAATCCAATATGTTACAAATGGTATCAAGATCCATGGTTTGATCATCTCTCTTACATATCCTTGGATTTCTAGTGGTTTTATGTGGTTTTTGAGTTTGAAAAAGTTTAGTGGTTTTTGCATCATTTGGATCACCTCTTATGTTAAAGTTTGAATTTTTAGTGTACTTTTGTGTTTAGAATCATTGTAAGTGCTTGGGTTTTGATTTGGAAAGCTTAAATCACTGTGGTTGGGCTTGTTTTGGATTGAAAAGGGTTGTATTTAAGTTTTTCAACCTAGCGACTTGAGTCTCGGAGTATTTTTCTTCGTAGCGACTTGCTTCATTAGTTTGCAGTGACTTGTAGTTGAAAAAGTAGCGACTTGAGCCCTAGCGACTTGTCTATTGAGACAAGACGACAAACAATACAAAGTAGTGGAGACACCACTTCGGCTAGCGACTTGGTTGACGTAGCGACTTGTCTTTATTATTTCTAGCGACTTGTCTTTGTTGTTACTAGCGAGTTACTCTTTAGCGACTTGACCTCTCAGCGAGTTGTTCCTTAGCGACTTGTCTACTTAGCGAGTTGTTCTTTAGCGACTTGTCAGCTTAGCGATTTGCTGCTTTAGCGACTTGTGTTTAGCGACTTGGTTCATAGCGACTTGATCCACAGCGACTTGAGCCTTTAGCGAGTTGCTACTTAGCGACTTGGTGACTTAGCGACTTGTCTTCAAGGGTTATAGCGACTTGGTTGATTTTGTTTCTAATACGGTTTTCTCTTGATTCAGTAAAATCCCGTGAAAGAATCTATTTCCCGGTTTAATCATAGAGTTTTAAAATCCCGTGAAATCTGTAATCATGTCTACCAACATACCTACAATCATCTCTTCTGTTGCTGAGGACGTTCAAGCAGCTGGATCAGATACTCGTCCACCTATGCTTGACAGAACTGACTATGACTCATGGGCTCAGCGAATTAGGTTGTACTGTTTGGGAAAAGAAAATGGAGTCAACATTCTCAAGTCAATTGATGAAGGACCGTATCAAGTTGAGACAACCAGAGACATACTCGATACTGCTGCTGATGGCACGATGATATTAGGACTGGACAGACCTAAAATGTATGATGAACTGACTGATAAGGAGAAGAAGAGATACGATGCAGACATCAGGGCTTCTAACATCATACTTCAGGGCTTACCTAAGGACATTTACAAGTTGATCAATCACAACACTAAAGCTAAGGCAGTTTGGGACAATGTCAAGATGCTTCTCTCGGGTTCTGAACTAACCAAGGAAGACAGAGAATCACAACTGTATGATGAATTTGAGCATTTTAAGATGAAACCAGAAGAAAGTGTCTATGAATATTACGTGAGATTCCACAAGCTTGTAAATGACATGAGGAACATCAAAATGACCATGCCAAATATTCAGCTGAACTCAAAGTTTGTGAACAACATGAATCCCGAATGGCACAAATTTGTCACCTCTGTGAAGCTAACCAAAGGATTAAAGAACACCAACTATGAGCAAATGTATGCCTTCCTTCTTCAGAATGAGAGACATGCTATGTTTGAACGAAGGATTCTTGAACAGTTCAAATCTAAACAGGGAGAAACAAGTTCATCAAATGATTCAACAGCCTTTTACACCAATGTTGGAATTACCACCAAAGCTTCTCAAGTCATACCCACGGGTAATGGTAATTACAAGCTCATTCCTGATCCAGCATATAAGCCTCCAGACTCAAACACACTCATGGAAAACTTCATCAATCAACTGTCTCTCATGGTTAGTCAAAATATGAATTCCACTCCACACACCAACAATAACCTCAGAACAACATCCAATCCACACAATCAAGCTACTGTCAGAGATGGTAAGGTAGTGGTGCAGAATGTGCAAGGAAGACGGTATGAACAAGGGATGATTGGAGCAGGTTATGGTAATACTGGAGTAGGTGGAGGATATATGGCTAATCAGAATCGTGGAAGAAATGCCAATCAAGGGCAAGCAAAGCCAATCAAATGCTACAACTGTGGTGGTGAGGGACATATTGCAAGGAACTGCACATCTCCAAAACGTCCACAGAATGCAGAATACTTCAGAGACAAGATGTTGCTTGTGCAAGCTCAGGATAATGGAGCAGCTTTGGATGAAGAGGAGTTGTTGTTTCTTGCAGAAGGGAATGCTAAGACATATGATGCTGATGTGGATGAGCAACCAATTCAGGAAATAGGTCACAATCATCAAAATGCCTTTCAAGTTGCAGACTGTGATGCATTTGATTTTGATGTTGATGATGAACCTACTGCCCAAACAATCTTCATGGCTAGCATCTCACCTATGGTCTCTCCAAAGGTCTCTTCACCACAACAAGCTGGTCCATCCAAAGAATCAATCATCTCATAGGTATTAAAACTATATGATGAAGTTGATGAGCAAAAGATACATAACGAAGTTCAATCTCTTGAAACTTATGAATCAGATATTGATAATGAGGTTAATAGTGACATTATCCCATATGATCAATATGTGACACAAATTGAAAGTGAGATTGTACCAAGTGATGTATCTTCTGCAGTCAATGATGACTATGTTTTTGATGAATACACTGCACGTGCTCCTGATGATTCTGTTATCTCTGAACTGAATGCCTATAAAGAACAAGTTGTTATTTATGAACAATGTGCTAAGATTGAGTTAACTAGCCGTGAGCAGTAAATGGATGACCAAATGCGTAAAATTATTAGAAAAAGTAATTTTAAAGAAGATGTGTTAAAACAAGAGTTAAACTCCTTACAAGAAAAGCTTTCTAAAACTGTTAAGCAAAAGCAAGAGCTTCAAGATAATGTTAAAGTGCTTAAACAAGAATTTAATGCTAAGGAATCAAAACTTTTGAATGACTTTTACAATCTAAAAACTTTGAAAAACAAGCTAGAAAATAAGTTGTACGTACAAGGGAACACCATTAAGAAGGCTCACATGATCACTAAGCATAGAGTTTTAAGCGATAAGCACAGTATTCTCCTTGTAGAGGAACCAAATCCCGAGTATTGCAAAAGAGCTAAAGCTTTCCATAAGATTGTATATGATGGCAATGAGATCCTTAAGCCTAGGCAATCACCTTCATGTATTGGAAGCACGGAAGAGGATAGAAAATTAGGAGATGCCTCTAGGGAGAAAATGGATACGAAACTAGAAGATCCTAAGTGTAAAAAGAATAACATAACGATCAAACCCCATGATTACACAAAATAAAATTGGATCTCCTTGAACAGGTTTAAGCCTCAAACTCAATTAACCACATAACAAATTTTTTAGAAGAAAGACATGGATAAGCAAAAAGCAAAGGTACTTGTTGAAACAAACACTCCCTTTAGGAAAGTGTCTGCAGCTACTGTGTATCCTCCGAATACACCAATGCATTTATTTCCTAGAACTATTGCCACTAATAGCAAGACCTTAATCAGCCTATATGTTGTTTATCAACTATTCGTTGATTTTGAGAAGACATGTAAGAAGAGAATCACACCTACAGGGATAACTGAAGGGGAAAGGGGTTTTCAGCAAACTAAAGAATGCTATTTAACTGAGGTCATGCCTTTCTTTAAACAATTAAAAGGTCAATTTGAAAGTCTTCAAAAGGGGATAAACTCGGATATTAAAGAAATGGAAAAGGAATTTGATGCAATGATTGTTGAAGTCAATGATTATGAACGGGAACTCAAATATAATGAAATTGAAAGGAAGAACTTGCATATCCTAAATGAGAACTTAGTATTAAGTTGTGTGGCTCAGGATGTGTTTTATACTGTTACTAAGCATTCTATTACTGCTTCTTAATTTCATGAATTAACTGTTGCTTTGAATGTCTCCCATGATCGTGTCATTGAGCTTGAAAACAAAAACTCAGAACTAAATGAGAAAATTGATCAGGATGATCACGATAATTTGGTAAAACACTTTTCTAAGCTAGAAGTTGAACATTTGGATTTGCAACTAAAATATCAACATCTCAAGAAAAATGTCAAAACCTCAAACATCAAGACATCCTCAAATGTTCCAGAGTTTGATGCACTTTTTGAAATAAACAAACGTGACGAACAGATTCAAGCTCATTGTAACACGATCAGAATGTTGAAAGCCCAAATTTCACAATTAAAGGGTGAAAAGAACAACATGACTGGCTCCCAAATGCCTCCTTTTTTAGATTCTCAGTGTTCTCAAACTTTTCATCTTCAAAACTTAGTCAATGTTTTACAAAAGGAAAATGAGAGTTTTCTATAAGAAAATGAAAAAGTTAAACGACACTTTAAAGAGTTATATGATTCAATGAAAGTCACTCGTGACAAGAACAACGAAAAGATAACGTCTTTGCAAAAGGAAATTGAGAATCTAAAGAGTCAGGAAAAAGGGAAAATGCCACTTGTCTTTAATGAGAATGTTGCATCAAAGTCATCTGTAGACTAGAAATATACTGTGACTGTTAAATACATTCCTCCTCATCTTAGAAATAATGAACTTGTGTTTCATAACTATTTCACTCATCTTATGGATAGTCTAGAATGTCTCCGTGAGATTGTAGAAGAGGATTTCATAAATAAGCCACTTGATAAAGAAATTAGGTTTGCTTGCATTCAAGCCAAACGATCTCAGGAGCTGTTAGAATGTTTAATAGCAACATGTCCTAAATCCTTAGGTGCGAAAGATAAAGCTGTGATGTCTTGTTCTATGTCTAGTTCCAAGTATGCAACCCATTCTATGCCCAATATTAATAAAGTGAACTCTAAAGTGCCTTTAAGTAGTTCTGATCCATGCACGTCTAGTTTAGGAATGCAAAAAGTAGCCCAACCAACTAATGTTCTCATAATTCCCTCTACAGGGGTAATCAGTGACATAAAAGCAAGCGGGTCAAAGCCTCCAGGCAATACAAAGCAAGATAGGACCTCGCAAGCTAAGAATGTGCATTGGAAGAGAGTAGAAGACCACCTTAGGAACACTAAGTTTGAGTTGAATAAAACGAATCGTGTTGATTCTAGTATTAGCTATAAGCGTACTGTAATTAATTCGAATTCTGCTACTATCTGCAAACCATGTAATGATGACTGCTTGATTTCTGTTACTAATCATGAATGTGGTGTGAATGATTTGCTTAATGCTGTTAAATGCCCAGTTAAAATTGTTAATGTCAAAAATCAAGCTAAGAAGGCTAAAAGGCAAAGACGAAAGAAAGTTAGAAAACATTGGAAACCCACAGGAAGAAAATTTAATAATATTGGTTATCAATGGATACCTACTGGCCGTAAGTTTAAACATAATGAGTTTTGCCCTAAATTTGCTAAGTCAATACCCATTAGATTATGGATGCCTACTGGTAGAACTATTCCTTTAAGAAGTGAACATACTTTGAATAGGTCAAATACGGACACTAGCACTGCATCTATTCCTGATGATTCCATTGTTTCTACTTCCGATGTGGGTGTTCCAATCACTGTTACTAACCAAATGGAACCCATTCTTGCATGGGGATCCCAATTATCCAGTTATCCATTCTTGTATGTGTTCAACTGCAGATCGTTCAAATTGTTCTGTGGTACCTGGACTCAGGCTGTTCCAAGCATATGACTGGAGATCGCTCGCGGCTCATGAACTTCGTGAGTAAATTCATCGGGACTGTTAGATTCGGGAACGACCATTTTGGAGCAATTATGGGTTATGGAGACTATGTTGTTGGCAATAGTGTAATCTCCAGGGTATATTATGTTGAAGGTCTTGGTCATAACTTGTTTTCTGTTGGTCAATTCTGTGATTCCGATCTAGAAGTGGCATTTAGAAAACATACTTGTTTCGTTAGAGAACTTGATGGTGTGGAACTGTTAAGAGGAACTCGTGGTTCAAATCTATACACCATCTCTATCGAAGACATGATGAAGTCTTCTCCAATCTGCTTGTTGTCAAAGGCTTCAAAAACAAAATCATGGTTATGGCATCGTCGTCTCAATCACTTGAACTTCGGCACCATTAATAATCTTTCCAGAAAGGATCTTGTAAGAGGCTTACCCAGATTAAACTATGAAAAAGATCATCTTTGTTCAGCATGCCAATTGGGAAAAAGCAAGAAATATGCCCACAAACCCAAACCCACAAACTCAGTAATGGAAGTTCTGCATACCCTTCATATGGATTTGTGCGGACCAATGAGAGTGCAAACGATTAATGGGAAGAAATATATTTTAGTCGTTGTTGATGACTACTCTCGATTTACTTAGGTAAAGTTTTTGAGGACAAAGGATGAAACTCCTGATGTCATCATCAAACTTATCAAGCAGCTTCAGATTAGACTTAACAATACGGTTAGAATTGTTCGAACAGACAATGGCACAGAGTTCGTTAACAAAGACTTAAGTCAATTTTATGAAAGTGTTGGAATCAGTCATCAAAGAAGTGTTCCACGAACTCCTCAACAGAACGGTGTAGTTGAAAGACGAAATCGAACTCTTGTGGAAGCCGCAAGAACAATGCTAATTTTTTCAAATGTTCCAATGTTTCTCTGGGCTGAAGCCATTACCACTGCTTGCTACACCCAAAATCGTTCCTTCATACACACATCTCATGGAAAAACTCCATACGAACTTGTCCATAAATGAAAACCTAATCTCTCTTACCTTCGTGTGTTTGGTGCGTTGTGCTATCCAACGAATGACGGTCAAGATTTAGGTAAATTAAGAGCTAAGGCGGACATTGGAGTTTTTGTATGTTATGCATCAAACAAGAAGGGTTACCGAATCTACAACAAAAGAACTCGAGATATCATGGAAACTATTCACGTCACGTTCGATGAGCTGTCTAGGTAAATGGCTCCAGGACAATCCAGTTCTGGACCCGCATCTCAACCTTCATCAAGTAGTCCCATCAGTTGTACTCTTGTACTAAATCCCTCCCCAAAGAACTCCTTATGTACCTCCTTCAGAAGATGATTTGAAGAAATTGTTTGATCCAATGTTTGATGAACACTACGAGCTAATTGCTAATGATCTGTCAATTCCATCAACAGAGGCTGCTCCTTTCCTTGTCAATGAAGTTAATCCTTCAGTTTATGTGTCATTAAGTTAAGAAGCGCCTACTGTTGATCACTGAAGTTAACCCTTCACTCTGTCTCATCAACAAATCATCAATCATCGAGTGTACATCATGGAATTGTGTCTGGGACCTATGATGGAGATAATCCCTTTGCTTCTCCTTAAGATACCCCATTTGAAAACATATTTTCTCCTGAATCATCATCAGAACCATCTTCATCAGGAGAAATCGACACTGCTACTTCAGTTCCTCAACAACAACCACACGAACACCTTAGAAAATGGACACATGATCATCCATTGGATAACATCATTGGAAATCCCTCTCGTCCAGTATCCACTTGTAAACAACTTGCAACTGATGCCTTATGGTGCTTCTTCAACTCTGTACTATCCAAGGTCGAACCTAAAGACGTTAAAACTGCCATGAATGAAGACAGCTGGTTCAATGCCATGCAAGAAGTAATTCATGAGTTTGATCGACTAGATGTATGGGAATTAGTACCTGCTCCTGACTGTGCTATGATCATTGCTCTAAAGTGGATCTTCAAAGTAAAACTTGATGAGCATGGTGATGTATTAAAGAACAAGGCTCGATTGGTTGCAAAAGGATACCGTCAAGAGGAGGGTATTGACTTTGAAGAATCATTTTCTCCAGTTGCTCGTATCGAGGCAATCAGGATCTTCTTGGCTAATGCTGCAAGTAAGAACATGGTAGTCTATCAGATGGATGTAAAGACGGCTTTTCTTAACAAGATCTTAAAGAAGTCGTATACGTCAGCCAACCTGAAGGTTTTGTGAATCCAGAGCATCCTACTCATGTCTATCGCTTGAAGAAGGCTCTTTACGGTTTGAAGCAAGCTACAAGGGCATGGTATGATATGCTATCATAGTTTCTTCTATCTACTGGATTCAGAAAAGGAGCAGTTGATCCGACATTGTTCACCAGAGAGTCAGGCAAACATTTAATTCACGTTCAAATTTATGTTGATGATATTATTTTTGCCTCGACTGACCCCAATGAATGTGACCGTTTTTCTAAGGAGATGGGCTCCAAATTTCAAATGTCAATGATGGGACAAATGTCATTTTTCTTGGGATTACAAATTTCACAAAGTCCCGGAGGCATTTTTATAAATCAATCTAAATATGCAAATGAGATTTTAAAGAAATTTGGATTTGATTCTTGTGACCCTGTTGACACTCCCATGATAGAGCGTACTAAACTGGATGAGGACCACTCAGGGATCATGTGTTAGGATTTAGTAAATCCAGTTATTAAAGTGTCGGTCACCTCAAGTATATGTAATCGTTAGAAAGCTCGTAGTCGTAGTTATTTACAGTTAAGTAGTATTTAGTTATGTAACACCGTGGAGGACGGATGGGTCTTTACCCACTGTATGCCTGATCCACAGCCCGTAGGTGGCGATTTGTGTAATGACTATAAATACTCTCTACCTCCCAAGGTAGAGAGTTGGAGCTCATAATAATATTTTCACTTTCTCTCACTAAGTTCCCAAACCTCTAAATATTTCTCTCTCTAAAACCTCATCTTGTACGCCTATATTGATTATGGTTTAACGTGTTTGTGAAATCCAATATGTTACAAATGGTATCAAGAGCCAGGGTTTGATCATCTCTCTTACATATCCTTGGATTTCTAGTGGTTTTAGATGGTTTTTGAGTTTGAAAAAGTTTAGTGGTTTTTGCATCATTTGGATCATTTCTTGTGTTAAAGTTTGAATTTTGGGTGTACTTTTGTGTTTAGAATCATTGTAAGTTCTTGGGTTTTGAATTGGAAAGCTTGAATAACTGTGGTTGGGCTTGTTTTGGATTGAAAAGTGTGTTTTTGAAGTTTTTCTTGCTAGCGACTTGACTCTCGTAGTGTTTTTCATCATCGCGACTTGCTTCAGTAATTGTTAGCGAGTTGTAGTGTTAATTGTTAGCGACTTGAGTCTAGCGACTTGTCTATTGAGACAAGCCGACAAACAGTACACGTTAGTGGATTCTCCACTACGGCTAGCGACTTGGGTAGGTTAGCGACTTGCTTTCAATTTTATTAGCGACTTGTACTTTGTATTCTCAGCGACTTGATATTAGCGATTTGGATCTTAGCGAGTTGTTCTTTAGCAACTTGACTGTTTAGCGATTTGGTATTATAGCGACTTGGGTCTTAGCGACTTGGGCTTAGCGACTTGATTCATAGCAACTTGAAGTCTAGAGAGTTGCTACTTAGCGACTTGGTTCAAGAATTCTTAGCGACTTGGTTGATCTTTTGTTTGTAATACGGTTTTCTCTTGATTTAGTAAAATCCCGTGAAAGAATCTATTTCCTCGTTTAATCATAGAGTTATAAAATCCCGTGTAATTTGTTAACATGTCTACCAACGTATCTACAATCATCTCCACTGTTGTTGAGGACGTTCAAGCAGCTGGTTCAGATACTCGTCCACCCATGCTTGACAGAACTGACTACGACTCTTGGGCTCAACGAATCAGATTGTACTGTCTTGGAAAGGAAAATGGGGTCAACATTCTCAAATCTATTGATGATCAGATTGAGACTACAAGAGACATAGTTGATACTGCAGCAGATGGAAAAATGATCTTTGGAATGGACAGACCAAAGATGTATGATGAGCTTAGTGATAAGGAGAAAAAGAGATTCGATGCTGATATCAGGGCTTCAAACATCATACTTCAGGGTCTTCCAAAAGACATCTACAAGCTAATAAATCACAACACTGAAGCCAAGGCTATTTGGGATAATGTCAAGATGCTTCTCTCAAGTTCTGAATTAACTAAGGAAGACATAGAATCACAGCTGTATGGTGAATTTGAGCACTTCAAGATGAAACCAGAAGAGAGTATCTATGAATATTACGTGAGATTCCACAAGCTGGTGAATGACATGAGGAATATCAAAATGACTATGCCAAATATTCAGCTGAACTCAAAGTTTGTGAACAACATGAATCCCGAATGGCACAAGTTTGTCACCTCTGTGAAGCTAACCAAAGGATTGAAGAACACCAACTATGAGCAACTATATGCCTTCCTTCTCCAGAATGAGAGACATGCTATGTTTGAACGTAGGATTCTTGAGCAGTTCAAATCTAAGCAGGGAGAAACCAGTTCGTCAAATGATTCAACAGCCTTCTATACCAATGTTGGTATTACTACCAAAGCTTCTCAAGTCATACCCACGGGTAATGGTAATCACAAACTCATTCCTGATCTGAGGTTCAAGCAAGCTGATACTGATGCAGTCATGGGACACTTCATTAATCAACTGACTCTTATGGTTAAACAAAACTTGCCCTCAGCCCACATACCAACAGTCTTCACACTAACAATGAGATCAGAACTGCATCCAATCTACACAATCATGTTGTTGTCAGAGATGGAAAGATTATGGGGCAACCAGTTCAAGGAAGACGATATGAACAAGGGATGGTTGGAGCAGGATACGGTAATGCTGGAGTAGGTGGAGGATATGCGGCAAATCTGAATAGAGGAAGGAATGGAAATCAAGGACAAGCAAAGCCGATCAAGTGCTACAACTGTGGTGGTGATGGACATATAGCTAGGAACTGCACATCTCCAAAATGCCCACAAAATGCAAAGTACTTCATATATAAGATGTTACTTGTGCAAGCTCAGGACAATGGAGCTGTGTTGGATGAAGAGGAGTTGTTGTTTCTTGCTGAGGGAAATGCCAAGACATATGATGCAGATGTGGATGAGAAGCCAATTCAGGAGATTGGTCATAATCATCAGAATGCCTTTCAAGTCACCGACTGTGATGCATACGACTCTGACGTCGATGATGAACCTACTACACAGACAATTTTCATGGCTAGCATTTCTCCAATGGTATCTCCAAAGGTCCCCTCACCACAGCAAGCTGGTCCATCCAAAGAAACAATCATCTCAGAGGTATTAAAACTATATGATGATGTTGATCAGCAAAAGATACATGATAAAGTTCAATCGCAGGAAACCAGTGACTCAAATATTGTTAATATGGGCAATGATAATATTGTCCCATATGATCAATATGTGACCCAATGTGAGTGTGCGATTGAACCAAGTGATGTATCTAATGCAGTCAATGATGACTATATCTTTGATGAATACACTGCTAGTGTTCCTAATGATTCTGCCATCTCTGAACTTAATGCCTATAAAGAACAAGTTGCCATTTATGAACAACGTGCTAAGTTTGAGTTAACTACCCGTGAGCAGGAGATGGATGACCAAATGCGTACAATTATTAGAAAAAGTAATTTTAGGGAAGAAATACTTAAACAAGAATTAGATTCCTTAAAAGAAAAGCTTAACAAAACGGCTAAGCAAAAACAAGAACTTCAAGAAAATGTGAAAGTGCTCAAACAGGAATTTAATGCCAAGGAATCAAAACTCTTAAATGAATTTTCCAACCTAAAAACTTTGAAAAACAAACTTGAAAACAAATTGTATGTACAAGGAAACACCATTCAGACTGCTCACATGATCACTAAGCATAGAGTTCTAAGTGACAAACATAGTGTGGCGTTAGTTGATGAACCAAACCCTAAGGCGTGTCTGAAAGCTAGAAAAGCACAGAAGGTAATCTATGATGGCAATGAAATCCTTAAGCCTAGACAGAAACCTAGTTGCACTGAGAATACTGAGGAAGATAAACAGTTAGAAGATGTAACTAGAAAGAAATTAGATGAAAAGCTTAAGAGCCCTTTATGCATAGAAAAGAAAATCAGCTATAAAACACCCAACTATGCTAAGGATAACTGGATTGCCTTTAAAAAGTTTAGACCTCAAACACAGCTGACCCCTGAACAAGTGTTTTGGAAAAAGGATATGGACATAAAAAAAGCTGATGAGTTTGTTGAAAAGAATCCCCTATGTAGGAGAATGCTTCCTGCCACTGTTTATCCCCCCAATACCCCAATGCATTTAGTTCCTAGATCTATTCCCACTAAAAGCAAGACCTTAATCAGTCAATATGTAATTTTTCAATTATTTGTTGATTTTGAGAAAACTTGTAAGAAAAGGATCACACCCACTAGGATAACTGAAGGGGAAAGGGGTTTTGAGCAAACTAAAGAATGCTATTTAACTGAGGTCATGCATTTCTTTAAACAATTAAAAGGTCAATTTGAGAGTCTTAAAAAGGGATTGGATTCAGATATTAAAGAAATGGAAAAGGAATTTGATGCAATGATAATTGAGGTTAGTGACTATGAGCGAGAATTAAAATATAATGAGATTGAGAGGAAGAACTTGCATACCTTGAATGAGAATCTTATTTCTGAATGTATTACTCAAGATGTGTTTTACACTGCTATGAATTGTTCCATTAATGCTTTTCAATTCCATGAATTATCTGTTGCTCTGAAAGTCTCCCATGATCGTGTCATTGAGCTTGAAAAACTAACTCTAAACTGCATGATAAAGTTGAACAAGAAGATCATGATAACCTGGTGAAACAGTTTTCTAAATTGGAAGTTGAGCATCCTGCTTTGCAATTAAAATATCAACATCTAAAAGAAAATGTTTAAACCTCAAATATCAAGACATCCTTGGATGCTCCTGAATTTGATGCAGTTTTTGAAATTAGCAAACGTGATGAACAGATTCGAGCTCATTGTAACACGATCAGAAAATTGAGAACCCAAATTTCACAATTAAAGGGTGAAAAGAACAATGTGACAGGCTCCCAAATGCCTCCTCCTTTAGATTCTCAGAGTTCTCAGACTTTTCATCTTCAAAACTTGGTTAATGTTTTAAAAAAGGAAAATGAGAGTTTACTAGAAGAAAATGAAAAGGTTAAACAACACTTTAAAGACTTATATGATTCAATGAAAGTCACTCGTGACAAGAACAAAAAAAATAAACGTCTTTACAAAAGGAAATTGAGAATCTGAAGAGTCAGGAAAAAGGGAAAATGCCACTTGTCTTTAATGAGAATGTTGCATCAAAGTCATCTGTTGACTGTAAATATACTGTGACTGTCAAATATATTCCTCCTCATCTTAGGAATAACGAACTTGCATTTCATAATTATCTTGCTCGTTTTAAGGATAGTCTTGAATGTCTTCAGGAGATTGTTGAAGAAGACTTCATAAACAAGCCACTTGATAGTGAAATTAGGTTTGCTTGCATTCAGGCCAAACGATCTCAAGAGATGTTAGAATGTTTAACAGCAACATGTCCTAAATCCTTAGGTGCGAAAGATAAGGTTGTGAGGCCTTGTTCCATGCCTAGTGCTAAGTATATAAACCATTCGATGCCCAGCATTAAGAAATTTAATTTCAATGTGCCTTCAAGTAGTTCAGATCCCTGCACTTCTAGTTCAGGAATGCAAAAAGTAGCAAAACCAACTAATGTTCCAATTCCCTCTACATGAGTAAAAAGTGACACCAAAGCAAGCGGGTCAAAGCCTCAAGGCAACACAAAGAATGATAGGACCTTGCGTGCTAGGAATGTTCAGTGGAAGAGAGTAGAAGATCACCTTAGGGAGAATTTGAATAAAACGAATCATGTTGATTCTAGTATTAGCTTTAAGCGTACTGTAATTAATGCGAATTCTGGTACTTTTGGCAAAACATGTAATGATGATTGCGTGGTTTCTGTTACTAATCTTGAATGTGGTGTGAATGATTTGTCTAATGCTATTAGATGCCCAGATAAAACTGTTAATGTTAAAATTCAAGCTAAGAAGGCTAAAAGGCAAAGGCGAAAGAAAGTTAGAAAACAGTGGAAACCCACAGGAAGGAAATTAAGTAATATAGGTTATCAATGGATACCTACTGGTCGTAAGATTAATGAGCTTTGCCCTAAATTTTCTAAGTCAATGCCCACTAGAAAATGGATGCCTACTGGTAGAACTATTCCCTTAAGAAGCGAACATACTTTGAATAGGTCAAATACGGACACTAGCACTGCATCTATTTCTAATGAGTCCATTGTTTCTACCTCTAATGTGGGTGTTCCAATCACTGTTACTAACCAAATGGAACCCATTCTTGCAAGGGGATCCCAATTATCCAGTTATCCATTCTTGTCTGTGTTCAATTGCAGATCGTTCAAATCGTTCTGTGGTACTTGGACTCAGGCTGTTCCAAGCATATGACTGGCGACCGGTCGCGGCTCATGAACTTCGTGAGTAAATTCATCAGAACTGTGAGATTTGGAAACGATCATTTTGGTGCTATTATGGGTTATGGAGATTACGTGGTTGGAAATAGTGTGATTTCCAGGGTATATTATGTTGAAGGTCTTGGACATAATCTATTTTCTGTCGGACAATTTTGTGACTCAGATTTAGAAGTGGCCTTCAGAAAACATACTTGCTTTGTTAGAGAATTTGATGGTGTGGAACTTCTCAGAGGAACTCGTGGTTCAAACTTATACACCATCTCTATCAAAGATATGATGAAATCTTCACCCATCTGCTTACTGTAAAAGGCTTCCAAAACTAAGTCATGGCTATGGCACCGTCGTCTCAATCACTTGAACTTTGGTACCATAAACAATCTTTCCAGAAAGGACTTAGTAAGAGGATTACCCAGATTAAAGTATGAAAAAGATCATCTTCGTTCAGCTTGCCAATTGGGAAAAAGCACCAAATATGCCACAAACACAGTAATGGAAGTTCTTCATACCTTTCATATGGATTTGTGCAGACCAATGAGAGTGCAAACGATAAATGGGAAGAAATACATTTTAGTCATTGTTGATGACTACTCTCGATTTACTTGGGTAAAGTTTTTGAGGACAAAGGATGAAACTCCAGATGTCATCATCAAACTTATCAAACAGCTACAAGTTTGACTCAACAATACTGTTAGAATTGTTCGAACAGACAATGGCACAGAGTTTGTTAACAAAGACTTAATTCAGTTTTATGAAAGTGTTGGAATCAGTCATCAAAGAAGTGTTCCACGAACTCCTCAACAGAACGGTGTAGTTGAAAGACGAAATCGAACTCTTGTGGAAGCCGCTAGAACAATGCTAATTTATTCAAAGGTTCCAATGTTTCAATGGGCTGAAGCCATTGCCACTGCTTGCTACACTCAAAATCGTTCCCTTATTCATACCTCTCATGGAAAAACTCCATATGAACTTGTTCATAAACGAAAACCTGATCTCTCCTACCTTCGTATGTTTGGTGCTTTGTGTTATCCAACTAATGACAGTCAAGATTTAGGCAAATTAAGAGCAAAGGCAGATATTGGAGTTTTTGTTGGTTATGCACCAAACAAGAAGGGTTACCGAATCTACAACAAGAGAACCCGAAATATCATGGAAATAATTCACGTTACGTTCGATGAGCTGACTGGTCAAATGGCTCCAGGACAATCCAGTTCTGGACCCGCATTTCAACCTTCATCAAATAGTCCTATCAGTTCTACTCTTGTTTCAAATTCCTCACCAGCAACTCCTTATGTACCTCCTTCAGAAGATGATTTGAAGAAATTATTTGATCCTATGTTGGACCATTCATATCTCCTAAGCAACTAGTCTCTACCGCCATTCAAAACTACCAAAACAAGGGTAACTACCAATAAACTATGTATGCATACACTTAGAAATAACTATACAGAAGTAGTGTAAACGCAAACAAAACAATGGAGAGGTCAATCCATAGCCGCATGCTCACACATCACATTCATTTCTAAAGAAATCATGATAAGTGCATCAACGATTCTAATATTTTCACTCCATGCTTCTGCTACGCTGCTACAAATATCATGAATCAACTAAAGCTTCCGCTACTCTGATGAAAAGATTTCATGATCCAGAATGTGAGCATGTCGGTCCAAAAGTCATAACTTCACATAATGTCAACACCACAATGGAAGAGTCAGAGATTTATGTTAGCTGATGATCTCAATGCTGGCTCAAAACTCATTATCACATGGATCAGTTAAAGACCTCTACTTGGATTAACCAAACATGCAAAAATGAAGAATCAAAGACTACGGGCTACAGAGCAAGGAACATTATCAAGAATCCAAGAACAATCTAAATGTAATATCTGTTTTGTATTCAATGTAATTTGAGGTGACCTCCCTTAGGGGGTGATTGTTAGGATTTAGTAAATCCAGTTATTAAAGTGTCGGTCACCTCAAGTATATGTAATCGTTAGAAAGCTCGTAGTCGTAGTTATTTAATGTTAGGAAGTATTTAGTTTAGTAACACCGTGGAGGACGAACGGGTCTTTACCCACTGTATGCCTGATCCACAGCCCGTAGGTGGCGTTTATGTAAGAAACTATAAATACCCTCTACCTCTCAAGGTAGAGGGTTGGAGCTCATAATAATACTTTTACTTTCTCTCACTAAGTTCCCAAACCTCTAACTCTTTCTCTCTCTAAAACCTCAAGTTATACGCCTACTTGTAATCATGATTTGATGTGTTTGTGAAATCCAATATGTTACAAGATCCTTTAAGCAGAACTGATAACAATGAAGCCCGAAGTCATTTGTGTGAAAAGGTAAAATCTCCTGGGGAAGTCTTCTGGGAATCATGCAACCCTTATGACGATAAATGTAATGGGGGAAGCAGCTTAAATAGAATGGGAGAGGATGAATTCTTTTGGACCTCAACCAACGATAAGGAAAGGACAAGATTGCCTTGGTTAGACAACTTGGGATTTGACAGTTGGGTAATGATCAAGTATGGACAAGTAGATGCATTAACAAAGGAAAAGATTTGGAAAGAATACATGAGTAAAGAAAATCCGAACGACGAGAGTCCTAACAACTTAAGTGATATAACAATTGAGGATGCCAAAGAGTCGGTAAGAAATGAGAAGGAAGAATGCAAACGTGTACTGGTGGAAGATTTGCTCGACGAGGAATGGTTTAAAGGCACCGAGTCTGACGACGATGACATAGAGGGGATTTTAGATTACCTTGAGTTGCAAGGGCATAATATTCTTAACGAATGGTTCACAGAGATTGATTGGACCATTCATTTTTGTGAACCAGCTATGATGTCTGATGAATTCACCATGGCATGGCCTATATGCGACCCCAACTGCAAGATCTGTGATGGAGGAGAATTCCCAGATCCTGACTGGCTCAAACGAAAGGAATGGGCATGTTTTGACGAAGAAAAAAGAAGTGAAGTAGGATACAAGGGAATCTCATTTGAAAATTGGTTACGAGTAAAGTTTGGAGTTGTTAATATAAAATGGGAAGAAGAGGCTAAATTTTGTTACGAGTGGGCACAGGCTAATTTTCTACAGAAAAGATACTCCATGACTCGGTTTGTTTCTCCACGTGTTTGGGACCAGCCTTCTTCAAATAAAAAAGCAATGGAGGAAGTTGGCCAAGTCCAAAGGCCACCATAAAGCCCCGAGGCTCTAAGTCTAACTTAAAGACTCGTAAATAAAGAAAAGTGCTCTTTCGGGAGACAACCCGAATTATCCCTTTCTTTTATTTTATTTCCATTTCTGTTGGGTTTTGTGTTTTTAACCATTTTTGCAGGAAACGAAGAGTGATTGCTGCTGCAGCATGCTGATCTGACTATAGTTACAGCGTAACTCATCTCAGTGGTTACGCCGTAACAAACCCCTTGTAGCAGAATTTTGGATGCACTACCAATTACGGCATAATTCCATCTCAGTGGTTACGCCGTAGCTACACTCTTGCAGCGTATGCCAGGTTTTGCCTAGTTACGGCGTAACTCCTTCTAAGAGTTACGACGTAACTATCCTCTGCATTACTTCTTTCATTTTAAACACAATAACCTTGTATTAGTATTTTAAATGAACTTTGTGGGTGTGTTCCCTGGAAACCCTCACGAGACTTCACTCGTCCACTTGGGACACCAAGTGGTTTAAAAGGCTTGTTGCATATGCTAAATGCAACCGTGATTCCTACGAAAGTGAGTTAGGTTTGTTTTTCATTTTTTATTTTTCTTCTTTTTAGAATTATGCTTGTCGGTAGTGTGATTTCAGGGATTGAAGTTTGCTCGTGGATGCTTATACGAAGGCACGACTCTTTTTCGTGGGCCTTCTTTCTTTTTGGAGCAAATTTAAGGGAAGTTCTCGCTCTAATTCTACTTTTCTCTTCACCTTATTTAACGCTTAGTACAAAACGGACTTTGTACAATTCAAGTGGGGGAAGGGAGTAGAATTGTCTCTTGAACTTTATTTTGCCCTCGTTTTTCTAGTTTATTTTGAAAAAGTATGCCATTTTTAAAATTTTGACATGTTTTTATTAACCTAACTAGATTAGACCTTAGCCGAGCACATACAACCCTTGATATTATATGGTGAGATTAGCCTTATCCATTTCCAATATTTTACCTCAAATCCACCAAATTATGAGTGTGCCGGTAGCTTGTAAACTTTAGAACTTGTCCATTGCATCATTTCGAGACCATAGACAAGGTATGTTGAGTTAGCTCGATGTATTTGGACTTTTCAGTTTAAGAAGGCAGTATTATAGGATTATCACCCAAACAGCCTACCATTGTGTGTCTATCGATTAGTCACCTCGACTTCTCGACCCCCATGTGAAACCCTTTTGTTGCACTCACCTTTAGTGCAAGATACCCCTAGATACACCCATCTGAGCCATTCTTTTTATTTTGTTAACTCAATATATTGTTTCGTTACACCTATACACCTTTAGCCTACCCTGTAGTCTTTATTTGTGATTGGGAAGTCATCATTTGCCTAAGTTCAAGGTACAAGTGGAAAGGTTCGGGAATCACGCTTTCGTCGACAACATATTCTTAAAGATCATTGAAGACCCCCCGAATTCCCATTGTTCATCTCAAGTGGGGGGATGTTATGTTTAGTTGTTATATTTATGTTAAAAAAAAATAATAAAAGAAATAAAAAAAATAAAAATAGTTATGTTATTTAGTTTATTGTAAAGTGCGATGTTATAAGCACTATGTTATGAGCTTTATATAGATTTAGTATCGAGGAGGCCACCTCGGTCACATTTGAAGATTGGAGTTGGTAATTGCGCCAACAGTTGAAGAAAAGGTAGTGTGCCCATCATGACGTCCTCTAATGACACATCTACCTAGTATTTCATGATCCGGTTTCTTAACTTCAAAGCTTGAACTTTGGGCGGACGGTAAGTGGTGATGACTTGGTTATAGATTTAGACTATCTGCTTGATTTTTATTTTACACCATTTATATATCCCATGTCTTATCCTACCCTTCAGTCATGAAGCGTGTCTAGGTGATGCAGCGAGCAATCTTTGGTGTCTTGGCCATGGATTTGGTTATGTATCATTGATTTTGTCCAATTCGCCGTGACATGTTAGTACTGACGAGTCACCCTTAACCTTTGTCGTGTCTACCCATATTGCCTTCGAAAATTGTTTAACCCTTAACTCTAGTGGTGGAGATTTGTGTAACCGCCAAGCTTATGATAGAATACATGCTATGACTGTACGATTGAGTGATCACCCCGAAATTGACACTTAGAATAGTTGAGAGATTTGAGTGTTTCGTTCCCATTTCGTGAGGTGTTCGGCTTTGTTTTATTCTAACATAAGGGATTTGTAAACTTATATTTTTCAGGTTATGGGAGATATCTTTTTAGGAATCTATCTAATAAGGTCTACTTGAGGGCAAGTAGAGTTCAAGTGAGGGGATATTTGATAACATCAAATTATCCTAAATATTAAGTGTCAATTTCCCCCGATAATGCTTGTAATTTATATCATTTATATGGATTTACGCTTGTTTTCCATTATATTCCCACTTTCAGGTAAATTACGAGCATTGGAGCTAAAGAGACGCAGAATTGGAGAATAATTAAAGATTTATCATAGTATGCTCACTTTGAAGAAGTTACGGCGTAACTCAACTCTCACATTACGCCGTAACTAAAGCGTGACTCAGAAAGCCAACTTATCATAAGATTACGGTGTAACTCTCTCAAAAGATTACGACGTAACTATATTAGGTCAAATGAGGTTCCGCGCCGCTGATAACTATGCCGTAACTCGTGCATAAACTACGGCGTAACCAAGAATTATTGAAGATACGGCGTAACCACTTTTAAGGTTACTCCGTAACCAGCAGATCTAGTGCAATTTACGAAGAATTAGATGGTTACGGCGTAACTATTCTATTAGTTACGCCGTAACCAAGATCTGGCCTATAAATACCCCACGATTTCCAGCATTTCAAAGCATCCCATTTCACACACCACAACCAAAGAACGTGGGAAGAAGCCAAAGGCAGGTCTAGAGGAGCATACGGAGCTATCTCCAAGGGAGAAATCACTCCCCTACGATAAGCATTAGCATTTTATCTTTTCGTTACTTTCGATTCATGTATTTCGTAACATTAAATATTGAATTGATTTGTATGGTTAATATGAGCGGCTAAGCACCTCTTGGTGTTGGCCTAGTTATGATTCCTTAATTGTTTTGTTTGCGTTTACACTACTTCCGTATAATTATTTCTAAGTGTATGCATGCATAGTTTATTGGTAGTTACCCTTGTTTCGGTAGTTTTGAATGGCGGTAGAGGCTAGTTGCTTAGGAGATATGACCAACTGACCCTAAGTGAGTAGACTGAGACGGGAAGGGTAAGATATGACCAACTGACGACCCTTTCTACTTGTGCGATTTGACCAACTGATCACCTACCGTTTGGATGAACTTAAGAATTAGGGGGTGAGTGTCTAAGATGCTAGCGCCCGGGCGCTCACTATTATAAGTCTAGCATGTAGCGGAACTTAATGACTCGGCTTAGGGGACCAGGAACAACTGGACTTATGAGGGGACACCTGACTTCTCCAGTGGTGGCATCTTTGCTGATAGGTTAGGGCGAACTGACCAAATGCTGTCCTCTCAACTTTGACCCCATCTGAAGTAATTGGAAGTAATTAGACGTAGACATTACTAGCTAGGATGAATAACTAGGTTAGCTCCACTCTCCTCTATTTGATCACACATTTGCTTTTATTTGCTTTAGTAGTTTATTAGTTAAATCGTTATCAAAACATTCTTAAAATCTGTGACACCTAGACTTAATATTAATCCAACACACATAGCTCTTGGGACGACCTCGGTTTTACCGAATACTACACTACACACGATCGGGTACACTGCCCGTTAGTGCATTAGGGTAGACCATAGGTATAACGAGACATTATAAATATTAAAACCTACCATTAAAAACTTGTAAAAAGGATATCTATCCTTTTAGAAAGGTTAATATTTAGCAAATAAGGATTTAGTATTGTTGTTACTAGTTATAAGGTCCGTGCACGCACGTGGTTTTTTATAACTTTTTGAATAATTTATTTTTACTTATTAAAAAAATAGTTTAATTTTTGTTGTTTTCGATTTTGGATTTAATTATTTTTTATTGACGTAATAAATTATTCTTATGTTGAAATATTGACGGTTGGCTTATGATGTTACTATTTTTATTTCAGCTATTATAACATTTTATAGGTTTATGTGGACAACATCATTTCCATTTCATCAACAGGCCATTGTATGAGCCGCCTTGTCGAGCCAAAGACTCCTCGTAAACGACTCCATACTAAAAGTATATATAACTTCTTATAAAAAAACAAATGCAAATAGGGAGATAAACAAATTTCTCATTACTTGAATTCTAGCCCATCCTTTAGTAATAACATCATCTTCCAATACTCGTCCACTGAAACCATCAGTATCCTTCTGTTTCTCACAGGTTCAAACAGTTACTTTGAATCATAAAAAAGGTAAACAATATACATTGATATTAACTCGCAATCATGCAGTTGTCTTTAGGATGATCAAGTAAGCTAACTTTTAACACAACTTTGTCTCTAATGCAACTTAGGAGGCTGAACGCATTAGATTAATTCAACCCGTTAAAAACCAATCTGTCCCGTTCCCTATTAGCTATAAACTTTATGGGTTGAAAATTGCCACTTATGTCTGCTTACATGCTACAGATGTTCTTCTCAACAATGCAAGATTGTTCATCAAAAGTCGTTCAAAATTTGTTTGCACTTTAAAACATACTGGTGAAAATTTCTTTTTATGATCACAAATTTTGTTTGTTCATAAAAAATCGTGAGTAATTTTTTTAAAGTTTTTTTAACCAATGTTTTATCCCCAACATCTCATTTATTGTAAGAAAATCTTATTTTTTCCACATGCAATCAACATAAGCAAGAGAAAGAATGACCAACCACCAAATACTTGCTCCATGCATAGCAATTTTCAGGTGACCACTCCATATACTTTTTGTATGATTGCCGACAATGATCCATGTTATACTAATTGAAAATCTGTAATTTCAAGTATATTAAAAGATAGCGCACAACCAATAACATACTCAAAAGGTCAATTAGAGTATAATATATTTTGCTACTATGATACCGTTAATGTTGTAAAACTCATTGACGGCACTCAAATAATTTAAACTTCAAATAGTTCAAATCACCACTGTATCTACCCTTTCAACTATTACTCTCCAATTAGTCCTCATTGAAAGAGAAAGAAAATCTTAATAAACCAAAAAGCTGAATATTTACTCTCCAATTAGTCCTCATTGAAAGAGAAAGAAAATCTTAATAAACCAAAAAGCTGAATATTTGCCTAGGCTGAGTTTTACAACAGTGGATACAATATCAGAATACTAAACGTGAATGATGCAAACGGGTACACCTTGTGGGAATATAATAGAAACTATAAAATGATTAAAAGGAAACTAATTATAAGAGCAATAGTTAAGTCAGCAAACTTTTGATTTATTGTTATTACGGTTGGCATAACTACAAACTATCGACAGAAAAGCAAATATAATGAGAAATTGAGATCTTCGTTGCCCTTTGTGAGGAAAGAAATGAAGTAAAGATCATCTCTCTTTTATTGAATAAATTATTTATCAATATACATGAGAAGTTATATTATAGGCACCGATTGAGTTAATGGATGAAAAAAAGAATTATACAACATGGAAACCATATGAACCTCCCATAATCCAGATATTAACTTATGGAAAAATAATTACTAAATGGCG
The DNA here is from genome assembly GCA_910596185.1 of Chrysanthemum makinoi. Taxonomy (NCBI): domain Eukaryota; kingdom Viridiplantae; phylum Streptophyta; class Magnoliopsida; order Asterales; family Asteraceae; genus Chrysanthemum; species Chrysanthemum makinoi. The sequence goes on along the minus strand of OU343222.1, from coordinate 63,562,626 downwards.
TATAAAGAATGCTTCAACCAAAAAGCAAAAATATACCATAAGAAAGTTGGTTATAGATTGTTCAAGCTTTATGACCAATTTATCAATACAACTTAAAGGATGATCATTGGGGGGCTCACTCTTAGGCCTTCCATTCTCCCACAAAAAATCTGTGTGGACCTTAAACAACAAAGTTAAACAATTTATTCCAGATAGTTATTTCACAAAGATAATGATAAAAGGCCAAACCTATGCTAACAAATGAAGCTTATTTCTATATAATCACATACTAAGCCTCGACGAAAATACTATGCCTTGACAAAATAAGTCTGTCCATTCCATAAAAAGATTCCCATATTCATTATTGTTGTCAAATACTATGCATAATTTCTATTTGAACTTTATTTACTATAACTATGACTCATCTTATATAAATAAGATCAGTGATAATTACTTATCAACACTAATCACATTATATTGAAATAATGGAAATAAAATTGATGAATGATACCTTTGTATGAAACAGACCGAAATCATAGCCATCAAAAGAGCCAGATTTGTGTTCATCGTCTCCAAGTACAAAACATTAGGCAAGGCTTCATAGGAGCCGACAACGGCCTTGCTATTGCAGTTTCTTTATATTGCAATAAGGTTCGATAATCTCCTGTGACTCATGGAGCTTCTAGGATGTGTATACCCAAAAATAAGCCAAGGCCAACTATAATGTTGGTAGGGCCTATTATTCATGGTCCTAGTCCAACGTTCTCCCCAAATGTTGAACCTGTAAAGTGTAAACAAATGCAGTGTTAACATTGTTGTTGTTTAGTGCATACATGAGGTACACAAATTTGACCCAAGAAGAGGATTACTGGTCACTAACTTGTACAATTGCATTGGATTTAGATAGACATTATAAGGGACTCAGTGAAATAAAGTGGTCCATAATCAAACCCCAATTCTAACCATATCTTGAAAAATCTGTAAAACCAAAAAGGATACTTACATGGAATTGATTAAGGCCTTTTCTATATAACAATGTGAAAGATATACTATATAGAGGAAGACATCAAAATGTAATGCATAACTACGAATAACAAAAGTACAATCACTACTTCAATTCCATGAGAAGGGTAATGGGTAACTTCCCCTATTTGTAATTCTAAGTGTGTAAAAGGCCATGTTGCTCCGGCTATATCATTGCCACCAGTCTAAGTCTTGTAATTGCAAGTAAACCAGATGCCAGTTAAAAAGGAGACATTTTAATATAATAAGTTGGAATCTAGAAAACTCAGTTGACATTTGAAAATAACAATAAATGAGCTTATTACCTTTTCTGACACTTTCTGAACATAACCAAGAGACACCATTCCAATGTTTTCAATATGTGTAGTAGCAACGTGAAGGAAAGATATGAATTTGATTTTAGTAGTAACAATGGTATTAGAGGCAGTAATGAAAACCCGTTGACTTATGGATGGGTCGAGCTGTGTAAAGTTTTATCTCAAGCACAGTAGATGTTCAAATTAACAACCCGCCTTAAATACTTCCCTACCTATAAATAGGTAAGGAGTCGCACTCTCCAAGCATCATATTTCACATTGATACGTTAACACAAAGTTTTTGCTTGTAAACAAAAAACGTATTAAGATATGTGCTCATAATGATATACGTATATAAGAATTAAACCGTGTAGTTAAAAATTTCCCCCAACCACTTGATATAGGCTAAATATTTCAAGTCAGACATTTGGGCTGCAAATTAAAAAATCTCAGCTAATCTAATATTTGAAATGGCTACCAAGTAGGAATAGTAAGACCATAAAAGTATAAAACCACATTCACACATAATATTAGGTTTTGAAGAATGAGTTCCGAATACTTAAGACTCGATTTTCAGTAAGTGGCCAAGTAAAACTTTTACCCCTTAATATTAATGGCTATTGTAGAAATGAGAAGTTAAATAAGATGGGAACAGTTTTTAATGGGTACAATACAAATAATCTTAAATTGAAGAATGTGACTTGAAAATTACTCTTTCATTTTTCAAGATTCTCCAAAAAAAACTGAAGAATATGATTCGAAAATTATTTTTTCATTTTTCAGATTACATAGAACCAAAAGATAATTAGAACTACTTAGATGAGTTTGTTAGATTTGAACGCGCATGGGGTGAATTCACGGTAAACGGGCTTTGCAAAATTTATAACAAAGTGCAGCGTCCTATTAATAATGTGACATCTACATAAATTTGCACGACATTATGCCACATGTTTCAAAAATGGAAACACATTGAGACTCGAGATTCAAATATCTATAAGCAACTTAAACATAATTATAATCCATGAAAAATCTTTTATAAATTTTTCTTAATTACCTCATTAGCTTCTTTCAAAGACCTGTAAAAAATAATTTTGTTTATATAAGTTTCTCCTTCTAGATTGCATACATGTGAGGACTTGAATCTCTATAAGCCATCAAATGAGCTTCTCCATGACGTTCCATGTGCACCATCTCAAAGAAAAGAAATCATCTTCATGGTTTCGAGTCCCAAAACTCTCATGCAAAATCAGCCTATCTAAATTTAATAATCTACATCTTAGACTTGCCTATTTAATGTACGATATAAGAATAAGAGTGAAGGATATCTATGGTCAAACTATATGAGTGTATGACATATTGCAAGGCATCAAGAAAAATTCCTAAACAAACAATAGAGTCCTCTAAATAAAAGGAAATTTTACAACTTCTATGGATAAAACTTTGTTACGACACACCAGTTCCATATGTATCACCACATAACAACTAATTAGCTTTTTAATTTTCCATTAATCCATGATAATGACCACCACACATATACAATACATCAGGTCAATTGCATATTATATTGGTTTTAAATTTTCATTTTTTGCTGGTATACAGATGCTTCAATATGATGTCTATATTTAACTGCTATTCCTCAATAATCATGTGATAGGTTATATACTTACAACATAGATATGGTTGTTATATCGCTAGATTGTTAATACACAACTAATTACTTAAGGTATACTTGCTAGCAAAAGACGTTAGTGACGGTGTTGATCCACATATTGATATATGAATCTGAAACCATGTACAAAATTACTTTCAAAACATAAATACTAATCATACTTAGGGAGACATAATAAGCCTCTTTACCTTCTTGACCCACTCTTAGGTCTATTACTACTAAGACAATTATGGTCCAATGTGACCCCATTCAAAATTGCACTAAATGACCAATTATTAAATTAAAATTGCATTTTGGTAGCATTGAAAACCATTTTTTTTATAAATAAGTGTAGTTTTCTTTAAATTTAAAGAGATCGGGTCCAATCACCTAACTTCTATAATCATATACTTTTCAAGATGAAATCATGCTTAAAAACACTATAACCGCATGTCATGCACACAAAGACATTGAAATTTGTAGGATAAGAGGCCAATGTAATTTACTTGTTGATACTTCAATGAAATTATGCTACAATTGTAACTTTCACTAATTCTTGTCCATGTGACTTTCATTGATATACTATGAATTTTGTAATAATATTTGGCTCAATACTAATAGGTTCAGAAGCATGACATAACCTTTGCCTTCCATGGACAACCTGAGTCTAGATTTTTTTCTGTAGTAAAAGCCATTTCACTATACAACTACTCTTTATCACAGATGGAGCCGATTGTAAATAGTTCCACCGACCATTAGATATATTGGGGTTGATAAAGACTTAATCAACTTCAAATGTTGACGGAACTTTTTTATTGGCATACGAAGTTTAACAAAGATGAGATTTTAGCAACAAAATATTTACAACAATAACTTCTTACCTTCTTTTAGCGTAATGGATATGCACCTGAGACCTGTGCTCTATTTCCATACTTCCCACATTTGTCGTCAAGTTTGCTGAACAAAGCCCACAGTGATCGAGACATTGTCTGAGTATCCTCTTTTGGTTTTGCTATAAAAGGATATGTTCCAGGCAATTGTTATTGGTGTGATCAAAGGCGTGGACAAAATGGACCCTACTGGTGCCAAGATCACCAAATCTGCATCCAAAAAAAATGAACCACTATCCTTAAAGTAAATTAAGAGGAAACTACATTATTACTGTATTATTATGATAAAGAAAACTTTAAAAATTAAGGCAAGAAGTGTTATGGCTTTTTAGTCAATCCAACCCAGTTGGATCTGCACCAAAATGACCCATTACCCAACCCGCCCATTTTGCATCATGTAACAAAAGATGTTGGATAGGAGATATGATAATTAACTCTCAAATGTTTTGTCATACGTGTGTTAAATTCATCAAAGAATAGAATACTTACGAAGATTAGACTGACATTCGTTATCTCATCGCCATGTAAATCTTTTAGAGAAAAAGCATTCATATCACTTTCATTTTTAGGCATTATCATTACTTCCTAGCAAAACATTAAAGCATGATGCTCCTGAACCAGTTAAATCAGTAACATTATCAACAGCTGCTGCAACTGATTACAAAATATGCTTGTAAGCTTAAACAAATTGAATATGTGGAAGCTTGTCTGCAGGTTCAACGTGACACAGTAGAAAAGAAAAGATGACAAAATTTTTACTTTATTGCAAGTCAAATGAGACAATGTAACTCCGGTCCTGAAAAATTAAATTACCATGTGGCCCAAGGAGCACATCGTAAACCCTGTGTGTGCATGAAATTTGTCAATGTTCTTCCATCAACAGGTGAAAGTTCAAGGGAGCCAAAATCAGCCACCTAACAGAAAAATGAATTTGCAATCGGATTATAGCAACGAGAATTATCTGATACACCGCAACTAAATACCCACTTTGATTTCAGGTCATGTTCCTTGAGAACCCAAGCCTAATAAACATAATTTATACATGCATTAAACATTGTATATGTATTAAAAACTAAAACTTAGACCTTAATAATGTAATGTCAAATAAGTCTTCAAGCTTGGGCTTGGGTTGGGGCTAGGGCTAGGGCTAGGGCTTTTATTATAAGCCGAAGTTGAAATTTGTATTTTTGTAACTTGTTTGACAAATGGGCTGGGGCTGGGCTTATTATTGCAAAATTACTAAAAATGATGTAATTAAATGAGTTTTATGGTATATGTTAGATATTTTTGTGGGTAAATATGTAATTTATGGTTCATAAGCCCTGGGCTAAAGGTTTTAGCCTATTTTATGGAGCTAAAGTTTTAAGCCCCTTTTAGAGGCTTATGATTTCATAAGACCGCATGACAAACGAGACTTATTTTATAAGCCGGCTTATTTTAGAAGCCCAAGCCCCATAAGCCCCTCCCCAAACACAACCATAGTTCTCTATACTACTTAATTAAAAAGAAGATATATTTGTATAATTACTGATAATGTTTATTATAGTGCTTATCTGATATTGCATTTTTTAATTAAAAGCAATCTAAAGAATTTACATAACGAATAAATAATACATTTTTTTAAATAACTATCTTGATAAATGCTGTCTTTTCCCTCTACAACCACATTGTCCCCAAAATCCGAGATGGCTTTGGTCATCTAGAAACATTACAATTAAATATCCTAATAATCGTTTAGTATCATATAAACAAACAAATAATTAAACAATAAGTAAGCAGCATCTTTTTCAATGAGGCATGAAAACAAACACGTGTGCATACATACTAAACGACTAATGAACACATTAATTCATCAACTAAACTAACAAAGTCAAAAACCCATATGAAAATCATAATTCAAAACAAACCAATATCGGTTATACAAATTGTAAAACCCTAATTACTTAAGAAAAAACCTAAGAATAATATAATCAATGAATAAAAATAATACCTTTATGAATCTATTATATTGCATCATCAAATGGAGTGAACTTGACAAACTTGGAGTCCAATCAAAAACCTTATTTATGGATTGACTGACAAATTATTTTTCCCCTCAAAAGAGTTGTTACTTCCCTTTTAAGAAATTATTCTTCATATGACTATTAGGCTACAAAAGCAAAAGTCATGAAAAAAAAAAAAAAAAAAAAAAAAAAAAAAGACATGTGAACATACCAGTTGATAAAGCTATAATATGTGTACATGACGTTAATATAAAGAGTAATTAATCATCTTTTTGTGCTAAGCACGGCCCAGGAAACTAACATAAACAATGACACTCAAACAACCACAACTTGTTTATAGATGAACCCATTAAATCGTTAACGATTATCTTGTAAGCTTCTATGTATGTACATAAACGCGCTTCACAGGCTTTGCACTATAGGAGAGCTCCGAATGGACAACAAACATAAGGTAAGAAAAAAGAAAACGTTTTAATTTAATTTAATTGATTAACTATCAGCTAAGAAATTGCTTTCATATGTTGATTACCATAACTAAGAGTTCCATGATCATACACTATACATTAAGTCTTAAAAAAATAACGTAAACAATAACATTTGATTGCCTTTCAAAAAAAAAATAAGTAATAAAAATAATATTTGTTAATTTTGTCCACCTTTAGATGTCGAGTTTTAGATATTCTACATACTTGTTAGAACATGTTAAGATGTCTATTTTAGATCAATAAGATGTATCAAATGCTTATATTATAATTAATGAGGTCAGCTTAACACAAACCTATGCTTTAGTTGCTATTTTTCTTAGGGTTAAGCCTTCCATACGCGTTTAAGACTAAAATTGAACAAATAAAAAATACGTAGTGAACAAATAAAAAGTTCGTATCTGATATTGAACAAATAAAAATACGTATGTGATATTTGAACAAAATTTGAAAGTTGGAATTGTGGTAAAAAAGACATGTGCCATTAACTTAATTCAAGCTTTACAAGTTGATAAAGCTATATTGTTTGACATTTAACATGCTTGTATGTAGTCAAAAGCCTTCGCTAGCATTATTAGGAGAGTTAATTACTCAGTTAAACTCTTATATGAGTGAGAATTCAAGATATGCACAAGGCCAAAAACACTTACTCCCTCCGTCTCATTTTATAAGTCCATGTTTGAAAAGTCAAAGTCTTTTTTCTCAGAGTTTGACCGTAATTATTTTTTTCCGTGTTATATAATACTTGACGAAAAGTATACCAATGAAAATAAATTTAAAACACAAATCAATTTATATATTTTGTATCAAGTATTATATAATACGAAAAAAAATAATTACGGTCATAAACAATGGGACGGAGGGAGTATATCAGAACAATTAATAATCATACTGTAATTTCAAAAATACATTTATACATTAATAAATAATTACATTGACCCAAGAATGAACAAATGAATAACAAATAATTATTTTTATAAATAAAGAAAGTTCATTTTGGTTGAAGAAACTGGTACTTGTTAAAGACATAATAGCTAGTCATGAAAAACTAAGAAAGGATTATAATAGAACATATCTGTTTCTCTCTTAACGACAGTCATCAGTCATCATCTTCTTTCTTCGAATATATATCCATTATAAAATAAAAGCATTATATTACATCTGCAAAAATTACACAAACCAAAGATCATATCATAAAATGAAAATATCAAACGAAGTATGAAAAAAGATAAAATTTAAAAGATTTAAAGATCAATCTAGATATTTACCACCATGCTATTCATAACTCCCTCATCATTATTTTCCCACCAATTCCAACGTAAAAGAAGTAAATAAAAAGTATGAAAACTAAGATTAAACCCTTTTAAACAAAAATCGCATAGTTAATTATAGAGAAAATGTGGGAAAAGATGCTACCATGTTGAATCAATACCATGAACAAGGTGAGAAAAAATGTAGGGGAGTTTGATGAAAAGTGGGAAGTATCTAATGGTGATGTGTTAAAATTTGATAACTATAATCAAGTTTTAATATTTGTGGCTAATACTTCAATATCTTCAATAGTTACCAACTATTACAAGCTGACTTGTCAAAATTTTAAGCTTATACCTTTTTATTTAATAGTAAGATATTGCTATTGTGAAAAGGAAACAATAATATAGGAACTAATTAACAACCTAACATGCATATTATACAAACAAGACGTGAGCATGTGGAGAAAGTTTGACTAAGTTGTAATTCCAATTTAGTTGATACGAAATCAAAATAGCGATGCGATAATAATAAGAAAACTAAGAAAAGAAACCCGCGCTATATAGAAGTTCATCACATATATATAGTAGCTTTAAGTTCAGGACTTAGGATGCAACCTTCTACGGTAAAACTGAATTAAATTTTTATATGTAAAAGCATGTACATACCATATCATATCGAGTGCCTTCTCCAAACCTATCTAGGAACTATCTCAGATATTGAAACAACATTTATCGAATGTTGGGCCAATTCTGATCTTGAAGAACTGTACTCGTTTAAGAGTGGCATTTCAGGATCAGTACTGTTACTCATGAAAAATGCAGGTTCTGATGGTATTGGAAGTGTCACGGAGAAGTTATTGAGCATATGAACAACTGAAGCCATTGTTGGCCTACCATCAGCATTTTCTTGAACACATAACAACCCAATATGGATACTTCTAATTACGTTGTGCAATGACCCTTGTCCCGTCTTCAATGTAGGATCTATCATATCTAATGGTGTACCATTTCGCCATGTTTTCCATGCCTAGAAAAGATTAACAATTATGTTGTTCAATATATAGAACTACAACAAAAATTGATTTCTGCGAAGAATTAACGTGTCTTTGGTAACAAAACGGTTATGTATCGATGTTGTGTTATAGTTTTACGGAGAGACACTGCTATAAATATGTGAATTATTCTTGATGTATGTAAAAGAATGGATATCATGCAAGTTTATGAAAATGACTAAAAGTGTATAATGATAAAGAAACCATGGAATCCATATATAGATCGATATACATAATTAGTATGGAAAGTTTTTCTGAAACTCACACTTAAGACATCTTGCTACCTTATAAATTTTATTTTAAATATACATTTGTTAAATGTTTACTATTTACTAAATAATAACTAATTTGTCCTTTTACACATAGTAAAAATACTTGTGTCACGTATAGTAGACATAAAAGATTAGCTAGCCTGATGGTTGTTCTTACGGGTAACGATGCAACAGAGTGAACAGACCGAGGTTCCAGTGCTGTTGATGAACTTTTTGTCCTTTATTTTTGAAGTTTTACCAAAATACAGATGAACCAATAAATTTTAAGCTTTTCAAATTAACCATATAACCTCTCAAATTTGATAACTTTTGCTTCTTTTTTCTATCGCAGTTACTTATATAGGTTTAATTTTTTACCCTATTCTCATTATTATTATCATAGAACTTTCTTGATATTTTTATTTATCAAATTACATTTACATGGAATATCTTCTAATTATATATTTCTGTCATTATAAAAATAAAATGAACCAAAAATTAGGTTTTTTAATCCCACCTCAATGCACAGGGGACACGTCGTCGTTAAAAACTAATGTAAAGTAGGTAAGTTGGTGACGTTTTCAAGTTTACAGTTTAATTTTGTTTTTTCCCACAGTTTCACTATAAATATTTAGAACTACTTTGTTGTGTGACAATTCTCCACAACTGTTCATAATTATACATATTTTTAAGTATGCTATCACTCTAAAATGTATAAGGTCTCAAGTTCAATTCCTGATAGGTGCAAAAAACATTAAGTGGCCACGCCAACCTTCTAAAAGGGAGGGCTTTACCTGGTTTGAGGCTGTGTGGTAGTGGGTTCAAACCCCGTGGATTAGTAGGCCAAAAAGTCGAAAATCATGGTTGCCAAAAAAATGTATATTTCTCTGATTTACTAGAATTGTTGTAGTTAGGGATACTTACAAAGCTAAGTAGGTCTTCGATGTTATCTCCATTTCGAAAATATTGGTTTTTTTGACAATAAACCATCTCCAATACTAATACACCAAAGCTAAAGACATCCGATTTTACTGAGAATTGGCCATGCATAGCATACTCGGGTGCCATATAACCACTGTACAACAGAACAAGAAAACAACAATTTGAGCACTTGCACAATTGGAAGGAATAAGCACGTCAACTACTTTATGATATGGAAAAAAGCTATAAATTCATAACGTACTTTACAAAAAAACTCATTATGCTCTATTTACTTCACTTATGGTCATAGTACATAATCATTTTCATTTTATTCGGATATTTTATGTCCGTTTTTATCCGTTTTCGTAAATCGTCGATTTTTATCCGTTTTCATTTTCATATCTCCAGATAAAAACAGATAAAAAAGGATAAAAACCGTTTTGACGTGGATAATAAAAACGGTTTTTATCCCTTTTTATCCGGACAGATTAAAATGAAAACGGATACAAATGCACAATTTTACGAAAAAGGATAAAAACGGATAGAAAATAACCGAATAAAATGAAAACGGTTAGGTATTATGACTATAAGTGAAGTAAATAGAGCATAATGAGTTTTTTTGTAAAGTACGTGAAGTAGATACATATCTAAAGTATGTATACTTACTAGGTTCCAACAATTCGATTTGTGTCGCCTTGAGTTTCTTTTGGTTTGAACAATCTTGCCATGCCAAAATCTGCGATTTTAGGTTCCATTTCAGAATCTAACAAAACGTTACCAGCTTTCATATCTCTATGAACTACCCTTAGACGAGAATCTTCATGAAGGTATAAAAGTCCCTTGGCAATGCCTATAATGATATTATATCGCTTTTCCCAATCAAGAAGTTTACGTTTAGTGGGATCTGCAAACACCATCAGACAACTTTAAGTTAATGTATTTTCTGCAAAACATTTTTCTTTGTTAGACATCATCAATTCTATTAACAAATAAATTCAACTTCTTCGACTACCAGTGCTACCAGAATACAACCTCTTTATTGAAACTAATTGTGACATCCTAAAGAATATTTTGTTACAAACTTACAAAAATTAAAACCAACAATTAAAACCAATCAAGTTTGCATTTGGTCGCTAAACATGTTAAATCCGTTGCTATAAGCGATATATATGGTTCTCTGAAATTGTAAAGTATCGATTATCTTAAGAGCTTACCAAATATAATTTTATCTAGACTTGCATTTGGCAAGAACTCGTAAATGAGAAGTCGTTCGCTTCCTTCTATGCTAAAACCAAGCAGCCTAACCAAATTACGGTGTTGAAGTTTTGCGACTAGCAAAACCTCATTCTTAAATTCTTTGTCACCTTGTGCAGAGTCCACATCTAGTCTCTTTACCGCTATCTCTTGTCCATCTTCAAGTTTACCCTAAATACAATTTGATAACATATATTAACATTCTTGTTCTTTGGCAAAAAGAAAAAAATAGTAAAAAGAAGCTAGCAACATAAATGATCAAGCCGTGTATTACCTTGTAAACCGCTCCAAAGCCCCCTTGCCCTAACTTATTGCGTTCAGAGAAGTCATTTGTTGCTGCTTTGACTAAACTAAAATTGTATCGCAAAGATTCAGCCGTTCCAATATCCATGGTTTCAACTGATAGATAAAGAGAGTTAACATTTAATTTACTACACGTATAAAGTAATGCCCAAATAATTTACTCACGCCACAACCAAGTGGTCTATTACACAACCAAGTGGTCTATTATATTACAAGGGGTGTTTGGATAAGCTTATGATGGGCTTATGAGCTTGAAAGCTCACTTATATATGCATAAATTAAGTGTTTGACTAAACTTATATGATTGCGCTCATGTGATTATATAAGGGGTTTTGGTAACCCCGCCCAAAAATTATGGCTTTTCTGTAAAGACTTGGTTACTTGGGTTTAAATAACAAACTCCTTCACAAAAATATAATTTTAACATTCGCTATGTCTAACCCAGCATTTAAATTTTTTGTATGTCCTTTTTGGTCATTCATCAACAATTCAACATAAGTTAAATCAAACACTTAATGTTGGGAAAATCATTTAGGTTTCAGGCTCTTCCTTTAGAGCCTCTTGCACCCCTTGCCCTCTTTGATCTCCGCTATCCGTCGTGGTTATATAAAGTAAGATTACATGAACGTGCATCTCGCACCCCCAAACTCATATTAGGCCGGATACAATGGTTACCACTCCCCTCACCTTCACATAGCGTGACATCATCATTTAACGCATCACCACTCCCTCCACCTTTCAGATTCAATGGTCAACATTCCCCTCACCACCATTAAAAATATCTACTTTAAACAAAAATACCTTACAAAATACCTACACACTCACAAACAAACAAAAAAGTGGATGGTGAGGGTGGTTACCACTCTCTCCTCTTTTTTCTTGATTCACGTGTGATAGGTGAGGGTTTTAGTAGGAGTGGTGCGTCAGGTGGTGACCTCACCTCCCATTGTATCCGATCTTAGAGCTTAACTTGATAAACTAATTGATTTTACTACAACAACTATTGATGACGCTAAAAACGTGAGCACTTTGTAATATTGTAGTTGTAGTAAGTATGATCATTATACAATATGCAAACTTGGATCTTACTCTCTGTAATTTTGGTCTGCGGTGTTTGACCCTGCTTTTTTCTCAACCTTATAAAGATCCAACTGCAAGTGATCAATGTGACGACAATGACTATGACAATAACTAGTACTCTCATATGTTTTGTTCCTGCAAAAATAGGAATGTCATCAAAGAATCATCTTAATTTCAATATTTAAATATTAAAACTCTCATAAGAGATCGCAGACATAAAAATAAATGATTAAATAACGTTATAAGTGATAGAAAATTTATGGACCTAAAATCGACTCTGAAACTAACATTTCATATACTCAAGTTAAATAAGTGCTAGAACCACAAAACATTTAAAAGATGTATTTACATAATGACATGTCCTTTAACTTGTGGTGTTCTCTCTTTTACTTTTAAGGTATTTCTCTTATACACCCACAAATAAACATTACATGTCATTTTGTGAACCTTTTTATAAAATGTTTGTGAATTGTGATTCTAGCATCTTTCTTTAAGTTATTACACAATTTCACTCTTTTGACCCTACTACACCTTTATTTTTTGGGAGGTGATTTGCATACACTCGTAAATGATTTTGAGTGTTTGGATATTTATATCCTCATATTATTTTTATTGTATCAAAACAAAATTGAAATCATTTACCAATATATAATATTTTAGATATAATATTTTAGATAAAAGTGTGCAAATCACCTCCCTTATTCCTTTTTACCAATATATAATATTTTAGATATAATTCTATTACACCCTCAAATTCATAAAAATAGAAGATATCTCCTCTCATATACATTCTAAAAATAACATCTTCGATCATCGTTTTCCGGTGAAACATTGTTCGTAACATTACGATAAATAAATCGTGAATGATTACAAAGACGTTATGAACAAGTTACGATTACCCCATGATAGCAAGATGTCAGTTTACTCATAGGACACAGTTTTAAGCCAAAATATGTTAAACCGTTGGCTTTTAGCCAACCCGTGTCAATTCGGTAACCAAAACTAGTCGGTTTTACATTTTTTTTGGTGACGAGTGACGACTAGGAGGGGCTCAAGCTATACGAGGCCTAAAGCGAAATTCCAAATGAGGCCCTATATTTTAAAGTTATTTGCACCAAAAATCGTTTATGTAATTTATCTAACTTCTTTGATTTAAAATCTTGGATTAAGTCACAAAATTCAATTTTGCATAGTGTATCATTTTCAATCATATATGGAGGTCACCTAAGCTTTCAATTTTAATATGGTATATTATTCACTCAAATTTATTCCCGAAAACTATAAAACATAAAAAACAACCAATAAGACGAATGAAGTTTGATGTGAAATATCGAGTATACCTATTATTTAAGTGTGAATTTATATTATTAAAAGTAATTTAGAAGAATAAAATTGCAATTTGATTGGTTTTTATTTATACTAGTATCTATGTGAAAAAACTTAAAAGGCCATGATTATTATCCCTTTTGTTGGTGATACTTTGGTATTTTTTATTATTTTCGTCTTTATCGTCGGATAGATGAGAAGTTAATTGAGTGATCAAAGAAGATAATTTAAAAATAAGTTATATCATTTCAATTTTAAGCTTTGTATTCTCATCGAATTATATGTTTGGGGTATTGTATGTTTGGTTAAGCTATTATTATATTTGGATTTTTATGCTTATATGTGTGTTTGGTATTCATTTTTGCCAGTTCTATAAATATAAAATAAAAATTGAATAAGAGCTAATTTCTTAAATCATATTTTTGATATAGGGCAAATGACATACGGAGTAGAAAGTATTCAAGTTAGGTTTAATTTCAAAGCGAAGTACCTAAACTTTTTTCTTTATCGCAGGTAACAAATTTTGTTCATGTTCAAAATTTAGACATTTTAGTATTTTGGCCGTTGGATACTTTTAGCTGTAGTAAGATATGTTTGTAACGTCAATTTATTTATAAACTTATATTAGTAGGGTACTCGAGCGTTACGACGGCGGGTATATTGAAATAAAAATTTTCGGTAAATCATGCATTTTAGTTTATTATGTTTTTTTTTTACAATAAATTTACAGATATCAAGAATTTCATATGACGTATTTCAACTTTTTAACTAATGACGAATGTATTTCATTATACAAATGCGATAATTAATATTACACGTGTCAATTTGTATAACATGAGCCCATTTGGATCGTGCCCGTTTAGCTCGTTTGTTTCCAGTATGAGATCATGTTTTGGACTTTTTAAAGCGATTTGTATAATATGAGTCCGTTTGGACCGTCTCCGTTTGCCCCGTGCCAATTCGTGCTCAAGCCCGTTTGACCCGTGCCCATTCGAGCTCTAGCCCGTTTGGCCTGTTGCCCCTTCGGGCTTGAATATTTGTATAATGTGCTTCATTATTTGTATTAGTGATATTTAATGCAGAAATTGTGTTTAAGTTGGTTGTACAACAAGTTTGATAATTTGTATTTCTTATGTAAGTGGTATTTTAATAACTGCATTAATTGTATTTATTGATTAGTTAAATAATTGACTACATTAAAAACATTGACTATATTAATTGCAATAAAGTAATGTACATTATGATCCTTATTTTGTAAGCTATTGAAAGGTTTCTATAATGAGCAAGCTGAAATTTTAAGTATATATTGTTATTTATAAAAGGCCTTCTTCCATTATCATAAATTGGTTTTATTGAGACGTAATAAGAATCACAATGAGTATCGGATTTAGTATGGGGTAGAATGGCAATGGATAGAAAAAAGTGTATCATCATGATTGTTTATGTTTGGTTGATAAAATATGCAATGAAAAAGTGTATAGATATTTGAATTTTGTATTGGAAAAGAGATAGGCCCGCAGGAATGAATTTCATAGATACCAAATTGGTGTGTAATGAATCTATGACTATGATATATCCATTTTATTTCCGGACCCACTAAACACACCATTAAATCGGAATAAAATCTATATATCCATTCTGATAAACGCATACCAAACGCACCCAAAAATCAATTTGAACCATCATTTGATGTGAATCTCGTTATATGAATACACAAATAAGATCGTGTGGCAATACGTGTGACAGATTAATGGCTAATTGAATAATTTTATTGATGCATATACGTAGAGAAATCATTTCAAAAATTTAAAAAAAAAAAAAAAAAAAAAAAATTCTCAAGTACTATTAGACACTTTATAAAGGCATTCACTATGATAAATATCTAGAAAGGTTTATATATTTAATATACCATCAAGTTATAAATTTTTTTCATATTATAAACATATCTACACTATGAATAAATGTATTAATAAAACTTTTCATATCATAAAACACAATAACATTTACAAAAAGAAATTAGAAAATAGTTTATACCTTTTTAAACTCATAGACCTTTTCATTCCATTTATGATTAAAATAGTGTCTCATGCTTCACAAATTTTTGAACCTCTAGAAAGTTTAGCCTTGTTCATAAATCACAATTTGGATGCTCTAAACATTGGTACTTAATTGTAAAATTAACTCTAATGTGATTCACAAAATAAATTTACCATTAAAAAAAGCTTTAAAAACTGATAATGTTTTATTCAATTTAATCTACTTAGTGCTAAATTCATGTTCGACAAAATTCAATCCTACTATCATTATTTTTTATACTTGATTTTTCTAAACTTTGAAACTCTAAAAACTTTAGCTCTTTTTAATTATTATTATTGTTGTTGTTATTACTATTATTTATAATTAAAAATCATTTTTCGCATGCAGTAAGCCGAACTTCTATTTGCACATTTGCAATTCACAGGATAAAATTTGTTTACTTTATATCATAAATTAATTTATTATTTTTTTGGAGCAAAGTATCATAAATTAATTTATGATAGTATTACGATTAAATTTTATGTACGTTAGAATATAACGAGGTTAATCGGTGTCCGCGTGTTCGTGCGGATTTTATAACTAGCTTTAATTTAAATTGTATTTGAGTGAATAAATGACAATGTTTTAGCGGTCGTAATTATTTTTAAAAAATGCGTATTAATAAAAATATAAATATATAAATACAAACTCGTACATCTAAATTCATCTTTTAGCTGTGTTAAGTAAACACGCTAACAGATTCTCGTATGATTTGATTTCAAATAATAAATGCATATCACCCTATGTTAATTTCTTATATTTTGGTTATACCTAGTATCAATGCCCATACTTTGCAGCATTGTATTGTTTGATCAGTTAAATCGTTTAGTTACTTTGCTTTTTCTGTAATAAAAATATTGCATATATCTATACTATATAATTTCATTCATTTTCTTACAACGTAATTGTATAATATAATTCATATTATTTATCTATTACCATTTATAACAGTCAGGCATATTTGTAATCATTTTGACATACTAAATAAAAAATAAGCAATTTCTTTATAAAAGAGTATGTAAATCAAAAGCATTGCAATGTTAGACAAATTTTATTCGAAATTTATTATAAAAAATTAAGAAGCTGAAGTAACTATTGGGGCATTTACATATATATCTTTGCAAAAGTCAAAAATTATATATATATCCTTTTGATGCATTAAAAGCATTGTACTTTATGCATTAAAAACTAGTAAAGAGGATATATATGTAATTTTTGAAATTTACAAGGATATACATGAAATTATGCCTAAAGTAAATATACCGTGGTGTTGCAAAATTTTTATTTAAAAGAAAGTCAATAGCTTTTGTAAATTGTTACATAGTTTAAGGGGGTATTTACATATTTCTCTATATTACAACTAATATTTACATATTTTCTCAAATCTTGCTTTAAAAGCATTGTACATCATGCATTAAAAACTTGTGTTTGAAAAAATATGTAAATATTGGTTGGGATATGAGGATGTATGTAAATACCCCTAGTTTAAGGGTATGTTTTGAACTTTATTTTATTTTTACAAAAATATATATTAAACTTCATCAATTTTAATACAATCGTATATGTCAAAAGTATTGCAATATTGGGCTTATATTGTTCGCAATTTAGAGATCTTTTCATATGTATATTTTTTTATAAATAAATCGCTAGATATTTGTTATATATTTAATAAATAAAGTTTGTTATACAAAAAAAATAAATAAATAAATAAATAATACACTTTACATAGCTAAAAGTATAGGGTAGTTTTCGTAACTCATCACATAGTCTAAAAAGTGTTGCAATTTTTTTTAAAAGGTAGTTTGTGTAAATTGTTAGATAGTTTAAAAGTATGTTTTGAATTTTATTTTATTTTTACAAAAAATATATATGAAGCTTTAACAATTTTTATAAATTCGTATATATGTCAAAAGAATATCAATATTAAGCTCATTTTGTTCGCAATTTGAAGTCTTTTTCAATTGATTTTTTTTTATAAAGAAATCACTAACATTTTGTCAAACATTTGATAAATAAAGTTTGTTATATAAAAAAACGTAAATAATTAAAAATAAAAGGTAATTTTCCATAATGGCCACATAGTTCAAGGGTATATTTTGTAAATTACTCTTCTTTTACCAAAACGACCTCGTCTTTTTTTCGTTTTGTTTTAATTTCGTTTCCTATACGTACCGTTTAATATTTAACTTTTTAACCGTATATATAACCATAACAATATGATGCATCTCGTACCTGGTGCTGGTGCTGGTAGATAACTCTCGTCAAAAAACGAATAAGTCTCGTACCTAAAGTAACACATAGGGAGAAGAGTTACCCCTCCGACACTTCTACTATTCGAACTATTAATTGAAACCTGATTGATTATATCTGTCAAGCAATCACTGCACTGCTTCCTTGTTAAATCTGGAATACACTGCACAAGCCCATAAATGTTTGTGTGATCCCCACGTGTTTTCCCGACGGAAAACTTGCGAAGCGAATCACCAGCAGCCGCTTTGGCTATCAGATCGTTAATCAACAAAGGCCGTACGGTTTTATTGAAGCTATCTTTATCAGATGTGAATTGGTCGTCCTCCAACTCAAAGTGATATTGCTTCGGTTGATCTTTTCCCAATAAAGTCTGGTTGGAGTAATTTAACAAGCAGTAGTCGTAGTATACGGCTGCTTCCTTTTGGTTAGGGCAATTTTGTCTCAAGTAATCAATGGCGCCACTGAGACAACTCTGACATGCATCGGGATTGACATCACCTCGGCATAGGGCGATTGAGTAGACTGTATCAATGCCTTGCCCGGTAGAGTAGTTAAAGAAACCCAAGCCAGAGTTTTTGTTAGGGAGGACGGAGAGGGTTGTGTTTAGATTTTTTTCAAACGTACTGTTTCTAGTATAATTAGCAGCCGTTTCACATGTACGGTTAATGAAATCGTATCGCGATAAGGCTGGGGTGGAGAATAGATATATGAAAACAAGCACCAGCCATATGGGTAGTTTTTGGGTGAGTATGATCATGTTTATGTGCAAGGAAGGATTGAAAAATTGGATGGTTTTAGAGGGTCGTAAGAAATAAGAAATAGTAATGAACAGTTTCCTAAAAATCCATCCTTTAAATTCACTATAAATATCCACATCTGTTTGATTGTTTGGGAGAAAAGTATGTGCACCTAGAGAGACGTATATGAACCACTTGATAATAATCACATGATGGCCACTCGTTTCTTCTTACACTAGAAAAGTAAAAGACCAGCTATATATCCAATCAATTTGTATTTGTTATAAGGGAAAATTACCAAAAGAGCCTGTGCAGGTGTTACTTGTCTTGCAGAGGTCCTCTTTTATTTACCTTTCAAAAAGGCCTACAACTTCGCTTCAAAATGGGCAGAAGTCCTTGAAGGACACGTGTCAGCACCCCGTTTATTAAACGTGATTAATTAAAAAAAAAATAAAAAATACAAAATCGCTTCAAACTTGAAGCGAAATATGACATATGAGGCTCCATTCTGTCAGAAGGCTCTTATACTTTTATGTGTTGGAATATGGAAAAGAGTAAAATATAAAAAATTATAAAACTCGCCTTTTAACTTTTTAATATTTAAAACTTTTTTATATAACAAACTTTATTCGTCAAATATTTAGCAAATATATAGTGAATTTGTTAATAAAAAAATACCGTTGCGAAGAGCTCTAAATTACGAACAAAACGAGCCCAATATTAATATTCTTTTGACGTACGCACAATTTTGTAAAAAATATTGAAGTTGATTATATATATCAACTATTTTGAAATTGAAAACTAAAACTTACCATACTCACCCTTTAACTTTATAATATTTACAACTTTTTTATATAACAAACTTTATTCGTCAAATATTTAGCAAATAAATAACGAATTTGTTAATAAAAAAAATACCGTCGCGAAGAGCTCTAAATTACGAACAAAACGAGCCCAATATTGATATTTTTTTACGTACGTACGATTTTACTATTTACAACGGTATTTTTTTTATTAACAAATTCACTATATATTTGCTAAATATTTGACGAATATAGTTTGTTACATAAAAAAGTTACAAATATTAAAAAGTGTAGGGTGGTTATGGTAAGTTTTATTTTTCAATTTCAAAATAGTTGATATATATAATCAACTTCAATATTTTTTATAAAATTGTGCGTACGTCAAAAGAATATTAATATTGGGCTCGTTTTGTTCGTAATTTAGAGCTCTTTGCAACGGTATTTTTTTTATTAACAAATTCGCTATTTATTTTAAATATTTGACGAATAAAGTTTGTTATATAAAAAAGTTGTAAATATTATAAAGTTAAAGGGTGAGTATGGTAAGTTTTAGTTTTCAATTTCAAAATAGTTGATACATATAATCAACTTCAATATTTTTTATAAAATTGTGCGTACGTCAAAAGAATATTAATATTGGGCTCGTTTTGTTCGTAATTTAGAGCTCTTCGCAACGATATTTTTTTTATTAACAAATTCACTATATATTTGCTAAATATTTGACGAATAAAGTTTGTTATATAAAAAAGTTGTAAATATTAAAAAGTTAAAGGGTGAGTTTTGTAATTTTTCATATTTTACTCTTTTCCATATTCCAACACGTAAAAGTAACTTGTCTTCTGACAGAATGGGGCCACCATGTCATATTTCGCTTCAAGTTTGAAGCGATTATATATATATATATATATATATATATATATATATATATATATATATATATATATATTATTTATCACGTTTAATAAACGGGGTGCTGACACGTGTCCTTCAAGGACTTCTGCACCATTTTGAAGCGAAATTGTAGGCCTTTTTGGAAAGGTCAATAAAAGAGGACCTCTGCAGGACAAGTACCACCTGCAGAGGCCCTTTAGGTAATTTTCGCTTGTTAGAACATTGTAAACCCGTGAGGCATAATGTTTATTAATGAACAATTTATAAGACAAACTATTTAAAACCCACTACAAAAAAAAAATGAAAAAAAAATGTCATTTTACTTCACGTTTTTAATTTACACACGTCTAAAAATTGTGTAAAGTATTTTGAGTTTATCAACAGCGTAAAAATTGGTTACATAAATAATCGTGAACAAATTTTAAAAAAACAAAAGAGTTTCTACACCTATATGTGTTTCAAAAAAATGTGTACACTTTTAAGTGTGAAGAAATTTAAAATTTACAAATGTGCATTATATTTGTAACACATAATTCCTCCACACATGCACTTTATTTGTAATACCCAAATTCTTCACAACAAAGAAAAGTGTGAAGGAATTGGGTGTTATAAATATAATGCACATTTGTAATTGTGGACAAATTCTGGATTTCTCCGCACTTAAAAGTGTGGATTTTTCTAAAACAAATATAAGTGTGAAAACTCTTGTGTTTTCAAAATTTGTTCATACTTATTTAAGTAACTAATTTTTACACATTTATAAATGTTAATAAACTCAAAATATTTTACACACTTTTTAAAAGTGTGCAAAAATTAGTATGGTAAAATGACATTTTTTTATAGTGGCCCTAATGGACCTTATACCTACAACCGAGCTTGGGCCATACTAACCCCATCATCTAATAATCTCCCGCACTCTAAGCTGGGAAATCAAGAAACCTCGGATTGGATTTGAAAACTAAAAACATTAAAGCAATAACTAATTTGTTAATGAATACACGCGATAGCAAGCGGATACAAATCTTCAAGCAAAAGCAACCAAAACCAAAACCATAAGTGAGCAGCAAAAGCATTAAACCAATATTAATTTGTTGTTGAAGATCTCCAACAGCAAGCGATATCAAATCTTC
Organism: Chrysanthemum makinoi; assembly: GCA_910596185.1. Taxonomy (NCBI): domain Eukaryota; kingdom Viridiplantae; phylum Streptophyta; class Magnoliopsida; order Asterales; family Asteraceae; genus Chrysanthemum; species Chrysanthemum makinoi. The sequence goes on along the minus strand of OU343222.1, from coordinate 63,540,978 downwards.
AAAAAGCAACATCAAAAGCAAAAATTAGCGGCAAAAGCAAAGCGAATACAAAAAGCATCTAGGGTTTTGGCCGTAAATTGAAACATTTTTTCTTTTGATAATGGATTAAGGGTGGTGATTAGGGTTTAACGTGGTGGCTTAAAGGAGGCGGCTCAACGTAGCCACCTAGGTCTGAGGAACAGACCCGCTCCGATACCATGTTGAACAATGAATTACCCGTGAGGCATAATGTTTATTCACGAACAATTTATAGGACAAACTACATAAAACCCTAATGGACCTTATACCCATCTAATACTCTCCCGCAATCTGAGGGTGAAATCACGAAATCTTGGATTGGATTTAAAAAATATTTGTTGATGAATACACCTGATAGCAAGCGAATATAAATCTTCAAGCAAAACCAAAACCAAAAGCATCAGTGAGCAGCAAAAGTATTAAAGCAATATTAATTTGTTGTTGAGGATCTCCGACAGTAAGCAGTATCAAATCTTCAAAGAGCAACAACAAAAGCAAAAATAAGCGGCAAGCAAAGCAAGACAAAAAGATAAGAAAAAAACTTAAACTTGTGGCAGCCGGATTCCAGCGGCACGTGGCAACGCGTCAGACATCTGGCGGAGGTGATCTTAGTGGGGTTTTGCGCAAAATTTAAAACGAAGATAATGGCGCTAATGACGTCAGTTAACTCCAATTGGTTTGTGAGTAATGGCTAAAATAGTAAGCATCTAGGGTTAAAGACAAAACCTGTAATTTGGCCAAACTATGAGAGAGGTTTTTTTTTTTTTTTTTTTTTTTTTTTCAATTTACACTTTTAGAAAAATAAATGTATGTTTAATGAATTTAGAGTAAATTTCATAGGAGCCATTTTAAATTGTATACGGACCAAAGCTGCCTTTTTGTACATTGACTTTGTTTTCCTCTAACTTCATTTATTGCTTTAATTGCCATTTGTCATACGACAAGTACATTATTTTTTCGTGAATACAAAAAAGAAAAAGAAGTGGTACATTCGTATTTATTTCTAGAAAAAATATAGGGTAGATTGCAAATTCTGACCCTAATATTTTCCGAAAATGCAAGGATTATCCCGAAACGAAATTTGTTGCAAAACAACCACTAATATTTCCGTTTTTTTGTAAAAGCATCCACAAAAAGGCGTTGTTTGCTAACGGCCGTTAGTTATCTCGTTAGTCAAGGTCAAACACATAAGTAATGGCTAATATACCCCTCCATCTTCAGACACAACCCCCATTGGCTCCGCTGCCCCAACTCGTTACCACATTATCCCGACCACCTATTCACATTACTCACAATCTCATTTCACTTTACTCTTTGACTTATAGATCTGGTTATATTACATCGATCGTCCTTGCGTTTGCACAATACGGTAACAACATAGTGCATTTTCGTGTTTACTTAAATTTTGTTCATTGTTATTAAAGAAGGTACACTTGTTAATTTTAAGGGTTTATAATTGTAGGTGGTCCTATGGGAAATTAGAAAGAAGTAGAGGTGGATAATGAAACAGAAAAAGAGAGTGTTAAAAGTGACACACGCGGTAGTGATTTAGAGGATTTGGATTATAATCCAAAGAATGATGAAGTGTTTAATGATGATGAGCATATACTTGAAGATGTTCCTGTAAGTATGAATGATTTCAATGTAAATATACACCCTAAACATGATTTAAGTATACATGCTTTTAGGGAGCATTATTCAACGCTTAGAGAATATGACCAAGAGTTGGTTAATCAAAATCCAGGCACAACTGTTAGGATTGATGTACAACTAGAACCAAATCCAGGGTCTTCAACAAAAAATTTTAGAAGGGTGTATGTGTGTTTGGGAGCTTTGAAACAAGGTTTCAAAGCTTGTGGCAGAAAAATCTTAGGATTAAATGGATGATTCATGTCAGGTCCTTTTTCAGGTAAAATTCTAAAAGCAGTTGGGTTGATGCAAACAATGAGATTTATCCAGTAGCATATGTTGTAGTTGAAGCAGAAAATAAGGAATCTTGGTGTTTGTTTTTGAAATTACTTGGAGAGGATCTTGGTATAGAAACCAACTTCAATTTCACTTTCATTTCTGATAGGCAAAAAGTACATATTTTATTGTATAATTTGTTATGTGTTTTATGTAAAATGAAAACAAGTACAGTTTTAATCTCATCCTTAACCTTAACTGTTCACAGGGACTGATATAAGCCATTGCAAGTGTGTTTTCAAGTGCTGAACACAAATTCTATGTTAAGTTTATTCATGAGAATATGAAGTCATAATTTAAAGGAGGTGTTTACAAGGACATGATTTGGAATGCAACTAGAGCCACTACTGTTGTTGAATTTAACAAAGAGATGGCTCATCTCAAGTCATACAACTCTGATGCTTATGATTGGTTGATCAAGATTCCAGCTGAACAATGGAGCAGCGCAAAATTTTCAAGTAACTGACTAATTTACACTGGACAAAAGCGTACTAATAATTGGTCATATACTTATATAGTGTGTGATTAGTTTAACAGGCAGAGCCTAATGTGATCTACTCTTAAACAACATATGTGAGGTGTTCAATAGGTAGTTATTTGATGTCAGAGATCCACCCATCATTACTTTTCTTGAATATATCAGAGAGTACTTGATGAAGATGATTGTAGTAGTTCAGAAAGTGATAGAAAAGACTGTTGGACCACTTACTCTGATGACGTATAGCACGTATAACAGGCCCACTAGGCCTAATACGTACTATACACATACTGGGCCCCGGCCCAACAACAATGAGAATAACCACGAACACTGGACCAACAGTAAGCCCAAAAACGAAATTAGCTATAGTTCAGGTCAAAAGACGCACGCAGGATACTTAGCAGGCCGAACCTCCGGCCGCTGAGGGTATCCTGTGTCCGCATCCGCGATTAACACGGAACCTTATCCGGCAAGGGTCCGGCTCTGGCAATTAACCATTATATGCGAGTAACTAGGAAACCCTAGCGGTAAGCCTCGCCTATAAAAGGGACTCTAATCCCCATACAAGGTACAACTTTCTCTCTCATAATTACACACACATATACTCTTACTTCTCTGTCAAGAATGTGTACTTACTCTCACGCCGGATTCTAATCGTGGGGTCCGTCCCCACGGTAAGGCTAGCGGTTTACTCTTCTTGTTCAGGGAAATCAATCAAACTATTTAGATTAGTACAAGATCAGCCCGCCAGTAGCTTGTTAGCCCAACCCAACAAGCTACACTAACACCAATTACAACCGTCTCACTTTTTGTACTAACAAGTTGGCGCCATCCGTGGGACCCAGTACACAACTGCGTTCCAGAAAATACTCACCATGAGCACTCGGTCCGAGCCAACTCCCGCTCTTGTGTCCACATTGCGGAGTACAGCGGAAAGAGAAAACCACATGACTTCGACGGATCTTGAGGGGCCTGCGTCCGATGCAGCCCTCCGAAAGTATTGTGACAAGTACTTCGATCAGATCCTACCTATTGTGACGGAGAAAGTTCGAAAACGGGAAGAAAGAGCTAAAGCGGTAAAAACACAGATAGCCCAGGCGGATTCCCATGGAGCCTCGCATCATCATGAGTCAGAAATATCAACAGGGAGGAGAGACTTACGAAAACAACTTGAGTCAATGAAACGGCGGAACGCACAGAATGGCAGCGGTTGAAGACGTACCCGGTTCGAGTCACCTGAAAGGAAATAAGACGGACCAGAAATGGTGTTCAAAAGGCTGCGCAAAAGTGTGTTCCACCGGCTGGGGAACAAAGAAGAAAGTATTTCCATGTACTCCAAAGACCCCAGACAACCAGTCCGCCATGTTACTAAAAGAAAGGAAGAAAACAGCCACCGAGACTCTCAGTCACAACCGATAAGACCAGAATGCAGAAAGCACAGAACTGAAAGGGCTCGGTCGCAGAAGGTGGGCAACTACTCAGGAGATGGGTCAAGCGGAAGTGGATGTCGAAGATCCGAAGTCAGAAAGCGGAAACCATGTAATAGCAACGATGATGACCTGGCTAGGCCCAGGGTCTGCAAGGAGACTGATCCGTTCACTCCACGTATCTGCTACTTTGAGATGCCGACAAAAACACGAATGCCAACCAACTTGAAAACATATGATGAGAGTGGAGACCTAGAAGATTGATGCAGGTTTTACTGACCAGGTCTTAATATTTATAATGTCTCGCTATACCTATGGTCTACCCTAATGCACTAACGGGCAGTGTACCCGGTCGTGTGTAGTGTAATAAATGGTAAAGCCGAGGTCGTCCCAAGAGCTATGTGTGTCGGATAATTACTAAGTCTAATTGTTACAGAATAATGGTTTCGATATGGATTTAATTAAGTAAACTACTAATGCATAATAGAATAAAAGCAGATAAATGGTAAAGGGAAATCAATAGAGGAATAGTGGTGCTAATCTAGTCAATCCTCCTAGCTAGTTATGTCTACGTCTACCTACTTCTAATTACTTCAGGTGGGGTCAAATTCGAGAGGACAGCATTTGGTCAATTCGCCCTAACCTATCAGCAAAGATGCCACCACAGGAGAAATCAGGCGCACCGTCATAAGTCCTGTTGTTCCTGGTCCCCAAAGCCGAGTCATTAAGTACCGCTACATGCTAGATTCTAAATAGTGAGTGCCCAGCCGTTAGGAACTTAGACACTACACCCCCCAATTCTTAAGTTCATCCAAACAATAGGTGATCAGTTGGTCAAATCGCACAAGTAGAACGGGTCGTCAGTTGGTCATATCTTACCCTTCCCGTCGCAGTCCGCTCACCTAGGGTCAGTTGGTCATATCTCCTAGGCAATTGGCCTCTACTGCCATTCAAAACTACCGAACCAGGGGTGACTACCAAAGAACTATGCATGCATACACTTAGAAATAATTGTACGGAAGTATAGGTAAATGCAAACAAAACAATTAAGGAATCATAACTAGGCTAGCACCAAAGGGTGCTTAGCCGCTCATATTAATCATGCAAATCAATTCAATATTCAAAGGTACGAAATACATGAATTGAAAGTAAAAGAAATATAAAACACTAAAGCTTATCATAATGGTGTGACTTCTCCCTTGGAAACAGCTCCGTATGCTCCCCTAGACCTGCCTTGAGCTTTTTCCGACGTTCTTAGAGTGTTGTGTGTGGAATGAAATGCTTTGAAATGCTGGAATTCATGGGGTATTTATAGGCCAGGTCTGGGTTACGGCGTAACCAATAGAGGAGTTACGCTGTAACCTTCTATTTCATCGTAAATGCACTAGATCTGCTAGTTACGGCGTAACCTTATAAGTGGTTACGCCGTAGTCTTCAATAAACTTGGTTACGTCGTAAGTGATGCAGTAGTTACGGCGTAAGTATCAACGGCGTGGAACCTCTTTTGAGCTAATGGAGTTACGTCGTAACCTTTGGGAAGAGTTACACCGTAACCTGTTGATAAGTTGGACTTCTGGGTCACGCAATAGTTACGGCGTAATGTGAGAGATGAGTTACGCCGTAACTTCTTCAAAATAGGCATACTGTGATAAATCTTTAGTAATGTTTCCATTTCCGCGTCTCTTTAGCTCCAATGCTCGTAATTTACCTGAAAGTGGAAAACAATGGAAAACAAGCGTAAATCCATATAAATGATATAAATAACGAGCATTATCGGGGGAAATTGACACTTAATATTCAGGATTATTTGATGTTATCAAAGATCATCTTAAAATCTTCCAGGCAGCCGCAAAAGTGGAGCGATGGGCCATGCCAACTTGGTGCCACATGTTCAACTCCACATTAACTGGATCCGCTAGGGTCTGGTTTGACGATCTCCTGCCAGAATCAATAGATAGCTGTGATAAACTGAAGGAGGCTTTCTTGGCTAACTTCCTCCAGCAAAAGAAGTGTACCAAAGATCTCGTATAACTTCATCACATCAAGCAAAGGAAGGGAGAGCTAACGGAAGACTTTGTAAGAAGGTTTAAATAAGAAACCAGGGACATAAAAGGAGCTCCGGAAATTATGAGAGTCTCAGGATTCATGCATGCAATCACCGATCCGGAGCTGATTAAGCGGTTAAATGACAGAATCCCAAAGTCAATGAGTGAAGTAATGAGTATAACCACCTCCTTCCTAAGAAGAGAAACAGCCGCAGGAACCCGCGAAAGAAGAAGGCCTTGGACACAAAGACCAATAGAACGAGCAGCAGTCAAGTATCGACAAAGTTTTAAAAGAGAATTTAGAAACAAACCAGAAACCAGAGAAAGGAAACAGGGTTTCCGCAACCCACAAAAACCTTTTGGGGAAATATCGGCACAATGGAGAGCAAGGTCTCCAAACCCGTTCTGAACCATCGCAGTCAAAGAAAAGACTGATGGAAAGTTCTGTGAATTTCACGGAAAGGCAATACATACCACGGAAGAATGTCTACATTTGAAAAAGCAAAGAGAAGAAAAGAAGAAAGGGCCGATGATTGAGGTAGAAGAGCAGCGGGAAAAAGCCAAGCGCTGAACTTCACATAAAAAAAATATCATCATCATCACTCAAAAATTGTTCGTCAAAAAGGCGAGAATACTCGAAGCAGAGTTAACGAAACCGCGCACGCATCCCGAAAAAAATAAAATCAGAACTCCAACAGGAGAAAAACGGTAGGAACGCCAACAAAATATACACGCGTCTGGACATCCCTACCGGAACAAGTGAAGGTCCCGATTCTATAAAATCTAATAAAGACTCAAAAGGCCAATAATCAAGAAGACTCAAGAAGCAAGTACAAACGCTGAAAAAGCGCCCTATTATTTTAAAATAATCGGATCGCGGAAGATCGCTGAAAAAGAAGCAAGAATAAAGGACGAAGAACACTAAAACACACTACGGATGCACGCGAAAAGACCTTACGGAAATTATTCCCAGATAATAAAAAGCCTTGGGAAGGAAAGTCCTCAACAACAGCCAAGCAAGGGCGGAAGCAAAAGGATAAGCCTTATCCAAATACCCAAAAAGGAGAGAAAATCTACAAGTACAGATTTACGTTCCTTCTCAAGAAATCTTATGTCGAATCTAGCAGAAAAAACAGACGCCCAGGCTACGAGCCTAGGCACGTGCCTACTCACAAAACAGTAAATGAAAATTAATGCTAACGGGTGCAATAACAGTAAAATCCTCGCTATAAATACGGGAGGTAAAGAAAAGGGAAAGACCAGAAAAAGCAAAAAAGGAACTACTCCTTCACCAACAAAAAAAGCTTGACATATACATCAGACAGCAGAAAAATTTCCAGAAAACACCAAAGAGAAGTTGAAGATGTTATTCAAAAGAAGAGCACGATGGCATACAGTAGAGAAAGAATACAACCGGCCATCAACAACAACACGTTGCCAACGCACAGTTGTTCCCAAAAAACACATACATAACCTGAACCTTTACCCTCTAAAAGAAAAACATAAGAATAAAAGCAGATGCTGCGGCAACCAAAAAATGTTCTTAAATGACTACTAATAACAATTAGTCGTTCTAAAATGAAGACTAATAACCCACCTCAGCGAACATTCACAACATTCCTTCACCCAAAACCCGTGTCCATTGAAGTTTGCGTGAGCCTGCCTAGACCATATGGCATACCAAAGGTGGGAGTTTAAAACGATTAGACTCTCATTAGCCTTTGAGATTTTGGTAGTGCAGGCAGTTCCTTCCTAACCTCGACGCTCCCGAGCGGAAGAAAGAACTATATCACGGGAACTGGCTCGAAAGGAGTGATAGAACGTGCAAAGAGTTGGGTCCCTAGGGAAGGGCGGCAAAGGAAGTTAGGGGCAACGCAATGCGTAAAACGACCCATAGTTAACAAGAAGCTTCCCTAGGAATGACAAACAACAGAGGATGAAAACTATGCCTTCATTCCTCTGTTGATACAGCCCGACCCCTAAGCAAGCGTACGTCTACCAATCCAGGAAGATCGGGTTGGAAAGACTGGGTTTAAGGTAAAAATGACCAGCTTGCAGACGCCGGGATAAATCAATAGCTGCGCGGTGGAAAAGCAACCTCACTAAAAGCCCTTCCACTACGGGGCGGATTCAGACGGGAAACCGCTTGAAAGGCCTATCGAACTTGCTGTATGCCCTACATCATTATAAACCCCGCCATTTGAAAAAGGCGCTAAGGAGCGCTACAACCTTTCAAGAAAAAATTACAAGCCCCACAACTCCTCAGGGAATCCCGTAGGGAGAATGCGGCGGCCCCGCGAGGAAGCAAGCCATCGGAGCTCCTTCAAGAAAAGGATAGCAGATAAGAAGAAGGATTACGAACTCAGAAGAGAAAGGAAAAATACCCACACCGGGAAAGCCAGCGGAAAATGATAACGTCATCAAAAGCACATCCAACCAGAACAATCCTTCAAAGAAAATTACAACTATTGTGAATAAGGCAACCAATCACGGGTAACCATTAAAGTAAACTTCCGCAAGAACGAGGAAAAATAGAATCTGTAGAAGAATTTCTTCAAAAAAGAATGATGTCCTCCATCAACAAAGTTCCGGAAAGGACACGGCTTCAGTAGCTGTAAGACTCAGAACAAAAAGGGTAAGAACAATTGACAATAGAAAAAATGTATAATGTACTCGAATTTACAATTTTTGTAATATATTTTGAAATATATCAAATCAATAAAAAAGTGAAGATTAGCTACCTTAATTGTTTTATTTTTCCAATAAATTCATTTTGATTAAGTGCATAAGACGCGCAAGCACAAGATTGGGCACGACCCAAATATGTTATTTCCGAATAACAAAGAGTTATCACGAATAACCAAAAGGTGAACAACATAATCACCAAGGTACATAAGAGGTATTGCAAGCCCAGTACTGGGAGGATAGCCCAAAATTATCCAAAGACTATTAAAAACGTGCATATCCGTATAAACGTTAAAACAATAGCACGACACAAATCCAAAAAATGGTGTGCACAAAAGACTATTAAAAACGTGCATATCCGTATAACGTTAAAATAATAGCATCGCACAATGTGCGCAGTGGATAATAAAAACACAGATATCCGTACGACAAAAAGATAGTAGCATAGAACAGATAACAAACTTCACACAACCATTGTAAACATTACAAGAAATGGAAAAGCTAAACATTGTTCAAAGGACTACAATCATGAAAGAAAACAAAATAAAATAGCTTTGCTCCAAGACAATCAAGCTTGCTTCGGGCTCAGACAGGATGGAAGGAACTTCGCTCACCTCAGGGTGCGGATCCTCAGCAATATCAATAATAACACTAGACCCTCCAACATCATAATCATCGGTGGAGAGAGGCCTAACAAAAACAGCATAAACACTAGCAGAAGCAAGTACAAGTGGCAATGAAGTAGTGGAAGTCAAAGCCAACTCACTAGTTGAAGGTCCTTCCGCACCCATAACATTACGGGCGGACAAAGGATCAACTAAAGAATCATAAACAACAGCAACAGTGGGCTGATGAGCACCGAGACGACTCCTAAATTGTTCAACCCTTTTTTGAACTACTTCCAGCGAGCGAGACAATGAACCAATACCAATAACAGTGCTAGTATGGCTGTCATAGACAAGAACCACAAGCTGTTCAAGATCAGGCCGTAACCCAACAATCATAGGAGCATTCGCGTGTGGCCCCTCAACCCGAAGAAGATCCATAATGTTCGCAATGCCAGAATCCTTGCTAGATTTAAGAGCGAAGAGTAAGGAAAACTCCACATCCGCAAGGGCCTTCACGACGGAAAGATAGTGAGCTTCCGCAGAAGGGTCATACACAGCAAGATCTACAAGCTCTTTTTCCTCCTTTCCATGAATAATACCCGCTGCTAGCCCAACTTGCATACCTTTATCAATGGCACGGCTGATAACCTCCGCCATTGCTGCAGAATACTCGGGAGAGTTCAAACACTTAAACACAGCAAGGCTCATACCATTAGTCAACAACCAACGCCGACTAGATAGCAAAGTGAGAAAGCGAGGATAAAACTCCTCATCAAGTTGCAGAGCCAGTGCAGACAAATCAGCAACTGTTGAATCAACCTTTTCATAACCGCAACCACTTTTGCATCTTGAGTCTTGGAAAACTCTTCCCTCAAAGCATCAAGAGAAGGATTTTGGCTACTGGCTCGGAGCATGAGGACTCCAATGTACGTATCTACAAACAAAACAAAGGGTCAAAAAACAACAGAAGAATAAGCAAATAGAAAAGCTGGACGAAAAATCACTGATACATACCTGTCCAGAAAGGTTAGCACTCTGAGATTTGAGAACAACAACTTCAGCCCTCAAATGGATTACTTAGAATCCTTCTCAACAAAAGACGATCGGAGCTCCGTAAGCTCAGCACGAAGAGAATCTTGTTCCCGCTCAAGGGCATAATTTTGATTCTTCAACAAAACAAGTTCCGCAGTAGAAGCTGCGGACAACCCAGCAACAGCAGCCAACTCAGAGGACCCGACTTCAGCAACTTTAGCCTTAAGGTTCGAAACCTCCTTATCCCTCTCCTCTAACAGGGATAATAGGCATCTCCTCTCCACCATATTATACTTCAATCGCATACGGACTTCAGAGCTAAAGCACACTTGTCGTGTTGTAGCAACATTGAACTCAGCAAAAAGGCGATCATACCCCATCTCACGAACGGAAGAAAAATAGCAAGGAGGAGCAAACTCATCCACCATACCATGACATTCATCAGCATCATCAAGAAGAGAGTTCTTGGCAACGTTCCATTTTGGAACATAAACACCAGACGAAGAGCTGGAATCTGAATCATCAATAGCGCGGATGTCTCCAGCCGAGATATCACAGTTAGAAAAATCGTCAAGAACAGGGTGAGCACCGCCAACAACATAAGAACTGCCAGGAACGGAGGAAGGGACATTCATTTGATCCTTCTCCTTTCAACAATAGAAACGGCAGTAGTAATGACAGCGTCCGTCATAACCGGCACAGAGGACCTGCCAAACAACAAACAGAAAATGAGTAAAGGCAAGGGGAACAGAAGCATCACATAAAGATAAAAATCAAGACAACAAATCTTAGGGGAGAACTACCAAGATGGAGCAAACCAGAATCAGACTCAGTAGACGCCCTGATGAGTGCGTATTCACTCATCATTTTAGGTCAAATCTGAACTGCAAAACATTCAAAAACACTCCGTAATGCATCAAAATACTGAAAATATCTCAAAATTGTGTTTTATATGTTTCGGATGCAAAATGTTTAAAATCAGATGAAAAACGAACAAAGTTTGCATAATTGGCAGTTTCAGTCCCCCGTCTTTCAAAAATTGACAGAAATAGTCCCTGAGCACGTAATTTAAAAAGAAAAGTCACCAAAGGTCCTTTTTAAATCATAAGTTGTCATAATTAGTCCTTTGGTGAATAATTTTAAAAGTTTGAGAAATTACAGTTTTGGTCCCTGGTTTTTTAAAATTGACAAGTTTAGTCCTTGGAATTTCACAATTTGCAAAAATGACCCTTGGTTTATTTGAGATTCACAAGATTGGCCTTTGGATCAATTTTCAGAAATACATTCGTGGTCCTTGGATTTTCAGATTTTTCACATTGGGTCCCTAGATGTTAAATGGATTTCATGTTATATCCTAAGTCCAAGTATAACCACTTAGGCCCAATCCAAACAAACCCTGGTCCAATCTGTGACCCGTTCACCCCGACCCATTTTAACCAAGTCATACCCGGTCAAAGTAATAATAAACCTCACCCATTCACCCCTGTCTTCCCCATTTCTTTTCCCTTGCAATAACATCACCCCAAGAACCCTAGATTCTTTCCCCTTTCTCTGCTTCCCAAAACACTCAACCTGCTGTGACCCCTTTACCCAACTTCACCACACCCCAAACCACCTACAACCTTTTAACCAGATTTACCCAATTCCCAAACCCACTGCACCTTCCCCCATGAATGGCCAAGCTGGCAATCCAAGCTTCAAAAGCCCCATAAACGGCTCAGATATACTCTCATGGGTACCTACCAATTGGATGGTGAAGATTAATGCAAGAAAACACAAAAGCTCAAGCCTTTGAAGACCCTAGACTAGTATAATTAGAACCATTTGTAAGCCTTTGGAAGGCAGTAGGGTTTTTAGTTCTAAAATAGTTTTTTCTTAGTTTTAATTCAGTATTGTAATTTGCCCTTTTTAGTTAATGAAAAAGTTCCTTTTTATCTAAGTTTTACTTTTTGCAATTAAGTTCAAGTTAAGCACATAAGTGCTTAACCTTAACACTGCTCATTTGAAAATTTCAGTGTACTTTTTATAAGCTACTTTAAGTTATTAAGTTGGTTAGTTCAAAAAATTTTTTTTTCAAGTTCAAGTTTTCAAAGCATTTAGCCCTGTACAGGGGTGTTTGGTTTTGGCTCAAGTTTGGATCAAAAACCCATTTTGACCCACTTTGACTCTCAAAGTCAAAGTGGTTCAAGGTCTAAGTAAGTTTTATCAGTGTGTTTAGCTTAGATTACAATTTACAAGGTTTGCAAGTTTGGTTTGAAAAAAAAAAAAAAAGCTCATCTGTTTTTCTGTCTTGAACATCCAAACAGCAGTTAAGCTGCTGTTTGCAGCTACTTTTCCCAGCTTATTTTTGGTCTAAATCTCCTCCAAATCACTTTTCTCACATCTTCACATACCCACCTCAATATGTGTTTACTCTATTTGCCCTTAGTTTAGCTTTAGGTTAGCTTAAAATTACGTTTAAATTCTGTCAAAACCATTTTTAGCAAACTGTTTCAGCAAAGAAATGTCCAAGTGGCCTCCATTCTTAGATTTTTGCTTTGCTTATTACTTAGCCTTAGATTCTAAAATTTTGTATGCTTAAACTAGGCCAGGTAGTGCATTAAAAAGTGATTTTTATTTAATTTTTCAACAGCTTTTTACAGCTTATTTATAAGCTCAAAGTACCCCCCTGTTTAACTGCTCTGGTAACAGTAGCCTGCACATTTTTTTCAGCTTATTTAACATTTCCCATTAGCTTATTTTAGGTATCCTTAGTGCTTATTAGGTGATCTAGGTTAGGTGTCATTTGATTCTAGTTAGCTTAATTAGTACTTATTAGGTGATCTAGTTAGCTTATCACTTTGTTTGTATGCTTAGTACTTTTAGAACTTCCCATATCTCCCAACTGCTTTTCCCTCACTTATTTGCTTTTTAGTTTCTATAGCTTATTTTAGATTAATCTCAGTATTAAAGTGCCTATTTCCATTTTCTCAATTGCTTTATTGTTGCTTATTTGTGCTTAACTTAAAACTGCTAGATGGTGTTTGTTTTTGCTTCTGTCTCCACTGATGAGAATAAGCAGTTCTAAACTGCTTATTCTGTTGGTTTGGTAGAAAGTGTTTTCACAAAAAAGTTTTATTTTCATCTTATTATTAAGTTGCAAAAAGAAAAATTTGAAAAAAAAATGGTTTGCAAAAAGGTGCAGGGGTGGGATTCGACCCCCTGACCTCTTGCTCAAACACACAACACCACGCTCAACTCCAACTGCCCTAGGGTCTTTTCAGGTTTATATTTGCACTACTTAATATTTAAGCACATTTAACAGTTTTAAGCTTATTTGATTCTTTGGCTTTTTAACTGCTTATTTCATAAAGTAGTGTACTCTTTTTCTATTTTTCTTAAAATCAGCATAGCTTAAAGTATTTTCTGTGAAATTTTCAGATTTTTCCACAATCATTTAGTATTTTTAATAATTAAATTAGATTAAATTAGTTTTTAAATCATAATAAATAATTTAAAAGTCGAAAAAATACACGGCTTTTTCCTAAAATTATTTTTAGTCGTTTAGATCGTAGGAAAATTGGTTTCACACCCGTAGCCCTTAAATTGCAAAACTTTTACGTTTTTGGCTCGGGTGGTTGCCGGTTTTTAGCGTTTTTGCATTTTAGCACCTTAGGATGTAATTTAGCGTTGTCTTATTGTTTCTTAGGCTTAGTCGTAGTTTATTTAGTGTTTTCTTTGTTTTACATGCTTTATTTTCATTTCCGTTCTTTAATTTGTAGTGTAATCAAAATCCAAAATTCGTTTAACCATTCAAGTCCTAATCACGAAACTCATCGACACCGTCAATTTCACACCTCGTTGGGACACGACCCGGGGAAATCACTTCCCGGTATCACTTTTATCACACCCGTGAGGTTTGGCACGTTGACCTTTTTCCTAAAGGGTTGATTTGTCGGATTTTACGGTTAATTTGATATTGTTGATATTTGTGTTTTTCTCACACTCACTTCACAACGAATCAAATTTTGGCGCCGCTGCCGGGGAGGTGTGTTGCGACAATATCGTGATTTTTGCGATTAGTGACTTGAAGATCCTTCCTCGTGAAGTTACCATTTTTCATAAAATCCAAAAATACAAAAATACTCTTCTCATTCCTCTTATCCGTATGATTCTATTTCTCTTACCCTCTCGCACCGTTTGATTCTACTCTTCTTCAACCTCAAAACCGTTTAATTCTATCTCTTTAACTCTCTATATGTTTAATTCTTATGTCGACAATCATCAACATCATGGTCACAAGTGTGTGTGTGCGCGGTGTGGAAGGCCTAGTTCAAGCGAATTTTGCAATTTGTGCGAACTATCCATCAAAAAGTCTTTTCAAAGTTATTTCGACCACCCGCCACAACCCGAACCCGTTCAAACGTCGGAGTTACCTCAAGCACCTACCGAGGGTTACGAGGATACTTTCTTTGAATCTAGAACCCGTAATCTAATCGAGCAAATTCAAGCCGATGAAAAAAGGTCGAGAATTAGAATTGATTACGACGAACCCGTTCAAACACCGGAGACCATAACGGAAGTGGTGGAACTTGCTAGCTCTAAGAGCACACCACTTGTCCCAACTCCGGAATCTTCAGAACGTTTTACCGACGATTTCTTTAGGGCTAGAAATGACATGATTCAAAACTTCTTAATTGAACTTCGTCATGATTCAACTTCGGGAAATACCGCTCTTCCTTCCTTATGTGATGTTGTTGAACCCTCGATTCCTATTCCCGAGCCCGAAATATCTTCGTTTGATCAAAATTATTGCTACGGTTGTGGAGACTTGTTACCACAAGGTTTTCGTTGTTACAAATGTATGTGCGAGTGGTGTGGAAACTATCTTGTTAATGGATGTTGTTCGATTTGCGCCGAGAATTCATTCGCTTATGATTCTAACCCAAACTCTTTCAATTATCCTCAAAACAATTTCAACTACCCTCCACAAAATTCATACGAACCAGAACCGTATTTTCATCATTTCAATGATCAAACATCGTTTCAAAATTTCTTTCCCCAATACCCTCATTGTGCTAAGTGTGGGGGTCCTCATGATGATTATCAATGTCAATCGTGGACTTCCGAATTTGACAACATCCAACCCCCACAGTTTCCCGTCATCGATCAATATCCTTGTATCCTCGAAGAACTTTCCGAGGAACAAGCTGCTCGCAACGAAAGATTACTAGCCGATGAGCGAGCAGCTCAAAAGCTTCTCCTATTTAACGAAGCTTGCGTCTCGATGGACGAGGATGAGGAAGATTGGGAGATGACAAAGGACAAGGTGCATACCTCAAGCCCACAAAGTACCGCACATGTCCACTCTCCGCCCTTATCTTGCCTATCTACCATAGAACCGTCGGATAATCTTTTAATGGGGGACGAAAATCTTAGCACTATTCGGAAGCGGAACCGTCTTGTGTTGAGAACCTTGTCCCAAACCCAAGTGAGTCCGAGGTTATCTCCGGTAATATGTTTGATGAGCCTCTTGATGATGATTCTTCCCCTCCTCTTGACATCCCAAACGATCATGTCGAGATGTTCTCCGATTCTGACAACGATTGTACTTCGTTTGACGATTCTTTATCTTATGGAGACATCGATTATGTCGAGGACTTTCCTTCTGAGCTAGTTAGCTTACAGGAGGTGAGAGATTCGATGATCCGGAAATTGAGGACGAGATACTTCGTGAAAAATTGTTCAATGTAAATCTCCTCGTTTCTAAGATCGAATCATTATGTGCTAAACCAGCTTCATCTCCTATCCCCGTTGTGGATAGTGACTATATCTTGGAAAAGCCCGAACCATTTTCTGAACTTGAGGCTTTGTCCAATGATTCTCTTCCGGAATTTGAAGTATTCCACTTTGATGACTTTCATACTGAAAAAGAGAGTAGTGGCATTCCCACTTTTCATCTTTCTCTTTCTGAGTATGAGTCATCCACATTTGAATTGCTTCCTCCTTCCGAAAGGAGTAGGTCTTTCCATGAGGAGTTTCACGGTGAACTCGCTCACATCATTGAGGACGAGCTATTTGAGCAAAATGCTCGCATCCTCTTCTATCCATGAGTAACTCATCTACCCTTGAGGATTTTACCATGGTTGATACTTGCGTTTCATTCCTCTCTGAGGATAAAGTTTTCAAACCCGGTATCTTACCTTTCAAGGGAGTTCATTCTCGGATATTTCTTAAGTCCAACACGGATGTTGTGACTTCTCTTGCGGTGGAAAGATTTACGAACATTCCGTTAATGTTCCTCAAACTAATCTTTTGCCCACCTATCCCACCCGTTGTCAAGTAATTGACACTTTGCCTTCTCCTCCCATTTCTTCTCCATGTCTTAACTCCTACGAGAGTGAAGATACCATCTTTGATCCCGGCATTTCTCATTCTTTTGAGTCGGTTTTATCTCATCGGAGTGGAACTTTCATCACATTCAATGTTTATCCAAACTATTTGAATGAAAGTCCGATAGAGATTTTCTCTTCCACTTGCTTCCCCATGGACCAATGAATGCGGGGATCGAGTCAAGCTAGCGACTCGGGAAACAAAAACAGTAGAACACTATATGGGTTTTCACCGTATTTCGACTTCTTTCTACTTTCTACCACCCTAGTGTGGGGGAGTTCCCCCCCGCTATTGTATAAAGGTTTTAAAAAAAAAAAAACTTTCAAATAATGGCCGTAGTATTTCCCTTTTACGTTCTTTGTTTCGGCATAACAGCCGGTACTTTGAATATTGAGGGCAATATTCATTTCTAAGTGTGTGGGGGAATTCTGAATTTTATCATATGTTTTACCACCCAATTCCCCCGTTTTTGGCCAAAAATTTTTTTTGGAGTAAGTGTTTCACACTTTCTCATTTGGTTATCAGTCCGCCATGTCTGTAAGACTAAAGGATTGGCTAATCCAGGAGCAAACGGCTCTTGGTAAAGATTTATCTAATCCGTTGACGGCTTGCAATTTGCCCAAAATTGTATGGTGTTATTTCACCATATCTTTAATTAGTAAAGAGTTGGCTAGCCCGCAAGGTTATGGCTTGTGGTAAAGGCAGTGGAAAATCCATAATTGGTAATCAGCTCACCAAAGATAATATTGATAATTTATCTTAGAGTTGGCTAGTCCGGAAAGTGCGGCTTACGGTAAAGACAAATCAAAACCGTTGAAAGCTGGTGGTTTGCTCAAAATCACATGGTTATCAGTGTACCATAGTTCTCACTTGAACTAAAACATTTGGCTACTCCAGAAGTAATGGCTTTTGGTAAAGAGACTCAAATCCATTAAGTTTTCTCAAAAGATTGCTATGGACTAGCAATGTTTTGTAGTGGGGGATTTGATGAGTGCGTATTCACTCATCATT
The DNA here is from genome assembly GCA_910596185.1 of Chrysanthemum makinoi. Lineage (NCBI taxonomy): Eukaryota > Viridiplantae > Streptophyta > Magnoliopsida > Asterales > Asteraceae > Chrysanthemum > Chrysanthemum makinoi. The sequence goes on along the minus strand of OU343222.1, from coordinate 63,523,337 downwards.
TTAGGTCAAAACTGAACTGCAAAACATTCAAAAACACTCCGTAATGCATCAAAATACTGAAAATATCTCAAAATTGTGTTTTATATGTTTCGGATGCAAAATGTTTAAAATCAGATGAAAAACGAACAAAGTTTGCATAATTGGCGTTTAGTCCCGTCTTTCAAAATTGGAGAAATAGTCCCCTGAGCACGTAATTTAAAAAGAAAAGTCACCAAAGGTCCTTTTTAAATCATAAGTTGTCATAATTAGTCCTTTGGTGAATAATTTTAAAAGTTTGAGAAATTACGTTTTGGTCCCTGTTTTTAAAATTGACAAGTTTAGTCCTTGGAATTTCACAATTTGCAAAAATGACCCTTGGTTTATTTGAGATTCACAAGATTGGCCTTTGGATCAATTTTCGAAATACATTAAGTGGTCCTTGGATTTTCAGATTTTTCACATTGGGTCCCTAGATGTTAAATGGATTTCATGTTATATCCTAAGTCCAAGTATAACCACTTAGGCCCAATCCAAACAAACCCTGGTCCAATCTGTGACCCGTTCACCCCGACCCATTTTAACCAAGTCATACCCGGTCAAAGTAATAATAAACCTCACCCATTTCTTTTCCTCCAAGCGGCAATAACATCACCCAAGAACCCTAGATTCTTTCCCCTCTGCTTCCCAAAACACTCAACTCTTTGCCAAGGACCCCTTTACCCAACTTCACCACACCCCAAACCACCTACAACCTTTTACCCAGGTTTACCCAATTCCCAAACCCACTGCACCTTCCCCCATGAATGGCCAAGCTGGCAATCCAAGCTTCAAAAGCCCCATAAACGGCTCAGATATACTCTCATGGGTACCTACCAATTGGATGGTGAAGATTAATGCAAGAAAACACAAAAGCTCAAGCCTTTGAAGACCCTAGACTAGTATAATTAGAACCATTTGTAAGCCTTTGGAAGGCAGTAGGGTTTTTAGTTCTAAAATAGTTTTTTCTTAGTTTTAATTCAATGATTGTAATTTGCCCTTTTTTAGTTAATGAAAAGTTCCTTTTTATCTAAGTTTTACTTTTTGCAATTAAGTTCAAGTTAAGCACATAAGTGCTTAACCTTAAAACTGCTCATTTGAAAATTTCAGTGTACTTTTTATAAGCTACTTTAAGTTATTAAGTTGGTTAGTTCAAAAAAAAAAATTTTCTCAAGTTCAAGTTTTCAAAGCATTTAGCCCTGTACAGGGGTGTTTGGTTTTGGCTCAAGTTTGGATCAAAAACCCATTTTGACCCACTTTGACTCTCAAAGTCAAAGTGGTTCAAGGTCTAAGTAAGTTTTATCAGTGTGTTTAGCTTAGATTACAATTTACAAGGTTTGCAAGTTTGGTTTGAAAAAAAAAAAAAAAGCTCATCTGTTTTTCTGTCTTGAACATCCAAAGCAGCTTCGCCGCTGCTTAGTCGCTGTTCTGCTACTTTTGACTTATTTTGGTCTAAATCTCCTCCAAATCACTTTTCTCACATCTTCACATACCCACCTCAATATGTGTTTACTCTATTTGCCCTTAGTTTAGCTTTAGGTTAGCTTAAAATTACGTTTAAATTAGTCAAAACCATTTTTAAAAACATTTTCAAAGAAAAGAAATGTCCAAGTGGCCTCCATTCTTAGATTTTTGCTTTGCTTATTACTTAGCCTTAGATTCTAAAATTTTGTATGCTTAAACTAGGCCAGGTAGTGCATTAAAAAGTGATTTTTATTTAATTTTTCAACAGCTTTTTACAGCTTATTTATAAGCTCAAAGTACCCCCTGTTTAAGCTGCTTTCTGTAGCATGATTAGCACGCACATTTTTTGACTTATTTAACATTTCCCATTAGCTTATTTTAGGTATCCTTAGTGCTTATTAGGTGATCTAGGTTAGGTGTCATTTGATTCTAGTTAGCTTAATTAGTACTTATTAGGTGATCTAGTTAGCTTATCACTTTGTTTGTATGCTTAGTACTTTTAGAACTTCCCATATCTCCCAACTGCTTTTCCCTCACTTATTTGCTTTTTAGTTTCTATAGCTTATTTTAGATTAATCTCAGTATTAAAGTGCCTATTTCCATTTTCTCAATTGCTTTATTGTTGCTTATTTGTGCTTAACTTAAAACTGCTAGATGGTGTTTGTTTTGTACATCTCCCTGATGTGAATAGCAGTTCTAAATTTGCTTATTACATTGGTTTTGGTAGAAAGTGTTTTCACAAAAAAGTTTTATTTTCATCTTATTATTAAGTTGCAACAAGAAAAATTTGAAAAAAAAATGGTTTGCAAAAGGTGAGGGGTGGGATTGACCCCCTGACCTCTTGCTTAAACACACAACACCACGCTCAACACCAACTGCCCTAGGGTCTTTTTGAGGTTTATATTTGCACTACTTAATATTTAAGTACATTTACAGCTTTTAAGCTTATTTGATTCTTTGGTTTTTTAACTGCTTATTTCATAAAGTAGTGTACTCTTTTTCTATTTTTCTTAAAATCAGCATAGCTTAAAGTATTTTCTGTGAAATTTTCAGATTTTTCCACAATCATTTAGTATTTTTAATAATTAAATTAGATTAAATTAGTTTTTAAATCATAATAAATAATTTAAAAGTTCGAAAAATACACGGCTTTTTCCTAAAATTATTTTTAGTCGTTTAGATCGTAGGAAAATTGGTTTCACACCCGTAGCCCTTAAATTGCAAAACTTTTACGTTTTTGGCTCGGGTGGTTGCCGGTTTTAGCGTTTTTGCATTTTAGCACCCTAGGATGTAATTTAGCGTTGTTTTATTGTTTCTTAGGCTTAGTAGTAGTTTATTTAGTGTTTTCTTTGTTTTACATGCTTTATTTTCATTTCCGTTCTTTAATTTGTAGTGTAATCAAAATCCAAAAATCGTTTAACCATTCAAGTCCTAATCACGAAACTCATCGACAACCGCCAATTTCACACCTGCGGAAATCCACCCGGGAAATCACTTCCGGTATCACTTTTATCACACACGTGAGGTTTGGCACGTTGACCTTTTTCCTAAAGGGTTGATTTGTCGGATTTTACGGTTAATTTGATATTGTTGATATTTGTGTTTTTTCTCACACTCACTTCACAACGAATCACGCCCCAACTTCATGAATGGGAGTGATTGATAATGAAGGAGAAGAAGAAGAATGAGTGGGTAAATCATTTAAACAAAATTCAAGAGAGTGCGTACTTTGAGAAAACAACTTCTGAATAGATTCTGAAGACTTACCACCAGTAGAAGCCCTATTGGAATCTACATGGTCACTCCTTAACTTCTTACGAGGATAAACAAGACCAGTGCCAACTTTCCTCCTTTTTCTTCGAAAGCCTGAAGCCACATCACAAGCAGACACCGAAAAGGCACCAAGAGTAGCTCCATACACCAAAAGATCAGCTTCGGCAGTAGAATGAACATGTCGCACAATATTCACACCCACAGAATCATCACATAACCTAGAAGCCCCGGCTTCCAAATCGGCAACCACATTCCCATCAGCCCCTAACTCATCAACAGAAGATGGAGGGGCAAGAGAAACAGTTCGGCCTTCAATTAGTTTCAGCAACGAAAGCTCATCTTCTTCCAATGGAAGAATATCAACCCTCAGCTTCATAGGATCCTTCATTTGAACCAAAGATAGCAAATCCATCGCTGCAAAGAGTAGAAAAACAAGAAACACGGTTTAAACAAAAAAAATGAAGAAACATAATGTGGTATACCCACCCCGATCATCTTCTTCATAGAATACAAGGTAAAAATCTTCGCCCAAAGTATAATTATGACTTAACCCAACCAAGCAAAGAAAGGGCTCTAAAAATTTGTGAAAAGGAGAAGCATGGGAAACCAGGGAAACAACATTCCCAACATCAAACTCAGCATCCCCAGGAGTAGCGTCCTTAGGAACGCTTCTTCCAACATGGAAGGGATTAATAGCAGGACAAGCAAAGGAGTCAACCCAGAAGAAATGGTCATTCCAACTTTTAAGAGAATCAATGGGCTTAGTATAGCAAACGCCAAAACTATCAACTCGTTTACTAAAAGAAAGCCAACCATTTTTTTGAGACTGAACATAAAAACACCTAAATAACCCAACTGAGGGTTTGATGCCAAGAGCAAAACAAAGAATCTCAAATTGAGAAACTTTAGCAACACCAATAACAGAAAGTTGCGATATATGGACGCGATAATAGTTAAGGACAGAAACAAGGAATACATATAAAGAAAGACGGAAGTTAGCATATTCAAAAAAGCGGGTATATACACCAATCTTCCCATCTGGTGCCTCTTGAATAGTCTGATCAGGATCAGGCAACTCCGGATGAACAAATTTCGGAATTGAATATTTAATACAAAAGCGATCAAGTGCCCCTGTGAAAGCTTAGACTTAGCAGATGCAAAAGTACCCATAACGGAAGAGGAAAAGGAATTAGAACCTAACCTGGAAAAGCAACCTGGATGACAGACGCAACCAAAGGAGATTAGATCGAAAAGAAGAAGAAGTACCGCTTGCAAATAAAGAAGAGTAAAAGAAAATTGGGGCAAGGGAAAAGTAAAGGGTATTTATACAAGGAGGTCGCTGGCGTCCCCTAACGAAGGACACGTGTCAAAAAGCAACCCGATCCAACAGTGAGTAATCAAGAAGAAAAAAGCAAGGCTAGTGAAAAGACGCAGGACCCACCGGGTCCAATCAGCCAGAAAATGAAGGGTCAGGAATTGTTCACGCTGCGTAGCACGTAAAATAAGAAGGAAAATGTCATAAGGACGCTTCAAAGATACGAAGCAGAAACGACTCCGTCAAACTTAAAGTCTAGCAATATTCACCGCACGCGACAAATATCCGCGTGCAATAAATATGCCAGACTGGGGGGACTTGATGACGTAGCAGCCCCTAAAAAAGGGGAACATCATAAGGGAATTTCAAAAAAGGCATGGAAAGGGAAAGTGCTCAGTTAACTCAAGTCTAGTAATATCCACCGCACACGACAATATTTGCACGTAATGCACACACTAGACTAGGGGGACTTGATGACGTATAGCACGTATAACAGGCCCACTAGGCCCAATACGTACTATACACATACTGGGCCCTGGCCCAACAACAATGAGAATAACCATGAAAACTGGACCAACAGTAAGCCCAACAATGAAATTGGCTATAGTCCAAGTCAAAAGACGCACGCGGGATACTTAGCAGGCCGAACCTCCGGCCACTGAGGGTATCATGTGTCCGTATCCACGATTAACACGGAACCTTATCCGGCAAGGGTCCGGCTCCGGCAATTAACCATTATATGCGAGTAACTAGGAAACCCTAGCGTTAAGCCCTCGCCTATAAAGGGGCTCTAATCCCCATACAAGGTACAACTTTCTCTCTCATAATTACACACACATATACTCTTACTTCTCTGTCAAGAATGTGTACTTACTCTCACACCGGAGTCTAATCGTGGGGTCCGTCCCCACGGTAAGGCTAACAGTTTACTCTTGATGTACAGGGAAATCAATTAAACTACTTGGATTAGTACAAGATCAGCCCGCCAGTAGCTTGTTAGCCCAACCCAACAAGCTACACTAACACCAATTACAACCCGTCACATTTTTTGTACTAACATACTCCAACTGTGACAACCATGTTTGATGCTATCAGAAAAGAAGCTATTGATTACGTTGTTGATTGGAATGAAGGTTCTTTATATCAAGTAACTGTTCCTTACAAGGATCATTGTGTTGTTAACATGGATAGAAATGAGTGTTCTTGTAGGAAGTGAGAGTTGACTGGAATACCATGTAAACGTGTTGTAGCTGCAATATACAACATGAATGAGGATGGAATGGGAGTTTGTATGAGTGGGCTCATGTTGCTTACAGACTAGAAACATGAGCACATGTATACTCATTCAAGATCAACTCATGTAGTGGCAGAGACTACTGGCCAATAGTTGAGTCTAAAACAATAATAATACCGCTTATTCACAAACCCTAAGTTGACAGGCCACCAAAGAAGATGAAGAAGTCAGTTGATGAGCTTGCAAATCAAAGTTGTTCAGTTGTTATGCAGTGATCTTTGAACAATATGAATTCTTTTAAGTGTCATGACTTTTGGATTATAAGTAGTAACTCTAGTAGATGCAAGATATTCTTACCATTCACAGTTTTCATGTAATAACTATATTTTTATTTAGTGTTTGGTAAATGTGACGTGTCTATGTTTGTTTAATCATTTTATGTTTGTTGAATATAACCTTCTAAAGTCAACTGTCATGTAGTGCATGTTTGCTTACTTTGACATTCTAAAGTCAATTATTATGTAATGTATGTAAGGTGGGTATTTGGCTAGAAATCGTGCAAATTCTCATGGATACACTCATGCCAAACACCCCATTTATCCAATGTAATCATAACTCCCATTTAGAAATTGCATTTTGAATTTCTAAAGTCAAACTTAAAATGCTAAATGGGAGTTATGTATACACTCATGCCAAACACCCCCTTTCTATTAGTTTGTGCATTTGCAGACTACTAAATTTCATCAGTGGAAATGTTAGACTAATTGGTGTGCATAGTGGTCTAGTATGTTGCATCAATTTTATTGATGTTAATATAAGTTCACTTTAGCAATTTACAACCAAACATAGATCAGTAACATAAATAACCAAAATTTTATTGATCATAATAGTTGTTGACGACCATTACAAATTTTCCTATCATCTAAACATACAGTTAGCTAGAACCACTACTTTCCCTACCATCCCTTTCCTTTAAATGTTTAAATACAGCTTCAAGATTTGTTATCCTCGTTCCCAAATCATCAACCTTTGATAACCCGGTATCCGTAGCCTTTTGCTTCTCCTCCGTAAAACCCAAAAGCTCTTCATAGTAGTACTTTTGTTCCCTCAGCCAATTCAGAATCTTTTCTCTCAACTCCTTAGGTATCTTCCTATACGAACCATATTCAGTAATTGGTTCATCGCCAAATCCCTCAAGAACTAAATCAGAGAGAAAATAGTTGTCTAAAACTTTTTCCCACTCCTTTTCATCAGACCCAATGTACAACGCCTTCCCCTTATCATATTTTGCCATCGTTAGTGGTTTTGTTCATTGGGATTATGTGTGTTTTGGGGGGAAATAGGGTTGGGATGTGTGTGTGTGGTTTTGTAAATTTAAATAAGCGGGTTAGCTACGAAAATGAATAGTCCACAAGCAATCTCTTCAGTGCCATGTGTTTTAGGCGGGAAAAGGGACGAAACGCGTAAAGATAAGTTAAGACATTGCAAATTTTGTCCTTGAAAAAAGGCGTCCTCGACAATGGCGGGAAACGAGTGAAATGGCAATAATACCCTCAAGGGTGGGGCCATGTAACAGGAGAACTAATGCCCGTTAGCAAATAGTGCCTTTCCGTGCCTGTTTTGCAAAAAACGAAAACATTAGTGGTTGTTTTGCAACAAATTTTGTCTCGGGGTAATCCTTGCGTTTTCGGGAAACATTAGGGACATAATTTAAAAATATATTTGCTTAAACCGTAAAATCTTAAAAATGCATGTTATTAGATTAAAATACCTTTACTTATAAAAATCAGCACAGTTTATTAAATATTTAAATAATTAATTACAAATCATTAACCATATTCACTCTCATTTACTCACACTCATGTATGCATACAAAAAGAAGTTGCACAAACAATTTAACGTTAGTATACATCGTCGCTGCTATGTGCGGTTAATCATCTGGTTTTCGAACAAAGCTAAAACTTATAAATCGAAATGTTATTTTACAGTGTAGATAGACAATATATAGTTGTTGCGGATATTCTTATTACCCAAGTCTCATTCGGCCAACTAGACTTATGGATTTGAGAAAACCGTCACATATGTTAATAGGGTCGAGCTCTCCCTTTAAAGAAATTGGCATTCTCAAGAAGTCAACATGAAAGATATGTCAAAAGATAAAGTTTTAACAACCGTACAACGAAAGCGCTACCAAATATTTAAATTTGAATCATGGTATCGAGTGGGACATTAATTGATATGTCAAAGATTTATATAGGAATTGATTTACACACATTAAGTATTGATTGAGACAATCTAATTTATACATTGGATACGTATACAATATTATTATCGAGAAATTTTCATTTGCTTACTATTATTCTAGTGCTTACCAATGGATTAATCCCCATCATCCATTTAGTTTGATCTAATGGTGATGATTAACCTAAGATTTAATAGATAAACCTGTCCATGTTTTTTTTCGTGTCTTTTTGTCTTGCTTTTTTATTTCTATTTTTTTTGTCTTTTTTTTAGATTCACGTTTTTTTAGTTAACGTTTTGTTTTTTTCTTTTATTTTAATTCACGTTTTTTTTAATTCACGTTATTCACGTTTTTTTAACTTCGCGTTTTTTTCATCGCTTTCATACATTTCGCATGTTTTCATACGTTTTCGTCCATTTTCATACATTTTCGTCATTTTCATACATTTTCGTCAAGTTTCATAGGTTTTCGTCCGTTTTCTTCCATTTTTCATACGTTTTCGTCCGTTTTCATACGTTTTCATCCGTTTTCATACGTGTTTTTACGCACCTTTCTAATATGGCTCGTCCCGGGAAAGCGCTGGCAACAACAGAAAGGAAGGGGTCCATGTAGCAGTTGCACCCCCTCCTCTTAGTCAATGGGGCAGCAGGTTTGGCATCTATTACAAAAGAGAAAATCCACTTCAGATAACCACGCCTCTGCTAAGCAGCGTATGGAATGGCCGAGAGCGGACCTTATTGGATATATAATCCAAGTCGAGAATAGAGTTACTTTAGTAGTGATTTCCCTGTTCTAGTGCAAGACGCAAGGAGAATCACGAGCGGAGCGGTCTGGATAAACGTGCAATGCCCCGTAGGGAGATCTAGCTTATTGGTCTGGCGCTTTCGGGTGCTTGCCAGTTCTGAATGACTTCACTTAGCTTGTCATGTTCTTACAAGAAAGAATCTCTTCTCCGAATCGAATCTACGCATATCAAATTCAGTAAAGACTTGAATAGATGCCTTCCCTCAAATATAGTTCATCCTGTTGATGGCAAACGGTGGTCTTATCCTCTTTTACTTATACAAACAAGATATCTGCTAAAGTAAAGACGAGCCTGTCTAGGAGGTTGGCGAAGTCTCGAAAAAAGGCTCCTCGAGAAAGGGTGCGACAAGCTTTCATACGTTTTCGTCCGTTTTCATACATATTCGTCCGTTTTCTAACATTTTTGTCCGTTTTCATACGTTTTCGTCCGTTTTTAAATGTTTTCGGCCGTTTTCAGACGTTTAATACGTTTCAGAATATCACAAGTGATATTCTGAATATCACAAGTGATATTCTGAATATCACAATTCATATTCTGAATATCACAAATGGTATTTTGAATATCACAAATGGTATTTTGAATATTACAAGTGATATTCTACAATATTTAGATGATCACAAGTGCTGTGATATTCAGAATATGAATCACAAGTGATTTTCTGAATATCACAAGTGATTTTCTGAATATCACAAGTGATTTTCAACTAATTTTTTGTAACATGAAATCACGAGTGATATTCAGAATATCACAAAACGATATCTAGAAAATCACAAGTGATACTCATAATATCACAAAGTGATATTCAGAAATCCACAAGTGATATTCAGAATATAACAAAGTGATATTCAGAAAATCACAAGTGATATTCAGAAAATCACAAGTGATATTCAGAAAATCATAAGTGATATTCTGAATATCACAAAATATGACTTGTGATAGTCAGTAACGTATGAAAATGGATGAAAACATAAGAAAACAGACCAAAACGTAAGAAAACTGACGAAAACGTATGAAAGCGTAAAAACAGCGCCTCAAAAAGCGGACTAAAAGCGTATGAAAATACACTAGCAATGAATATGGGACCTGTAAAGAATCGGGACCCACAAAAGAATCGAGACTCACATTATATAGCACAAAATTGTAGCCAATTGGCTACAATAAATTGTATCTAATATATTCCCATATATATATATATATATATATATATATATATATATATATATATATATATATATATAGGGGGGGGTTAATGTGAGATCATATAAAGTTGTAAAATAAGATCAAGTCTTAAAACCACTAAAACATATATAAATAACAATTTTAGCAATAATACACAAAAATATAATATTTTAATACAAATTAACATTTTAAAAACTAATAACCAAATGATACATGAGTTTGAATTAGTGATACACCTGATACATATTACACTAACAAATATTCCAAAATCATCGATACACATACAAAAACCCGATACACATTACACTTCTAATCAAAGTGTATCACCTAGGTTTCGTAAATTTTAAAAAAAATCTATCAAAAATTTAACATTTTTAGTTGTAGTTGATAAAAAAATATTTTTGTTATAAGGAGAGTGTCACTTGTCAAATTTTAGATTGATCTCATTTTAACAACTTTAAGATTGATCTTATTTGATCTAGATTATATATATATATATATATATATATATATATATATATATATATATATATATATATATATATGTATATATATATATATATATATATATATAGAGTTAGGATCAAATAAGAAGATTACTTAAAATAAGAAGGAATAAGAAGAACTATAACCGCAAATCTGAGATGCACCGACCTAAATTAGATGCATCCCTATAATCTTAGATGCATTATAACGCACAATAGTGTGTTTTCTAGCTTTTAATCATATGCATATACGTATATTAGATGCATTTCATGATTTCTCTTGTTTTTTGTTCCTCTGCACGCGTGCGAAATCATGAAAATCAATTTGCACCATCTATACATCAAATTAACTTTTGAAACTCAAGATGTTGCATCTATATGAATAGAAATGCATCTAATGTAAGTCGTTGCATCTCAAATGCGTGGTTTTGGTCACTTCTCACCACTTCTTATTTTAATTTACTTCTCACTGGATCCCTACTATATATATATATATATATATATATATATAAGAAAGACAAAAAGACAAGAAAAAAAACATGGACTTAGTTTTATATATTAAATCTTAGATTAGTCCTCACTACTAGATCAAACTAAATGAATGATGAGAATTTGTCCCTTGATAAACATGAATTTGTGGATAAGCAAAATAAAGTTACTCTATTATTATCTTATCTTAATTACTTTTATTTAAAGTGTGCAAATACAAATTGAAATATGCAAACCATTTCTTATAATTGATTGGCCGCTTAACAACTTTGAGGGTAAGTCTTCATTCAATGATTATTAAACAACATGAAGTTTTCTGAAAAATTGATTTTTTGCATATATGTGAAACTGGTTTCAATTTGTCCAATAAATTCTGTTATGAACAAAGAAAATATAATGGCCCAAAGTCAAACGGTACATCGACGCTATAAAGACATTTGGTCAATGGAATTGCTACGAGTATTACTCCGTATATGACTTCCATTTCATCATGTTTTGCTCAAAATTCTTCTATTCAATAGTTGAATGTTCTTGATTCATTTTCTTGCTAAAGTAACTTCAAAAGCAAAACTACTAGAAAGTCAGCAAAAAAACTCATAAAAGCCACATACTTGCATATAAAAAAAGACCCACTAGGTAAATAGTCAAAACTCCAAACGAATGTAACACAAAGTGTTGTTAGATATGCTCAATTGGTTAAACTTACTCCAGAATCTAACGTCCTAAACTCAGATCGGGCATTTTGCGGGTGGACACAAACTCAGAGCATCGACCGTCTCAACATCAGGTGAGATTACTCTAGTCTTCGTAAAAAAAATATACTCAACCTGCAAAGAATAGATCTAAGAAGAGTGTAGGATTATTTTGTGGATGTTTTATTGATGTAACATGAGGCTCACCTAACAGCATATTAAGACACTGATGATTGCTGAGAATCAGACCATAACATTGCCGTTGACAGAAGTGCAACTGTTGCAGTTTCAACACGAAGGCGATGTGGCCCAAGCCCAACTGCTGTTGCTCCTGCTTCTAGTATCGACTTTACCTCTGTTTCTGTGAAGTCTGGAATAAAATATTGACAAATGTAACATCATAATGACATGCTGTAGCCTTGAAATAAAATTACCTCCAACCCGTAATACAGCAAAGTTTCAGGAGGAAAAAAACATAAGGAAAAAACTTAACTACCTTTGGCATGGATCTTTTCAACTTTAATAAAAATTGACTGTCAAAAAGATGACCCCATAGAGAAATTTTATGGACCAAAATTAATGCTATCAATTGTTAAATATTTTGTACCATGATATAAAGCTAAAAAATGCTATATAGCCATTATGATGCGTAGGGACAATTAGACAGGTTCGGGATCTTTTCTTTTATAGTTGTATTTAAACCTGAAACGGACTCTAATGATGTTGTTAGCGAGCAAAATATCATCTATAAGAATTTTGTAGTTATATATCTAATCAATAATCATAGAGGTTAAAAGCACCATAATCACTATATGGTTGACCCCATTTGCACCGGTAATTTGTAGCAATATTCAAGATAACGATAGATTGTTGCATCCAAGGTTTTTTTGGTCATTTACCAAGTAATTTTCTATAATTTTCTTAGAAAAACTCTGGTTTCATATTAAATTATGAGAAATTCCTTTTTAATAATTTTAGAATTTTATTAATACACATGTAATGTTTATCATACACAGTTTGAATATGACAAGAAATTAAATATAACAGGAAGAATCAAGGAAGTATATAGACATGCTATTTTGATGTGGCGTAAGACTTTAATATTATATAAAAGAAAAGGGGAAAAGCAAAACAAGATTGACTTCTGTTAATTTTCTTAGAAAAACTCTGGTTTCATATTAAATTATGAGAAATTCCTTTTTTTAATAATTTTAGAATTTTATTAATATACATGTAATGTTAATCATACACAGTTTGAATATGACGAGAAATTATATATAACGGGAAGGATCAAGGAAGTATATAGACATGCTATTTTGATGTGATGTAAGACTTTAATACGAGTTTTTTGTTTGACTCTTGTAGTTTGAAAACAATAATACACAAATCTAGTAGTTTTAGAAAAAAATACAAAATAAAGTACTTTTCTCTCTTTCATTTTTTTTAAGCTGTAATATTATTAGGGTGTGGTCACAAGAATAATCTACATAGACAATGCTTCAAACTTTATCGTTTCATCTGCATATACGTTTTCTTTGTGATGCTTCTTGTACTTTGAAACTTAACGTTTTGTTATTGTGGCTTATATCCAATCACTATAGTTGGTCGGTTGGTCCCATGATTTTGCTTAAGGCTTTTATTGTAGAATGTAATATCATCAAAAGAAATGAAAAAGAAAAGGATTTTTGTTTTGCGTTTGTGAAGATAAACGAAAATGATACTATGATACTGTAATTAATTTTCAAAGTACCACTATTGTGTATATATGTTTTCTAACTACAAGAGTCCAACAAAAAACTTTAATACATAAAAGAAAAGGAGAAAAGCAAAACAAGATTGACTTCTGTTAATTCAAGCTAAAAATAAGTCATTTATTATTGCCACATTTAATTTTATTTTATTTTCCCCCTTTATCGCAACATTTTCAAATATCACTCATACAGTATTCCTGCAAAATACTGTATAATAATAACAAGGTAATTGTTATCTGTGCTTACAGGTATCTTGTTGTCATTTTGTTGATTATACAAAAAATAAAATAAAAATGACATCTTGTGCATCTCGTAAATACTACTGTACTAAATACTACTGTTCATGATAAGTGTCATCTTTAGAATTCGGTAAAATTGGAAAATTATGAACATTGTTCTTAGGACACAACAAGTGGCTAGTGTAGGTGAGAGAAAGAGAGAACTAACCGCCTTCAGGTCCAATGATAATCGAGCTAACACTCTCTTGTTGAGACAAAGACAAAGCATTTAAAACCGGTGTAGCCTCTGCTGCGGCAATAAAGGATAGTTTTGATTGTGAAACCTAAAGGAATAACAAAAAGTGAGACATGAGTGTATAACAAAGAAATAGATTACATTTAAAACAATTGACTAATCGTTCTTTGTTTTAATGATACAAGATATTGAACTTCCCACATACAAACTGACACAACTGACTTACTATAGGTAAGAGGCCACCAACTTTCAAAGGAGGGTTTAAAGTCATTTCATTCAGCCGTTGGCCTACAATATAGGTTAGCAATTTACAGAAATTAAGCTAATAATGCATGAATACAAATAATAAGGTGGTTATGCAAATACTACCACTGTAGAATGGCAAACTTTAATTTTGAGTTGGGCATATAGAAATACAAATATGATACATTACATTGTTTAGCTGCAGCCAATATGACTAGTTGCAACCTGTCCACTCTGTTCTCAGATATTGAAGGAGAGCGTGCAGTCAATAGTGGCGTTACACTGCTTGCTCCAAGCTCCTATAATTTTTAAGGTATACAAATTAACCTGCAGCGATTGCAAAACAGAAGTTCTATAGAGGTAGCAAAATGGGTGGGTCAGGCTGGTTGGGGGAAGGTGTCAAATTGGATTCATGTTAAAATGGGTCACTGTTAGCATGGGCCAAAACACTACAGGTTGACCCACAAACACTCATGTCCATCTTTAGATAGATAAATAATGTGTTTTATTGATTCGAGAAACACTATTATTACAATAAAAATCTAAATCCTTATACGAACAATGTCAACAACATTGACTGCATTACACAAAATAGTTTGGGCGACTTTAATCCGTCCGTCTCAGTCAAGTATTTGAACCGTTCCTATGTAGATATTTTTTAGGAGAAATTCCATATATCCCCCTTAAAGCTTAAAAAAATGCATAATATAGTAACCGAAAACATGCTTTAATAGAACTGTACCTTATGAATTGGATTCTTGTGTTTCGGTTATATATGCAAATTTCCATGTCTTTAGGGGTAAATGCAATTCCCCTTTTTTTATTTTTAACATGTTTATGATACATAAAAACGAACAGGCTAATAAGTAAACGGTTCAAAATTGCCACCTAAGTTCTAGTAAAATATGACTCAGTTACTCCATTTAACACATACTGTGCATTTCTCTATTAGCCAGTCAGATCGACCACCTTTCAGAGTACCTACATAAACAAAATCTGTAAGTCAAGGAAGACACACAAGCAATAAAAAACATCAAATAATCACTGTAATTACTAATTACTGGCCATAAAACTGACCAAACGCAGCAAACACATGCTATTGGGTTGTATTAGTAGATACTAATTTTGGATCCTCAAGTGCAACTACATCTGCTCCAGTGCGGTCAATCCTCTCTATGCACCCTTCAACCAAACCTCCTTTTCCATTGAAGAGCTCTATCCTTGCAAGATTTTAATTTATGAAAAAGAAATTCAAATAAATCAAGTGTGAGAAGTAAATTGTCTTACAAAGTTTGTAACACCTTTTACGATTAGTTACAGGTAGCAAGTAGGAACATTTGAGATGCGATTTCTTACAAACCATCCCCAAGCAAAAAAGATAATTAATCAGAAAAATATACAAAAGTTGAACACACTCTTTCCTCCAAAAGTTGCCTACTGGAAAATTTTGGACTTATAAAGTACATGGAGTTGTATTCCTTATAATCCTACCGCCCATGGAGGAGCTATGGGTTAAACTTATAGATGAGATCATAGTTGTATGCTTGTGTACCTTGTGATAACATACTGATATGAACCGGATCCGATTAACAATGGTTGAATCACCAATCCATTCATAAAATTCAGCATAACATGTTATATCCCTAATACCCTATTTATAGATATCTAAACAAGAATTCATTTCTAACCAACCTCTAATTCCTTGTCTTTGTTTAAATAAGACTTATCTAAAGTATTGGAATAAGGAGTATGATCATATCACATATATGACCTTGCTGTGCATAAGAGTGATCTTTAGTTCTGAACTTATCAAGCTCGATGTTGGAGGTGGACAATTTGAAGCGAATTAAACATTTCAACACAGCAAATATTTTTGCGAGATTACCTTCGTATTAAGCATTCACACATCAATTTTTCATTCCTGGAGAATTTTTATGAAGTCTTTAACAATCAACCGACACCTTGTGATCAAACAAAAATAAAGCATTTTCTTACATGGCATCATAAAAGCAGGTGTCTCTGTGTGAAAAGAAAAGATAGGCTGTGACAACCAAATGAGTTTTGACTTCGAGATTGAGAGAACCAAAGAATTAACTTTTCTTTGATGTTTTTCTTGTTAATCCCAAAAGAACTACGCATTATTCATACGAAGTGAACATCCCACTGAATGTAGTTTCGGATGAGGTGAACAACTGATGAAGTAAAACCAACGACATATGGTACTATGGTGTTCAACAATCCAAAAACACCCAATCATTCATTAAGTTCTGAGGGTTCATGCATTAGGCATCATTTCTAGGCAGACAAGCAACACAATCTGTAAAATGATTGTGACTGTGTTATATCATGGATGAATGGTTCTCTATGTACATTCTGCACATTGGGTTGCTTGTCTGCTTAGAAATGATATCTAAACCTTAAGAAGTTAGCGAATGCATTTATTTTTAGAGTCTAAAGAATAAAACCCATGTAGATTGCCGTATGTTGGCTGATTTACTGCACCAATTGCTTACCTTAATGAGATCCCATAAAAGTTATGCGTACAAAAAAGGCATATGGTGTCAAAGTTAAGTTTGGTTCTTTGGTTCTTAGATCCCATAAAATAAAACCCTATCAGTCATCACAGCCTATCTTCCCAACAACTGAAAACCCACCTCTATGATGATTTGAGAGAAACTGTTTGTAATCATTCGATCAATATATGTGTTTGATGTAGAAATCATTATCATGGAATCAAATTAAACTATGATGTTGGGTGCTAGATGATGGTGATGCATGCAGCAGAAAGGAAACACGTTTTCTTAAATCCATGGCAGACAGATAAAAGATGAAGTTTTGGTTGCTGATGTTAACACCAGGCATAAAGAAAAATTACAATTCTTCACTGCAAATAAAAAGCTTTTAAAACTAAACAAGATGGTAACTGACTTCGTCTTATAGTATTATGTCAATATCTCAAATTACAACCACCTTGCATAGTCTTTTTATTTTTTTTACCTTATATACTGTGTGTTAAAGAACATCCAAACAAGACAAGTAATTGATTATGGTGTTAAGCAATAGAGAATTAGCAAATAAATCAGAAATCAGGAAACCCAAATAAATTGCACACACAATAGTCGTTATAGAAGAAATCAAGGAATAAGATTTGTTGTTGTATCATACTCAAACGGATTATAGTATCATACATCCTTTTGTTACTTAAAATAATACTTCCTACTTTGTTTTAAAGTGTCGTGTTTATAGGTTTTGACCGTTCGATTATGAAGTTTGCGAACTTATCAAAATCTATTATGCTTAGATTCCACTAAGCTTGAATGGGAATCTATTCCTTTACATGACTAAACACTCTTATGCTCGGCGAGTCCATCCTAAGTCCCGACTATGCATTGCATCTTATTGATTTAATATTTTCAGTGATGTTTACAGCATGCTGACTATGTTTTGTATCAGGAATAAAAATATTTAAAGTATCAATTGTTATAACATTTCAAACAAACGTTGTAGGTTGTAACTCGATATGATGTCAAGGTTCATGTTTTT
This sequence comes from Chrysanthemum makinoi, assembly GCA_910596185.1. Lineage (NCBI taxonomy): Eukaryota > Viridiplantae > Streptophyta > Magnoliopsida > Asterales > Asteraceae > Chrysanthemum > Chrysanthemum makinoi. The sequence continues at coordinate 63,505,633 of OU343222.1, read as the reverse complement.
CACCATGAAAATGGTCTAGACCGAAGGGTATTGCGTACCAACCTTAAACAGTATTTGAAGGGCAAGGGTGTTTTTATCAAATGCTTTGGTGCTTTCATAAGTATTCTCTTAGTTTTTTCATATATGAATATGAATCAATAAATAAGAGCAATATATCCAGATGATAGACCTATCAATAAGCACTAAACTATTATTAAAAATCTAAAACAACTTCAGTGCCCCGAGATATCTCTCGATTACTGATATGAATAAAACTAACAATAGTCAATATCTAAACTAGACTACTCTATACATACAAAACTTTGGGACAATTTTCTCTTCTTTCTTCTTGTTCATTCTCGATGCAAAGTACATACTTACACAGTAAACAATAACAACTACTACTTCCTAGACTCTAGGACACATGAATGACAACATGAGAACATGGGTGACTCTACCACTACTTACTAGACTTTAGGAATAATAAGAAAAACATGGGAGCACGCATGCGACAGTTAACTAAGAATTGGTCTCCATATGAGCATGGAATTCGGTCCCATGAAGAGGAGGTGACCAAGTCAAGATTTATTCAGAAAACTAACACCCAAACTAAAGGAAACTTGATTTTCCACTTGTACTGGTAGCCCGCGTATCAGTTACACATTTGATCAACTTTCTTTGATTGAAGTTGAATCACAACATAAGTGACATTCTATATTTCTCTGCTCGATTGTTTTAGTTTCTATCTATTATTCTAACAAAGCCAACAAGATAACCAATGCTCTACCACTGTGGACGTATAGTCCGGACTGGGCCAGGAATGGGTCAGGCCCGGCAGACAGCGACCCACTCTACGCCTAAACCCTAATCCATGCCCTATAAATACATGGCTGGATCTCCTTCTCAAGGACACAATACACAAGATGACAGGTTACTCTAACCCTAACTCATCACATCGCACCGATACTAACTTGACCGTCGGAGGTGGACCCGGGGCTACGGCCTCGGGTCCACTCCTAACGGGTTCTCTTTGTTGACAGTCTACTTAGGGCTCGAGAAGACGACGAACGGCCAAGGAGAGTCGTCGAATCCAGCCAGCGCCCAGATTATGTATCAACAAGTTGGCGCCATCCGTGGGACCACGAATAAACTATGTTTCGTGTTCTCATATTACCGAAAGCAGAAATCAATTTCTATAGTCGGTAACTCTAAATCCCTATAATCGATTGACCGTATATTCTGATATAGAATATTCGCACATTTAAAGTATAGTCTTACATGCATGCTTTAAAGTGTCATTCGCAATTAATGCTTTAAAATACCATTCGCAATTAATACTTCAGATACAGTGAAGATACATGCATGCATATATTCATTATATAATCTAACTGTACATGCATTATATTCTCATGATCATACAAATATAAGGATCATGATATTTCTTTACATAAGATACAAGAAAAGAAAAGTCCGCACGATCGAACCTATTTTATATTTTAGTCCGCACGATTGGACCTAAGAAAATATCCGCACGATCAGAACTATTTTATTTTTAGTCGCTTGAATCTTGTTTTTACGGTTGGTAGGCACGTTCGCGCCGAACAACGCAGATCACGATAAATCTACCCGCATTAGGCGTGCGTTCGGACATCTTCAGCGAGAAGGCAGCGTGCGGCGCAAACACACGATGCTAGTCAATCGTCATAAGCGCCATCGGACAAAGGCGTGGGTATAAACATCTGCGATCATCCACAAACGTTCGAGTCTATGCGGTTACGATAAATCCATCTGCGTCTATTAGTCGCGGCCACGGTACATCCATCCGGGTTTTTTTCTTTAAAAAAAAAGAAAAAAAACAATTAAATTGTTTATGTAATTTGTAAAACCTCGCGATAGGGGTAATTCACACTATCATATCTCTTATGTGTTAAGTTTACATGCTATACCCTATATATTGCTTCACTTCATTAGGTTTTCTATGCTGCGACTCGCGGCATATACTTTTAATATTTGCATTAAGTGTTTTGCGCAGGCATAAATAAGTTTAATGCTCCTACACGGGTAGCACCACCAAACTTGGGGGCTACCAGGGTATATAATACCACTGTTTCCGTACGCGTCACGCAGGTATATTTGGAAGCAGATCGTATGTAAGAGGTATTGCAAGCCTGGTACAAAGACGGATTTAAATATTCGCACTATTTTGCGCGGGGAGGCGTCCTCTGTCGGTTGTAAAGACGGATGTACGCGCCGAGAAGCACGTCTTATGTCGCACTTCTTTGTCGCCAGCGCGCACTTCTGCAAGCACGTCTTCACTGTAAGCACTTCTTTGTCGCGCACCGCCATCGCACCACGCTACGAAGCACGTCTTCATCGCACTTCTTTGTCGCTAGCGCAACGCACTTCTGCTACGTAGTCTTCTGTCGCACCATCTTTGCGTCGCTCTGGTACAAAAGGTACGCCCTTACCGGATCAGCATACGGGATCCACTTTCACCATTGTGAGACTCTCACAATCGCAATGTCAACGTTACTCCAACTATAGAACTACGTGTTCTTAACATGGGTCTTCTTTGTCACCTGTGGCGGGAAACCTAGTATATCGCCAAGCAGGGACAGCGCCATGGGCCAAGTGCGCCTTTGTCGCATTTGGGCGCGCGTATGGTCCGTCCCATGTGCACACTTGAGTTGCGCACACATGGGCCATGCTTACGCGGCCATGAACAGAACTTAAGTCTAGCATAACATAGCCATGCGCTATCTCATACTAAACTTGGGGGGCTTGTGGACGTATAGTCGGACTCCCAGAATGGGTCAGGCCCGGCAGACAGCGACCCACTCTACGCCTAAACCCTAATCCATGCCCTATAAATACATGGTTGGATCTCCTTCTCAAGGACACACAATACACAAGATGACAGGTTACTCTAACCCTAACTCATCACATCGCACCGATACTAACTTGACCGTCGGAGGTGGACCCCGGGGCTACGGCCTCGGGTCCACTCCTAACGGGTTCTCTTTGTTGACAGGTCTACTTAGAGCTCGAGAAGACGACGAACGGCCAAGGGAGAGTCGTCGAATCCACCCCGCGCCAGATTATGTATCAACAACCACCTAATATTATTATAACGATCTCTAGATTAGCTTAATTTAATCACTTTTTGTATCCATATAAATGTCACGATCCATGTTAAGGGTGTTTGGGATTGCTTGCTTATCTTTTATTAGCAGATAAGCAAATGTTAAGTGTTTGGGCCAACTACTTATTTTAAAGCGAATAAACACTTCAAACAGATTATCAGTCTGAAAAAAGCAATTAGAATTGCTGATTTCAAACCGCTTATATATATGCTTATACTTAAGTACTTATGTCAGTGCAAAATAACCAAACAAGCCGTTTCAAACAAACACTCAAAACCGCTAACCTGCTAACAAAATAAGCATATAAAGTATAAACATCTACATAAGCGAATCTCCAACACCGTCTAAGCACATCTAATTCACAACCTATATATTTTATTCCATTACAATTCCACAAACGTTACATTCCCTTAAACCAACAAAACTCAGAATAAGGGCCCGTTTGATTTGAGGGGGTATGGTTAGGATTTGGGGATGGTGGAAAAATATGTTGTCTGGTATGTTTTTGTGGGGCCCGGGATTGAGTCCCATATATGTGGGTGTAAGAGCATGGAGTATCACGGCGTAACATGTTCGCCAGTCCGACGTGGATGGCTCGCTGGTGTCCGCCGGCCCTCGCCACCACACCATGTGGCTTCGCCACTTGCTGGTTCGCCGTTCCCACGACGAGCAAGAAGACAAAGGTAGATGGCATAGGTTTGAAGACAAAGGTAGATGGAAAAGAGATAAAATGAGGGTGGGTGGGGCCCAAATGAAGAGGTTTGAGTTAGTTGTGATTGGGGGGTATTTTTAAGTGAGTGTGTTGGAGTGATGTGGAAGTGATGTGGTACAAGTGGGGCCCAAATGAAGAGAATTGGTGAGCCATGATACTCCATGCTCTAAGCAAAAGGTACCACATTAGCCTAGTTTTTTATATACTTTCATTTTATGTGAGCCCAAATATTATATTCACCACTCATATTCTATTTTATTTTCATTTTACAATAATAACATATTTAAATTTATACATAATATCTATTTATATCACATATAATATATTATTTTATTATATTCTTCTCTCTTTATTTAATTCAAAACTTATGTTAAATCTAAATTTAAATCCAAATCTTAATCCAAATCCTAATCCTAAACCCATGTACAAACCAAACGGGCCCTAAGTGTCCACTACGTACCTGGAATTTTTTAGAAAAGTGGTTGTAAACCGATAAGATTTGAACCACCTTTAATCTTTAGCAGTTTTTGTATTAGTTAAAACTTTGAAGTAGACATAGCGGGACAAAGGGGGTGTTTGTTTGGGCTTATATAGCAGGCTTATGGCTTATGTGGTTTTCAGCTTATGTTTCATAAGCTCACTTTTTGTGGCTTATTTTGAAACTTGTGAGATTATATAAACTTATCATGACATGATAAGCTTATATAAGCTAGAAAATCTCAAAATACGCCACAAAAAGTGAGCTTAGGAAACATAAGCCGAAAACCAAATAAGCTATAAGCCGGCTACATATAAGCGAAACAAACACCCCTAAATTTATAGCATATATAACTTTGTTTCCTCACACCCACTTGTGCGAAAAGCACCTTCAACGGCGATGAGCCACCTATTACAAGCAATCGGGTCAAGAGTTCCCGTGAACTTAGGTACATCACAAGCCGTGAAGTCACGATAAGATGACTTATCATTCTTAGTGCTCCTTCCATGACCCTCATCTCTTTTGAGTTTCGTGAACTCTCTTTGCATCATTTCTTGAATATTGAGGGTAGTCTCTTTAATGTAATATGGCATAGATCTCTCAAGTGCCTTACCTATTCTTTTCCTCATTAAAACATCTAAAGTTTTCATTTGCTCTTCCGTAAACCCTTCTAGAACAGGGCCCTCGGAACTGGAGGAAGAAGAACTCTCACGACTTTTATCATTCTTACCCAGATCACTTGCCGAAGATTCAGCATGCTTAGAAGTCGTAGCCTTAGCGGCTTCTTTTGGGTGAAGAGTATCCATTTCTTCTTTACTGAAATTAAACAAGGCATTCTATCAAGTACAATTACATATAGTCTACACAATAACAATATTACATTTACATATAGCACCCTAACATGCCACTCTTGCATAGCCTCTATGATTTTAAGTGACACATATGTGCCATTTCCTTATAACTACGGTGGTCAAGCGTAGTTATAAAAACATGTAACATATGTATTCTTAAAACTATCAAAGAAATGCACACGTAGCAAAACTATTAATAACGCATTTCCACACGGTCTAAGTCTAGGAAATTCTAAGGTGAAATCCTAAATCTCTTAGACCAAGGCTTTGATACCAATTTGTTACGCCCCCAAAACCGAAAAATTTAAACCTTTAGAATTGACTTAAGTTGAGGCTGATTTACATTGACATTTTGTTATCGGACAAGAACTTGAATCATTAAACGTAAGAAACCCGGAAGTTTTTCTTAAATTGATTTGAAAGACACTTGAGCGTTCCTGCGCGGAGGATGAATGGTGTCGCCCAACCTCTGCGCGACAGCCGGTCACTTTAAAGGATGTCGATTATGACCAAAAATTGAAACCCGACGGCTCAGGGGTTTTATAACCCGACGGGGTCAGCATTCCCCCAGACGCCGTTATCTTATGATTGGGACGCCGACAGAATATAAATTCAATGTTCTGGCTCAGAGGAATTTACAACCAGACGGGGTCACAAAGTTTGTGACGCTGTCTGGGGACCAGACCTGCACTTTTTATGCAGAAATTCTGCACAACATTCATAACTTTACTTTTAAAAACTTTCATGTACTGAACTAAGGATTCCAAATGATCCAACATAACACACAAGGTCTTTTACTATCAAACCTTTTGACTCATACCATCCAAAATGAATCAAAGGGCATTACGCCAAAAAATATTCTACTACAATTTTGACCCATTACAACAAGAGTTTGACACTAATAATTGAAACCCATTTAGACTACGTGCCAAGAACATAACCATAAGACCAAAAGTAAAACAACCATATGACCCGAAAATATACCAAAGCGAAAATTGACTCTTCGGGGCTTCCAACTTCAACACCTTTGGTCCAAAAGACTTCAACAACTAAAGGCTTAAGTGTAATCCATCTTACAATTGATTTTTACCCTTATCTTCCTTGCCGGAACCTACAAAACATCATCAACTATAACGTAAGCGAAATGCTTAGTAAGTAACTGGGATATATGCTTAATAAAACTTTAACTACAAGGTAAATTCTTGGAGCATCCATAACATAAAACATACCTCAATTGCATAATTAAGTTACTTTAACAATTAAAAGCTATGGATCCAAAAGCTACTATAACAAGCTCCAAATAAGACTATAACATAGAATTAATTAAACATAATTAAGCATATTAATACACAAAAACCCACTATACTTACCTCAATTCCACAATACGTTTTCTATAAAGATTGAGTCACAAGCTTCCTTAAGCTTCCTATACAACAATTAGTCTTAATTATAAACTACAACTAGTAATTCCATGAATTGGTAACCTTCTATTACTACTTTCAATTCTAGAACCAAAACCCTTATCATAAAGATTAGGAAATACACTTACTTGATTAGGGGAAATGAAATTAAGAGCTTATTAGCCTTAATAATCACCAATTCAAGGTCAAATTGGACTCAATTGATAGTTTATGGTTTTCTTCTTCTCCTTCTTCACTTCACGTACTTTCTCTCCCAACTTCACTCAAGTTTTATGGATAATTCTTCCAGTAACTTGGTTATGATTTTTATTATATTTAACTTTGTCCTATTAACAAAATTAGTCCCTCTATTTTCTAATTTCATGCATTGGCCACTTATGTTTCTACTATATCCACATAATTATAACTTATAGTTACTTTTGCAACTTCAATATATAATAAAGTACTAACGCCTATATATAATAATACCTTTCCGGGATACGGGTGTAACAGGTAAGCACTGAAGGGGTTGAAGAATGAAAAAGAATTGAAAAGTGAAAAGGGTGAAAAGAAATAACCCTCCAATAATTCAACCTTAGGGGCGATGGTGGGTTCAAAGTACATATGCTATTGAAGAAGACAATGGACGTCATGGACCCAGTGACGCACTGCACAAAACTTCCCAGCTACTCAAGTTCTCTTAAAAGGACTTGTTTCATTCTCACAGGTAACCTACGTAATCTATCGACTTTCTCTTAGAGATGGTTGATATTAAAGAAGGAGACCCTCTCCCTAGTCTCCGCTTAGGAAACCAAATTGCACTATTGAGTCTAGAGCCAAGAGATCATCAATAAATCTCATTAGGACACACTTTCATGAAAACTTGTTGTTTCATACACTGTGAAAAGTAAGAATATATACATTAAGAGTCCTACGCATTATCCTTGTGGTATTGACAGAACATCCGAGTGATATGTAAAGTATTCACAATGAAGATGGAAATCCTTCTAGAGCCAACATCAAACAAGTTCTTAGTGGGTGACATGTAAGATCCTTCAAGATCAAGCTTGTGACAACTGGATAGAAACAATGAGGCGATTCACTCTTGAATCAACCTTGGTCCAGGAAATGGATTGACGGATACTTTTGAAAAACCTTTCGATGTGCTCAACAATTGGTCTTCTAGCACATCGACTGCGCGTTAATTTTTCAAACAAAAGTATTTATGATTGAAACTTGATTTTTCTCATAAAACTTTCGTCGTATTGCAAAATCTTTCTCTTAAGCAATATGCGATTGTTTTTCAAATCAATTAGTGAATCTCAATCCGCTAATTCACTCACTCCGTGTTGTCTACTTTGGGACGCTCCGGTTCGAGAACGGCTAGATCAAGCTGCGAAACCCTGTCAAGGAGATTCTTCGGAATTCTACCTAATCACAGGCAGTATTTATACTGATTAACGGGGAACCGTGGTTCTTGCAACCCTATTCAACGAAATTGAACAAAGACACTTTCGTGCGCTTTATTACTAACTGTTGTTTGCAGGAACGCCTGACGGTTGCAGCTAATCAAAATTGATGAGTCAATCCATAACCGCATGCTCACACCTCATACTCATGTTTAAAAGAAATTATGGTAATCTAAAGACCTAAAGTAATGCTTTCGCAACTCTGATGCACAATATTATGATCCAACAAAGTGTGAGTATGTCGGTCCAAAAGTCACAACTTCACATGATGGCAATATTTCAAAGGACGAGCTGGAGATTTACTGTGGCTGATGATCTCAAAGTAAGCTCAAAGATTACCAATTCATGGATCAGTTAAAGACCTCCAGTTAAAGTACAAAGATTGCGGACTGTGAAAGAATCAAAGATTACGAGCTACAAAGACAAAGACTTGTATTAGAATGCTAGAAATCAAAATGTAATATCTATATGTATAATTGAGGTGACCTTCCTTAAGGGGGAGATTGTTAGGATTTAGTAAATCTGTAAGTTAAAGACTTGGTCACCTCGAGTATTTGTAAGCATTAGAAAGCTCGTAGTCTTATTCGTTTAGTCATTAAAGTAGTTAGTTAAGTAACACCGTGGAGGACGAATGGGTCTTTACCCACTGTATACCTGATCCACAGCCCATAGGTGGCGTATTTGTAAGAAACTATAAATACCATTTGCCTCCCAAGGCAAAGGGTGAAGCTTCATAAATGACACTTACTTTCTTTCACTAGAAGTTCCCATTCTCTCACTTTCTCTCTCTAGACCACTTACCATTCGATCCATATAGTTTGTATTTGTGTGTTTATGATAACCAATATATTACATTTGAAATAAGAAAAAATAATAATAAGGAGATGCATCTAATATTTGTGGTTGTGGTTTCTTCTCATTCTTCTCATCTTAATTATATTTCTCATTTGATCCTACCTCGTTACATGTATATATTTATGTTTTGGCGATAAATCTCAAATTGAAGAATGTACACTAGAAACATATATGCAATTGTAATTTTAAGGAAAATAAGTTTGATTTCTAAACAATTTGACAAAATAAACATATGTAAATTTAGAATATTAAAAAAAACACATATGAACTTCATTTTTCTGAAAATATGAATACTGAAATAACAAAATTCCAAAAATTAAGGGAATTTAAAAATGTTTTTAATCAAAAAATTCAAAAAGAAACTAAAAATGTGTTTAACAATTATGCCCTTTTCAATTAAATAAAAATATTTAATATAGGTAGTGCATAAAACGCGCTATATATATATATATATATATATATATATATATATATATATATATATATTTATATATATATATATCCCCACATATATAATAGAGGATCATGTCGACTCACTAATGCCACTTGGCACTCATAAATGCCATGTTGGCCAAAATTAATTAGCTGGCAATGCCAGCAATTTATTCAACACACGCCATTCTCACCTGTTATCACCAAGAACACACGCCCTTCTCATAAACACAACCTCTAACACACTCACATCTCACACACTCTTCATCCCCGATCTTCAGCAAAAATCAATTCCATTCATATCCCCCTAAGATAAACCAGGTTGATATCACAGATCTTCCAAAACAATCGGAGCAAATCAACGCAAACCCTAAAACAATCAATATCAGCAAATGCTCCACAATCAAAATAAATAAAATCCCTAAAACAATCAACAATCTCATAATGATCGCAAAGTCTAGTGAGGAAGATTTATCACAAATTAAGCAAAGTTAATCTAAGGTAATTTTTTTGTACCGATTATAATTTAATTAGGTTAGCAATCACGTTTGATGTATAATGAATTCAAGATTATTTTCTTAGGCATTTACGTATTTTTGTTACTGATTATTTGGTTTCTGTTTTTATAGATTGTGTTCAACAAAAAGACTGTAAAATGTTTGATAAATTTTGTATACCAAGTGTTTGATGAAGGTCCTCACTGGAATTTGATATGGAAACATGTTGTTTTTGAATTTAGCTTTTTTTGTGTGATGAGATAGCTTAGAAATCTATAACCTTAGGTATGTTATGTGTAAACAGAGCAAACATTTAGTCTATTGGAATCACAACTTGCAAATGGTCACACACCATTATCAAGTATCCACCAATGAAAGTAATAGATATCGGTTTTGGAAACACAAAGTGCCGTACTAACTTTAGGTGATATTGACATATTATGGCTTGGATGTTACATGAGTACTCAAAGTTTCATGGTGATATAACATATCGATGTAGAGCACGGTGCCTGTAATTAAATTTGAATTTATAGGTAAATTATTGCATTTTTAACTATTAGGATCTTGGTGACACACTAGGAAAAGAGGCTGCAATTGGTCGCGGCGTTGTTTTTGTCACAAAAGTCGTATTTGCAGAGTATGGAAAGGAAATCAAAGGCCCTGCATCAGGCATGGCTATCTTGATATTTTTATTTATGCTTCACATTTGGTGGACAACTTGGCGTACTATTGCTAGATCCGGAACCAAGGAGTTTGTGAAAACGTAGAGGGGGGTGAATACGTTACCGTTTAAAAACTTTAGATCTTTAGTATCAAATCGCTTATGAAGCTTGTTATAATATGAAAGTACCAATTATTGTTTGTGACTAATACAAAGCATAGTAAACTAAGTTGTCACACAATCATGAACACCAAACCACATCACAAACAATAGTATAGTGCAAGTATAAAAGTAAACATATAAAGAAAGGAAAGTGCAAACCGAACACTAGGATTTATAGTGGTTCAGTCACGGATCTCCTTTCCGCCCTACTCCACTCCCGAGTACCTTTCGAGAGTTACTTCACTAAATCAACAAGCTCCCTTCTCGGCGGAGAAAACTTTACAATCGTCGCTTACACTTTTTTCGGTACAAAACTAAATACCGGGTTCTAGTTCGAGGTAGAACCAACCTAACGTCGCCTGTACAATATTTCCGACACTAAGCTAGATGTCGAGTTCTTTTACAAGGGTACAACCACTCCCATTATGTTTTATGGCCCAACATAACAAACCTTGTGTTTTATGGCACAAACACATAAACCATCTAATCTAGTTTGGTGAAAGTGTTGTTATGATGCAATGATGTTTACACTAATGATCCATGACACAAATTTCTAATGGATATGAATGACTACTTCTAAATGAACTTCCATTGATAGGAAGCCTTCATGATGAAGATCACAAGTTCCCTAAACTTGTTGTGATAGATCTTCAGCTTGTGATGAGTGGGGAAGGCTAGATCTCCAAGCTTTCCTTGGTTGACCAAAATGTAGAGTATGCTTACAACAAAGATGAATGTTAGAAGCATTATGATCATGATCATTAGGGTGTTTAATGTATGTTACTACATTGTTAATGATTGATCTAAATGTATGCAAGAAGGTGGAGAGGATGTATTTTGAAGTGGTGAAGAAATGAGAAAACAATGGGCTTCTATTTATAGGCAAAAGGGAACAGGAGCGTCCACGGACCACGGAGCCCTTAAAAGGGTTCCGCCCTTTATACATTTTGGTGCCGTGGGTGCCTGACAGGAGATCTAAAAAATCTTTCTTCAAATCTTTTCAAGATATTGCCATATCTTACCTAAGATCACATTTGATATATTAAGTGACAATCTATCCAAAATATTCAAGAGATCTTCCAAGGATTTCAAGGATGATGCATGCCATGATGTAATATGTATTTCCATTTTTAGATTAAAAAGTTTATCAAAGTAAACTTGTAAACTGTATTATGTAACTAGTTAATAAAATGTCTAGTTACCTTTTGAAATACTTGTTCGAAATAGAATGGTTAACCTATTAAAATACTTAGTGACTCTATACGTATTTTAAACATTCTAAATGATTTGTTAATGGGTTTGATCATAATGCAACATAACAAACATGTACGAACCTGTGTTGTAACATATGAGGACTTGAGTCATCGAGAGGTGTTGAATGTATGTTGAGACAAAGTATGATTACAAGTAACTTGTACATTTTACGTTATGTATTACAAGTTACATGTTTGTCATCAATCAAAACAAACGAGACTGTATAGATTAAATATCGTAATATTTGCACTAACAATCTCCCCCTTTTTGATGATGACAAATATATGTAAACGTAATATAAAGTAAAATGTAAAAGGTTACTTTTATCCTTAACGTAATATAAAGTAAAATGTAAAAGGTTACTTTTATCCTTACTACCTTTACATTACCTTCTCCGTTTACACTCTTCTCCCCCTGTTGTCGAAACAAAAAGGGCGTGTCCTTAGAGTTTAACTTTATTTCTCCCAAAAGGCGAGCTTGCATCATCCTAGTGAAGTTAAATCGTCCACTTCAATCCGTCCCTTGTTTGGTAGCGGATCCATGTATCAAATAAAGAGGCTTAACCTACATCAAGGTTAGTTTTATGCAACAAAAATTATGAGAAATATATGGAAAAGAAAAATGCATAGCAATGTTAGCCTATTTTCTCCACTTTTTATCGGAGCACAAATGCTTGTTGAAAAGTGAGAATGATGCTAAATGCGTGCATGCTCCCCCTTGACGGTTGCTCCCCTTTGTTTGAGGCATCAGGGTATTATTAAAAACCTGCAAAACAAATATTAGTGCAAAACTATATTCGTCATTGGACGAGTAAGTGATATACAACAAAGTGTGTATAAGATGCATTCAGTAAATTCTTGACGGAAGCTCCCCTTGCTCTAGGGAGTCAAGATGAACCTTCAAAATAAATATTAGTATAATAGAAGCTTTGTCTTTAGACAAATATGTCATATACAACCAAGTGTATAAACGATGCAATATGAGTGCTTAAAGGATATTCCTCCTTGTTCTAGGGTGTCATGAAGCACCTAAAATAAGAAAAATAATTGATGCAAACTTCATCCTTAGATGAGTAAGTTATATACAATCGAGTGTATATGATGATGAACCTACAATGAAAAACATTAGTGCAATATATTTCATCTTTTTCACAAAGAAAAATAAGATGTATATATGTGATAAATGATATAATCAAAGATCTCATGAAGTGTAGTCTCCTAATTATAATCATAAGAAAAGTGAGAATATAATATGATAAAAGCCTACAAAATAGTTCCTAGAAAGAAGATATGAAGTCTTCCACCGGGTGTGCCACTAGTGGTGCTAGTGTTGGTGTCGGTTTACTAGTGGATTCATGTGGTGATGGTAGATTACTCGAGATTTACAAAAGCAAGTTTTCGCTAATCCATGGTGGTGATGAAAGGTGGTGGTGATTAGGTAGGAAGCTATTAAGGAGTTAGAAACTCGTATGTATAGCAAATATAAAAATATGGACTCATGCAATCCTTTCGTCATGACAAGTGACCAAAGCTAAGAGGAAAAAAAATGTGAATGGACATTGCATTTCAATGATGCATAAGGGTTATGATTTGAATGATTTATTGATGCTAACAATCTATTGTTTTGAGCAAGTTCTCATATGCTTCAACCCAAGAGTAATCAATAATGCATTCTATCTAAGAATATTATAATGAAGATACCAAAAAGTATAAAAGTGATAACATGAAGATAAATTTGTTCATTGATTGACACGAATTATAAAAATGACCTATTCTAGGTGATGGACATGGATGATTACCACATTGAAAAGAAGTGAAGACAATATGGAAAATACTAATAATAATAATGAGTACCTATATGAGGATGAGAATGACATCATATGAGTGAGAGTTGGATAGACCAACTTGTTGGAAATGGTTGTTTTGATTAATATATCGTTTGCACTGACAAGGACATGCATGATAAGCGAGAGAAGGATAAGATCCTATGATGGTGTTCTAGATAGTGAAGTTGTAAGGTGCTAGTTTAAGGAAAATCCTATATGTGGAGATGAAGACGTTTTGTAAAAACGCATGATGCGTTTTTCACTTGATGAGGTATTGGTGCAAACTTGTGATAAAGAGTTAAAAAGGTTGAACTAGTTGTGGTTTCGTGAACCAGTTTTTAGCTAAGTGGTGTTTACCTATGTGTTGGTATTTTAGAGTCTAAGAGACATAAATTTTGACCAAAGACAATTATGTGAATGGATTTCTCTCCCCCTTAATTGGTGGACATCCAACATAATGTGTAATGTATCAAATAAGGAATGACAACAAAGTGTTTAGGAGGTTATTCGGGTTAACGAAAGAGATGAGCTTAGTGATGTTTTTCTGGATGATGGTTAGCATACAATGAACTTCATCCTTAAAGTCACGTACCTCTTCTCGATTAATATGAGATGATCGTATGATGAGGCATATGGTTTCCTAATAGGAAGTGAAGAGGATTAGAGTAATGTTATAACTAAATAATGATGGAGGTTATAATTGGAAAGCGGAAGCAAAAATGATATTTGGAAAGAGGTCGGTTGAAAGACAAAAATGCAAAGCCAACCCTCTAGAACTTAATTCTATATGCTTTTAAACTATATGCAAGTGTAGGGGTCCCATAAAGCATAGTACTAATCTACGTAGCAATAAAGGGGATTATGCAAAATGAGCATATAAAAGTTAGAACCAATTGAGATAACAAATAATTTGTTATCAACCTACAAAACAAATTTGTTAGTGACAAAAGATGTTGACATGATAGAAATCAAATGATAACATATTATATAAGCAAAAACAACACATTGCACTTAAGTAGACAAGAAATCACCATACAAGATAGCATCAAGACAATCATATTATGCAAGAATACAACTTTATTCAAGACATTTCATTTTGAGATTGTTTTGTCGTTAGACTTAGACGCTTAAGCATAATTGGCTTATAAATTAACACAACAATCTATGTGATTAATTTGTAAGATAAAAAGGCTTCTAAAAGTTTGTCATACCAAAAGCACTTTGACATATTATATGTGCACACGTAGCAAACAAATAGTGTGACAAGAAGCAAAAGAAATAAGATGAAATTTTTATGCAAGCCATGTTTAAGACATAACAATTTGGAGCATGTATCATTTGGATCGTACTACACATAGATATAATGAATGCCAACTAATAGCTTTCAAACACAAACATATCATATCAAAATTATCACGTATCAAAATGACATATTATGATTTCATAAGTAACATGTTAATCATGCTAAAATTAATTCAAACGTAAGTATCATGCAAATAAAGTTTTAGGTTTAAAAGTTTAGTAGCATAAAGATAAAACCGTACTAAGGTTTACACATTTGACTAGTTATCAAACACTAAGATAATGTCAAATCAACTTATCGTATCAAACAAGAACATGTAATCAACACATGTAAGTGCAATGCATGTGGTTTTAAAAGAAAAGTCATATATACTACTTGTTTGATTAGTATTCCTAAGGCGAGGCAAACTATCAATGTTTTAACACTTACTTTAGGAAAGTATAGGAATACAGATTTCTCAAGTTGGAGAATGAGTATGAGATTATTACTAGCGGTGCTTAATTAAGGCTAAACACGACCATTTTTACGGGTGATTCCACATACCCAACTTCTCTCCAGGAAGTAATTCAACCGTTAGGTCAAATTGAGTTTCTAGTGCAATAGGTTCTCCAGTAGTCATTCTCATGTTAGAAAGATGGGAAATCCTACTTTTGCATATTAAAGTGCATAAAAGATGACAGTTTTCCAATACTTGGCTTAATGTGACTTAACTAATATGCAATATAACTAAGGTAATGAAGACGTCATGTTCATGTTATACATGAATTTTAACAATGGTGTGTTTGATAAACAATGTGTTTAAATCTTGTGCTTAGGATCTAAAGTTATTCAAATTACACAGCTAATTGTATGATCTAATGGATGACATCTTTTATGTTGAGTTGAAGTGTGTACTTTAAATGTGAATTGATCATCTAAGACTAGAGAATGGAATATGTTAAACTAAGAACGTTCTCAAGAGAGCTCTTTGGAATATTATTTAACAAGAATCTAAGTGAGGTTACCAACTTCAATAGATCTTGTGTATGCTCTAAAGATGTGTAGTTTTAACCTTGGATGTGCACTCGGTTTAAGCAAGGTTAGGTTATGATGTACGCTTGAAAGGAAATAGATACAAATAGTATCTTTCAACAAATGAGATTATCCCATGGGATAAAGTTATCATGCTTATGAAAACAAGTATGACAAGATGAATTGGATATGCTAGTTCATAGAACTTGTAGATGTTTGTTTCATGATCATTTAGCCAATGAGGTGTAATGAAATCTCTTGTAACACAACTATTTATGTCACAAGAGTGATGCATAGGATATACAATATCCTTTTAACAAAATGAAAGCTTAACGCATGAATCTTAGTCATAATGTTCTTCAAAACATCATGTTTTCCTAAATGAAGATATGAAGCCAAAGTGTTTGAATCGGATAGTCCCATCTAAATAAACTTGGTCTCAAGATTATATTCACTAGATGATGAAAAGAGGAATTCACTCGAGTTTCTTATGTATACTCCTCAAAAGTCATTGTTGCTTGGGGTGTATGATGTTGGATTTGAGATTGCATTTTAACATATGTTGTTAAAATGTTGATTTGAGGTTTAACGAAATTTATGCAGAGGTTTAACGACAAAGTATTACTAATACTTTGATAATTTGTGAAGGTAGTACTACTTATACCTAGTAGAAATTGTCAACAATTACCAAGAGCACCATGCTTATTTGATAGTTGAGGTTCTAGCCATAATGAATTATCTAAGTCCTTATATGTGGGAAAGGATGTTTGAGTTTGTTCAAACGTGCATTTGATTTAGTACAAGTATTGGACACAAGGGCTTTTTGAGCAATACACTCAACGAATTCAAATGATGGTAAGAATGGTGGATTGGTTGATCTAGGTGGTAGGTCTTCTAGTGTGTCTAAATAAGGATGTGGTGATGTAGGGGTTTGTTGTGCTATGGGAGTACTTAGGTTGATTATTTGTCCATAGATGTTGAACACACAAAAGTACGGATACTAATTCTTATGGTTCATTGGTTGCTACAACTAGTGGGTGAAGTGCTTGAAGTTTTGGTTATGTCTATGAAGCTTAGGGGTTGAGGTATAGGTTCACCTTGAAAGGGCACGTTTGATTTAAAGGATGATCTTGGAAGTTCATGAGCAATACGCTTAATGGTGCCAAAAGATGGAAGAGGGATAGTAGGTGTCAAAGAGGGATAAGTGGCACAGTGGGTTGTTTGTTTTGGATAAGTGTTTCAACATGTGTTTAAAATACTTGGGTGTTGATTTTTCGGATATGACTTTTAATGACTACAATCGTAAGTCGTATGTACCTGAATATTTCAGATGAAATACTTAAGTTGTCAATCCTAATTTGTTGAGATTATAAAGCTTAGATTGAACTCAAGGATAACAAGACTTGATAGCATGTTTTTAACATACGTGTGAGTTATGACTCTATGTAAATACTTATCGTCTTGAAGGATGACACATTATTTTCATGTTTAACCAAGAGAGGCAATACATGTAGATACAATACAATATCTATAGTCATATGATATACTTGTGTATGATATCTTTGCAAGTAATGAGTCCAGATTTGTTAGTCTCGGTAAGTCATCTAAGTCATCCGCAAACGGGTGAGGAGATGTTGGTGGTTTTTGCACAAGGTACAAGTTTTGGAGACTTTGGTAGTGAAGGTGTTTTGGATGATGGTGGGTGATTTTGGTGGTGGAGTTGGAGTACTCAAGTTTAGAAAGTTCACATCTTGAATGGGTGATGAGATGTTGAGAGGTAATGAGTCTGAGGATGAGGAGTTCAAGTTAATGAAGCAACAAGACCGAATGCTAATCCTAGTGGTTTTCTTAAGTTTCTTATTTGAGGTTAATCCATACAAAGATTGTAGTTTCTAATGAGATGGAAGTGTCTAAGTTCATGTCAAACATGCTAAGTTAATCCATTGAGGATGTGTTGAATGAGATATGAAAGATATGCATTAACAACTATCCTGGAAACGAAATTTGGCAAATTAGATTGCGGGATTTAGTAAAATTAAACAACTTACCTGTAGAATCCACGGAACCATTTCTTTACACAGGAGGAACCCTTAAATTGGTGCCGCCTGGTCCGCCTGTATAGGTATGGCGGTACCAATTTCTATAACAGACGGTACCAAATCTTTGGTGCCGTCTGATCCGCGGACACCAGAAATCACCACAGAATAGTTTTTTAGGTGTCGAGAACTTTTCCGAAACCTAAAATTTTGCTTAAAACATGTGACATTAATTATTTCTAGTTAGGAAAAGTTGATAACACATATACAAACATAGTGGAGCATAGACTTTGACCAAGGGCTAACGATTTTCACATGAAAGTGAAAATGGGTAAAATTTGATAACACACGTGTGCTATCCCCCTGCATAAACCGGTTAGCATACTACATTGTTTTAAGTCATAGTATCATCCTACAAAGAAAAAACAAATAAATTACATCATACAACATTGTTTTTGTCCTTGTACCAAACACTCTCTTAAAACTTCCATTTTTCAAAGTACTTGACTAATTTACTTAGTACTCATTGCTAAGTGAGTTATGACATTTCATAAGTTATGCGAGATGTTAGTATAACCTATGCAAAAGAAGTGATCTAAGTCTATAAGTGATGGTAAAACAATTTTCCAACTTAGTGCACAAAATCTAGCAAATGTCCTATTGTGCATAAACAAGAAATTGTCAAGCAAGCGAATGAATAACATGGCAAGATTGACACTTATATTATGCAAACAAACAAGTGAAAACAACAATTTGAAAATAAGCAAGCAACATATATGCAAAAAACATAAACAAGTGGTCATTTAGCATAGTATGACAAGAAAGAAAAACACTTCGTCATTTAAGCGTTTAAATATGACGATGTATACCAAGTTTGATTAGTTTCCTTTAAACATATTACCAAATTAATTAGTTTAAAAAGAAGTTGTATCAAAGTTCTAAGAATACCAACTTAAATTGTTTGGTTCAAAAATTTGAGTTTTATGTTAAAAGCGAAACTAAATATTTTAGACATACTGTAGTATTTGGTCTATTTTACTTATTTAAAATTAGACTCAGGCCATAAAAGTATTTTCAAGTGAAAGTAGACTCAATTCCCTTAAAATGATAGGTGGCTCGAGTCGTACGGACTTACGGTTAATTAGTTATGATTATTTTGAAGTTGCCCAAAAAAAAACTTCATACTGTACAGACCGATTCCACGAAACCAAATAAAGGGATCCGCCCTTTAGAAGATTTGGTGTCGTGATCCTCTGAGACAGATTTACCAAAACTAGTATTTGACATAGAGAAAACGTGTGTGACTTACTAGATTTCATAGTAAACATATAATACACATATTTAACAACATATCTACTTATGTAACTTATCTTAAACATTTACGGAGGTGATTTTTCAACTAGATTTATAGTTATCCCAAACACTCCTTTAAAATCATATTTCTTCGTAAATTTTCTATGAGAACACAATACAATACTTACTAGTTCTTTCAACAAACTTTTATTTTATTTTTCAAGAAAACCTTCAAGCTTGTATACAAAGTTACATTTAACAACAAAATTTCTAAGTATAACAAGCAAAGCATTTTTTATATTATTTTTCGCTTCAATGGTAATTTGATACATGGATCGTACTCTATTTTAAAACCATTTGTTTTGAAAATAAGAGCACGTGGCTCTGATACCAATTGTGAACCGTAGCGGGGGGGAGGGGGGGGTATCCGTTACGTTTAAAAACTTTAGATCTTTAGTATCAAATAAACTTATGAAGCTTGTTATAATATGAAAGTACCAATTATTGTTTGTGACTAATATAAAGCATAGTAAACTAAGTTGTCACACAATCATGAACACCAAACCACATCACAAACAATAGTATAGTGCAAGTATAAAAGTAAACAGATAAAGAAAGGAAAGTGCAAACCGAACACTAGGATTTATAGTGGTTCGGTCACGGATCTCCTCTCCGCCCTACTCCACACCCCGAGTACCCAACTCGAGAGTTACTTCACTAAATCAACAAGCTCCCTTCTCGGCGGAGAAAACCTTACAATCGGCGCTTACACTTTTTCCGGTACAAAGCTAAATACCGGGTTCTAGTTCGAGGTAGAACCAACCTAACGTCGCTTATACAATATTTCCGACACTAAGCTAGATGTCGAGTTCTTTTTACAAGGGTACAACCACTCCCATTATGTTTTATGGCCCAACATAACAAACCTTGTGTTTTATGGCACAAACACATAAACCATCTAATCTAGTTTGGTGAAAGTGTTGTTATGATGCAATGATGTTTACACTAATGATCCATGACACAAATGTCTAATGGATATGAATGACTACTTCTAAATGAACTTCCATTGATAGTAAGCCTTCATGATGAAGATCACAAGTTCTCTAAACTTGTTGTGATAGATCTTCATCTTGTGATGAGTGGGGAAGGCTAGATCTCCAAGCTTTTCTTGGTTGATCAAAATGTAGAGTATGCTTACAACAAAGATGAATGTTAGAAGCATTATGATCATGATCATTAGGGTGTTTAATGTATGTTAATACATTGTTAATGATTGATCTAAATGTATGCAAGAAGGTGGAGAAGATGTGTTTTGAAGTGGTGAAGAAATGAGAAAACAATGGGCTTCTATTTATAGGCAAAAGGGAACAGGAGCGTCCACGGACCACGGAGCCCTTAAAAGGGTTCCGCCCTTTATACATTTTGGTGCCGTGGGTGCCTGACTGGAAATCTAAAAAATATTTCTTCAAATCTTTTCAAGATATTGCCATATCTTACCTAAGATCACATTTGATATATTAAGTGACAATCTATCCAAAATATTCAAGAGATCTTCCAAGGATTTCACGGATGATGCATGCCATGATGTGATATGTATTTCCATTTTTAGATTAAAAAGTTTATCAAAGTAAACTTGTATAATGTATTATGTAACTAGTTAATAAAATGTCTAGTTACCCTTTGAAATACTTGTGAATGCAAAATGTAAAATGACGTTCGAAATAGAATGGTTAACCTATTAAAATACTTAGTGACTCTAAATGTATTTTAAACATTCTAAATGATTTGTTAATGGGTTTGATCATAATGCAACATAACAAACATGTACGAACCTGTGTTGTAACATATGAGGACTTCAGTCATCGAGAGGTGTTGACTGTATGTTGAGACAAAGTGTGATTACAAGTAACTTGTACATTTTATGTTATGTATTACAAGTTACATGTTTGTCATCAATCAAAACAAACGAGACTGTATAGATTAAATATCGTAATATTTGCACTAACAGAGTTCATGGAAGCCATCACTGCTGGTGTTGATGTTAACATGATTGGACAATTCGGTGTTAGAGTACTTACCCAGTGCTAAGCAAGGTACCCTTATCATTATTTTCAGATGTGACGACTTTTTACCACTTGCATTATAGTAACGCGCTAACAGAATCACCAGTTCAAAATGACATTTCTTTAAGAAATATCTAACTTTTTTTAATGAATGGAAATTAAGCACGGCCCACAAATAAATTTATGTGGTTATTGCTATTCCAATCAGTTTTTATGGTATGAGAATGATGGTCATATCGATTGTAAGAGCCTATTACCGTTCAATTGGCATTTTTTTTTCATTTAAACCATTTGACCATTTTAAGATAGCCGTAATAACATTGTAAAGTTTAGCTAATCATAATTTAGGACCTCTTTTAGACTGCTGTTAATGTTGTGTCTCAGTCACTGCAACCAGCAAGTCGTATCTCGCGGAAACAAGGCCTAATGGGTCGAAATAGGTGGGTTGGACCAGAACTTTTTAAATCCAACATTTGAAGGTTATATTGCTAATTGCAAACCAGGTTTAGCTTCCTATGTATTTGTTAAAAAATGCAAGAGTTATCGGAAAGGGTATTCCTTATTTAGTTCTGCTATATATCAGTTATAAAGTTGTTTGAAATGAGAGCTATTGTTATTAGTTTGGTTATGTGTTGCATGGAATATAATGCATGCGACGATGATAATTTTCTGTTTACTGTGTTTAGTTTAACCAGGCCCGTAACTTATAGAAGTTACTACCTATACTGTTTACAGACCTTGACCTTGACCATATTTGACTAGCTAAAAATCCTAGAATTAGTGCTTACATTTTAAATAAATGTCTCTGATGTTTTATGGTTTTTACATATGTGGCCTGGTCTTATAAAGAGACTTATGTTTTTTGGAATGGGCATGAACCAGAACCTGGTGGGATTGACCAACCAATCAAGGAGATTAAGGAGGTAATCTGAAGTTTCTACTATTTTTCTTAGCTTGAAATTATCCGGATATCTTCATTCCATAAATGTGTTCACATATGCATTAAAACTATTGTATTAAATTCTATTTTTCTGTCTTAATTTATAGGGAGTTCTGTTATATGGACCTACCATCTAAAAATTCAAGGATTAGAACTTTTATGGTGGTTGCTGAGAACACAAGTTCCACTACGTTGCAGATAATACGTATATCTTTTGTTCGAGATTCACTTGGCATTGGTGAATAGGTATGGAGCTAACAAATTTAGACTTATCGTTCTGAGGGCCATATGAGTTTATGTTATATATTTTATAGGCTCATGGAATATTTGAAGCGCTTGAAACTGTGTACACAATTCAAACGGAATAACGTGTTGGATGAAAAAGTTTGTGACAGTAAATGTGGCTTTTCGGTGTCATTATTCCATCATTGAATACTATGAGAATTTAACAAGACACTTTGTTTTATTGTCTTTTGTTTCTATATTAATGTAGAACTTGCAAAAGATCATGAATCTCTCAAGAAATCGTGTAAGGAAATCCAAAAGAGGTAAGAATGTGATATGATTAATGTAGCTACTCTTGATTATATACTTGTGTCCTAATTCATTCCATTTTTGTACAGGAAGATACTTGATTAAATCGGTTTATGTAGTTCTGAATCATGAAGCCAAGGTACTACAGATTAACTCATGAGGCGATACAACCAAGGTACTACATATTACGTCTCTTGACCTCCTTTTAGGCACGTTTATCTCCGTGTATGTGCATGTGTTTCTATTGAAAGTCTTAACATGTACAATCTCTATTTTAGGCTCCGGATTATAGAGAGAATAAAATACATACGGGTTGGTTAGATAGCCGAATTGCAATGCGGGTTAGAGCAGAAAGACCCCCTTGGTATCTTTCAGTAGTTGGAGGTGCCGTTTATGTAAGTACATCTATAATACCATTTGATTCTTATAATAATCATCTTTTCAAGTACCATGACTTACCGTCAACTTTTGTTGACCTCAGAAAGCTACTGCCAGAAGTGTAGCCATGGTCTCGGACTATGTTGGCTATCTTGAAAAGGGTCAAATTCCTCCCAAGGTACCACACATTTGAATATATTAAATTTCGTTTTTATTATTAGAATCAGGTAAAAAAGAGAGTAAATGAGAATTCTTATGATATGGAACTCGCTTTAGTTATTATTTTGGATTCTGCTACTAAAGTTATGGAGATGTATTCAAGCCAAAAGGTTGTTTTAGAAGTAGAGTATTTTGGTGAAGTTGGGACTGGATTGGGTCCTACTTTGGAATTCTATACTCTATTAAGTCATGATTTGCAAAGGCGGACCTGAGAATGTGGAGATCTAGCTCATTTGAGGACGTAATTATAGCACCACTTGGGTTGTTTCCAAGGCCTTGGCCCTTGACTGCTAATTCATCTGATGGCAGCAAGTTTGCTAAAGTAATTGAGTATTTTCGTATTCTTGGTTGTGTAATGGCGAAAGCTTATGAATTCCAATCATTATAATTAAATAATCAATTGCTAAATGCAATTCCAAACGCCCCCTTATTAGATACGTAGACCTGACTGACTGACTCGTTGTACGGTTGGTGCCTGAAATCAGTGAGTTTGGGTGATGAAATGGGTGTGTTTGGGGGCTGAGGTGGACGCTAAAATGGGTCAGTTTGGCGACTAATTTGGTGTATAATTGGGGCCTGAAATAGGGGTTGCCTTGGGTGCATATGCGGGCTGAAATAGGCGTGTTTGGGGTGATGAAATGGTACTTAAATGGATGTGTTTCGGGGCTGAAGTGGGGGATAAAATGGACCGTTTTTGGGACTGAAATAGATTTGGGAGATGAGTGTGTTTGGGTACAGATATGGGGGCCGAAGTGGGTGTTGAAGGGGGCTGAAATGGGTATGTTTAGGTAGCTTTGGGTGATGAAAAGGGTTCTGGTCTCCAAGATCAATATTTATCAGGTTGGCCATCAAATATACTTACTATGGTTATCATATAGCTCATGTCATATTGTTTTCCTATTATTTTATTATGTATGGATTTCTGCTCTCCATTATGTTGCTTTTGGTGGAGGCTTGGATGACACTTCTAATATTCAATTCCGCGTTAATTGTAATTCCTATCTCAGTTGCTCGAGCTTTGTTCAATGCATTTCCTCTACTCTTAATCACATATGGCAGCAAAGGCAATGGTAAGAAATACTAACTGCATGCGCAATACCAAAAAACCCCTTATCAGTCATCTTATTATTGAAAAAATAACGATCTGATCGGTCGGCCAAATTTACTTCAGAGAGCCAATCGCCAAAGATACCTGTAGAAGACTTTCAAGAATCTCAGCAAACTGTCTTCAACATGCCTCCTGTTTCTAAAAAGTTACAGAGATCTGTTCACCGAGCTACTTCTCCACCTTCATATACTGAGTCAAGCTCTCAAGCGGACATGTCTCCTCCATCAGACAAACATGTTCAACAAGCGAACGATATATGGCTCACTGTTTCAGAGATACCTCTGTTCCCACACCCTACCAGAGTCCCACCACCTTCAAGACCTCCCCTCCGATACCAAGCCATGCTACACAATCAGGAAGAGGCTATTTTTCTTCGAATACAAGACCAGCTGGGAATGATTACTCTGCTTCCTGAAAGTCTGCTAAATACTCTTTGTATTATATTTTTTTCTTTTCTTCTAATTCGATAATTATAGGATTGCCATGAAGAAAAAGATTATGTATGCCTTTTCTTTGAAAAATAAATTGGCAATGAAGCGAGTACAAGCAACTTGGTCACAATTTGGTAATGCTAATATTGAACCTAATGTACAAGGTGTTGAGACTCTTTCAGAATATAAGAAAGCTCACAAGTTAGCAACTCATGACCCACCGAGTCTGAATTGGAGCTTCTCTATATGCCATTGTAAATAAACTCTTATATATGTCTGCTTCTGGCCCCTTTTTAAGCACAATCTAAGCTATACTGTGTTGGGAAAACCCTGTTAATCACCTGATTGGATGCAAGGGATCTGTTAATAGTGTGTATTCTGGAGAGTTAAAACGTGCAACATTTTGCCTTTAGAATTGTTGCTCTCTTGACAATTGAACTTGGTTTGACATTGAGGTCAAATATAAGAGTTTGACTATGAAACATTGTTAGGTCACCAGTTTTACAAACACAAGTTATATAGAAAGGAGATGAGGCGATTGAACAAGTATCAAACACACACACACACAATATAGTATACGGTTTAGGCAAAGAGTATGTGTGAAAAGAAAACTTGAACAACCACCCTTCAAATGAAGGTTTATTACATGGGTATATAGGCAAGGGAGCTAGGGCAACACTCCCTCTCCTTCCCTATTCCTTATTGGGCTTGGGCCTAAGCTTATGGGCCTTCTACATAAGCTTGACCTTAAACAAACATAAAGGCCATAATAAAGCTACCTATTACATATGAATTATAAATACTTGAAATCTTGTTTCGAGTGATTCCAACAATCTCCCCTCAAGTATATATGAATGAAAACGGTGAAGGCGTTGATGTAATAGTAGCTTGGCGTCTTCGACATTCTTCTTTCTTGTGGGAAGAATTGCCTTGGTCGAACAATCTCCCGGTGTAGAGAGAAGTTATCTTTGAACGTTAGGCTTTGGCGTCATCTTTAACTTTGTTCTTTGATCATTGTTCTTTGTGATGAGAGTGATAGTATGTTGTTGTGCGCATCGGCGCCTCAGTGCGTTCGTTGCTCGGTGTCTCCGTCATTCTTCAACATGCTCACACGCTTTGGCGTTGGAATTCAATTTGATGAAGTCTTTAAGTCTTTCACTTTGTAGATTCTTTGGTTTGACGAAGAAATCATTTGACGGTTGTGTTGCTTTTGAATAGAACTTCCATTAGTGATGATGTTGGCGTGAGCATGAAGAATCAGCCACGATCATCTCGCTCGGAGCTTCCATAAGAAGAAAACATTTCAAGCGGTTAGTAATAGCGGTTTCCGGCACTACAAGTTTGAACTCGAGAGTGTTAACGGCATAGTGTGAAAACACAACTCTAATTCTTACAAAGGCCGTTCCTGAACTGGAGTCCCACAGTGAGAATACGCGATGTACCGAAGTACATCTACGGTTCGATGAGGCGTGGAGGTACACCGAAGCATCACCTCACGACTGTAGACCGTTTGAGACACACTCCGCGTAATCCACGGGGAGTTACCGAAGTGACCGGCTGACAGGGCTGTTTGATGTTGACCACTGGGGGGAGTTTCCATTCAATCACTGAGGATCGCAGATGTGAACCTCTCATAAATGTTCTCGACAGATTGCTAAGATCTTTGAAGGACTCGATATGAACAGCGATGATCTTATTAGTTGATCATCAAGTGATTAAATGTCAAGTGTTCTAAGAGATCTTTTGGTGAATCTCGTGGCTCTAGACTCAATAGTGCGTTTGGTTTTCTGGCGGAGACTAGGGAGAGGGTCTCCTTCTTCAATACCGGCAATCTCTAGGAGAAAGCCGATAGTTTACGTAGGGTTCCTGTGAGAATGAAACAAGCTTCTGTTGAGAGAAACTTGAGTGGATAAGAAGGTTTAGTGCATGCGTCAGTGGGTCTATGACGACTTTTAATCTTAATACGGCGTCACTAAGTGACAACCAGTAGCATATGAATTGAACCGGTGTCTGCCCTAAGTTGAATAATCTGGAGGGCTATTTCTTTTCACCTTTTCTTTGCATTTCTTTTAATTCTTCAACTCCTTCTTTCTCCGATTCTCATTTTCTCCTTTTTACAATCATACCTAAGGACTTCTAAATACTAACTATTTGTAGTGTCCTTGGGTAGATCCCTCCGGCTCTGGCGGATCATAAGACGGTTATTCCTAACCTTAGTCACTTTATAACTCCATGACTAACCTATGTTTGCCATTAAAACCCTTTGTATGAAAAAATGTCTCTCAAAGGGTTTGTTATGAAAAAAAAAAACATGTTTAAACCATTGTGAGAGATGATGTTTGGCATAAATACATCCCATCATGTGCTTAATAGTTTTAATGGTTAAATGCACGGTGAGGAAAGATGGCGCACTTTTTGAATTGATGAAGATAGACAATCCCCCGCGAGACACGGTTACGTTGCATAGTTAAAGAGTTACATTGTCAGCTTTTAGGTGACAACTAGATCTAATAACTACCTTGAAGGTGTAGACAAACCTTGGAAGGTTGTCAAACCCGTCAGAATTCATGTCTACCAAGAGTTTCTCGAATGGTACATTCTACTCGGACAAGTCCTTTGCGAGACACGTTTACATTACTAGCGAACTAGCTTGAAATTATTACCCGTCTAGGACAAGTCTTTTTGAGTTACTAACAGTTTAATACGTCATTCGTTGGTTAAGTATGAGGGTACCTGATTCATTTGCATTTTGTACAACATATTTCTTATCACGTATTTTCTCCCCCTCAAAATGGCATATTAAAGTGTTATTTTTGAAACGTTTGAGAATAAATATGACCATTTTGAGTGTTGTGGGAAGAATGACCACTGTGAACAATTTGTGAACAAAGTTTCAAATACTCCCCTCAACAAGTGATATAAACGGTTGAGGTTTTGAAAGTCTTAAGGGGAAGTACTTGTTCTTTTGAGAAAAACCTTGAAAAATGAAGGTTTGATAGGTTTTACTCAAAAGTAAGAAGCTTTCGCTCCTTTTCTAAGGATTGTGGCACTGAAGCGTACCACCGGGTCCTTTCTTGACCATTACGGGTTGTACACTGTTATGTGTGCACAAGCCATTTTATATCAAACGATTTCAGTTTATTAGTGACATTTTAGGATTCGTGATGATATGATTAGTTTATTTACAAGTTTGTACACGTAACAATTCATAACGAAGGTATGATCTCGGCTTATGCGTAGGATTGGAAAAGTTATGCGTAGAGGGAAATGATATATGCGTGGCGTAAGCTTACGCGTAGGGTCTTAACTACGCGTAAGAAGTGTTCGCGTGGGAAAAAGAGACCTTATGCGTAGAGCTTATCGTAGGCATATATTAACCTTGCAGCGTAAGGCTACTCGGAAGAGTTGACCTTATGCGTAGGAGTCTTGTTTACGCATATCCTTCACAGGATACGCGTAGTCCCATATGTAGAACCTTATGCGTAGGCGCTGGCGTAAGAAAAATCTTACGCATAACAAGCTAAGCGTAAAGGTGATCCTTATGAGTAGCGTATATTAACCTTGATTATGAATATTTAGTGTTGCAAGCCTGAAATAAAGCATCATATCATCAATGTTAAACACATAACATTCATTTTATGACAGATCAAAACACATTGGGCTGCTAAAACGAGTTACGCGTAGAAGGCATAAGCGTAGTCTAAACCCTAAATCTACGCGTATGAGATCTAGCCATGGAATATGCACCAAAGTTTTTATGGTTTATCTTAGATGTTGTGAGAGCATAATGACCAAGTTTTAACAATTAATTTGCAGTGAATCAAAAATACCCAATCTCAAGAACCTTAAACCCTAATTTCAAATGTTAACCAATTGTGTTTAAGGTGGTTATAGACCTTGGAAATCATCAATTCAATAATACAAGAGCATATCATAACAATCTTTTTGACCAAAACACTTCACATACGAAAAACCCAATTAGAGCTCATTAAACCCTAATTTTCAAGAATCATCAATTCGTGGTTATGGGTGGATTTTGATGGTAAAAATGGTATCATTGATGTATTTTGAGCGTTTTGACGCAAAACCATTACACCACAAACACACACATGTGATTGTGGTTCTTAGATAAGCAAAGGAAACCCCTAATCCGCTCAGAAAACGTTTTAGCCGTTAGGAATTTTCATGAAATTCAAAACTTATGATAAAAACATGTTGTGATCACAAAAACCATTACAAGATGGAGATCAAAAAACCGGTTTTCTTGAGTGAAGTTTTAAGCGTAGGATGGTTTTAGGTATTTTGCATTTAATGAGACGTGAAAGTAGGTGGGGGGGGGGTGTTTTATCAAAGTGAGTTTAACCTTTTGACATTTTGGTCCCCTTCACCTTTCTTTTCAAACCAAGCCATTTAACTTCCATTTTGGTTACCAACGAAATTTTTAGGAAAGAAGTTGACGCCACCCCCCTCGACTTGAGAAATAATGAAAGGTTATTAATTTAAGTCCGAGGAGTGTCTTTGAACCAGAAAATGTACCACCATTTGTAAAAAAATCAACAGAGATATGATAACATGCAAGTACAGAGATGTTTGACGCG
>OU343222.1:63363479-63475901 GCA_910596185.1 Chrysanthemum makinoi | reverse complement strand
TTTGAATCATAAAAGGTAAACAATATACATTGATATTAAATTACCAAAAGCTTACATCAAGTAAGCTAACTTTTAACACAAATTTCTTTGTCTCTAATGCAACTTAGAGGGGCTTTAACGATTAGATTAATTCAACCCGCTAAAACCAATCTGGTCCCGCTCCTATTAGCTATAAACTTTATGGGTTGAAAATTGCCACTTATGTCTGCTTACATGCTACAGATGTTCTTCTCAACAATGCAAGATTGTTCATCAAAAGTCGTTCAAAATTTGTTTGCACTTTAAAACATACTGGTGAAAATTTCTTTTTATGATCACAAATTTTGTTTGTTCATAAAAAATCGTGAGTAATTTTTAAAGTTTTTAACCAATGTTTTATCCCCAACATCTCATTTATTGTAAGAAAATCTTATTTTTTCCACATGCAATCAACATAAGCAAGAGAAAGAATGACCAACCACCAAATACTTGCTCCATGCATAGCAATTTTCAAGTGACCACTCCATATACTTTTTGTATGATTGCCGACAATGATCCATGTTATACTAATTGAAAATCTGTAATTTCAAGTATATTAAAAGATAGCGCACAACCAATAACATACTCAAAAGGTCAATTAGAGTATAATATATTTTGCTACTATGATACCGTTAATGTTGTAAAACTCATTGACGGCACTCAAATAATTTAAACTTCAAATAGTTCAAATCACCACCAGATCTACCCTTTCAACTATTACTCTCCAATTAGTCCTCATTGAAAGAGAAAGAAAATCTTAATAAACCAAAAAGCTGAATATTTACTCCAATTAGTCTCATTGAAAGAGAAAGAAAATCTTAATAAACCAAAAGTGAATATTTGCCTAGGCTGAGTTTTACAACAGTGGATACAATATCAGAATACTAAACGTGAATGATGCAAACGGGTACACCTTGTGGGAATATAATAGAAACTATAAAATGATTAAAAGGAAACTAATTATAAGAGCAATAGTTAAGTCAGCAAACTTTTGATTTATTGTTATTACGGTTGGCATAACTACAAACTATCGAATGAAAAGCAAATATAATGAGAAATTGAGATCTTCGTTGCCCTTTGTGAGGAAAGAAATGAAGTAAAGATCATCTCTCTTTTATTGAATAAATTATTTATCAATATACATGAGAAGTTATATTATAGGCACCGATTGAGTTAATGGATGAAAAAAAGAATTATACAACATGGAAACCATATGAACCTCCCATAATCCAGATATTAACTTATGGAAAAATAATTACTAAATGGCGTATAAAGAATGCTTCAACCAAAAAGCAAAAATATACCATAAGAAAGTTGGTTATAGATTGTTCAAGCTTTATGACCAATTTATCAATACAACTTAAAGGATGATCATTGGGGGGCTCACTCTTAGGCCTTCCATTCTCCCACAAAAATTCTGTGGACCTTAAACAACAAAGTTAAACAATTTATTCCGATAGTTATTTCACAAAGATAATGATAAAAGGCCAAACCTATGCTAACAAATGAAGCTTATTTCTATATAATCACATACTAAGCCTCGACGAAAATACTATGCCTTGACAAAATAAGTCTGTCCATTCCATAAAAAGATTCCCATATTCATTATTGTTGTCAAATACTATGCATAACATGTTTTTGAACTTTATTTACTATAACTATGACTCATCTTCTGTAGATAAGATTAGTGATGGTAACTTATCAACACTAATCACATTATATTGAAATAATGGAAATAAAATTGATGAATGATACCTTTGTATGAAACAGCATCAAATCATAGCCATCAAAAGAGCCAGATTTGTGTTCATCGTCTCCAAGTACAAAACATTAGGCAAGGCTTCATAGGAGCCGACAACGGCCTTGCTATTGCAGCTCTTTATATTGCAATAAGGTTCGATAATCTCCTGTGACTCATGGAGCTTCTAGGATGTGTATACCCAAAAATAAGCCAAGGCCAACTATAATGTTGGTAGGGCCTATTATTCATGGTCCTAGTCCAACGTTCTCCCCAAATGTTGAACCTGTAAAGTGTAAACAAATGCAGTGTTAACATTGTTGTTGTTTAGTGCATACATGAGGTACACAAATTTGACCCAAGAAGAGGATTACTGGTCACTAACTTGTACAATTGCATTGGATTTAGATAGACATTATAAGGGACTCAGTGAAATAAAGTGGTCCATAATCAAACCCCAATTCTAACCATATCTTGAAAAATCAGAAACCAAAAAGGATACTTACATGGAATTGATTAAGGCCTTTTCTATATAACAATGTGAAAGATATACTATATAGAGGAAGACATCAAAATGTAATGCATAACTACGAATAACAAAAGTACAATCACTACTTCAATTCCATGAGAAGGGTAATGGGTAATTTCCCCTATTTGTAATTCTAAGTGTGTAAAAGGCCATGTTGTTCGGCTATATCATTGCCACCAGTCTAAGTCTTGTAATTGCAAGTAAACCAGATGCCGTTAAAAGGAGACATTTTAATATAATAAGTTGGAATCTAGAAAACTCAGTTGACATTTGAAAATAACAATAAATGAGCTTATTACCTTTTCTGACACTTTCTGAACATAACCAAGAGACACCATTCCAATGTTTTCAATATGTGTAGTAGCAACGTGAAGGAAAGATATGAATTTGATTTTAGTAGTAACAATGGTATTAGAGGCAGTAATGAAAACCCGTTGACTTATGGATGGGTCGAGCTGTGTAAAGTTTTATCTCAAGCAACGAGAGATGTTCAAATTAACAACCCGCCTTAAATACTTCCCTACCCATAAATAGGTAAGGAGTCGCACTCTCCAAGCATCATATTTCACATTGATACGTTAACACAAAGTTTTTGCTTGTAAACAAAAACGTATAAGATATGTGCTCATAATGATATAATATATAAGAATTAAACCGTAGTTAAAATTTCCCCAACCACTTGATATAGGCTAAATATTTCAAGTCGCACATTTGGCTGCAAATTAAAAAATCTCAGCTAATCTAATATTTGAAATGGCTACCAAGTAGGAATAGTAAGACCATAAAAGTATAAAACCACATTCACACATAATATTAGGTTTTGAAGAATGAGTTCCGAATACTTAAGACTCAATTTTCAGTAAGTGGCCAAGTAAAACTTTTACCCCTTAATATTAATGGCTATTGTAGAAATGAGAAGTTAAATAAGATGGGAACAGTTTTTAATGGGTACAATACAAATAATCTTAAATTGAAGAATGTGACTTGAAAATTACTCTTTCATTTTTCAAGATTCTCCAAAAAAATCAAGAATATGATTCAAAATTATTTTTTCATTTTTCAGATTACATAGAACCAAAAGATAATTAGAACTACTTAGATGAGTTTGTTAGATTTGAACGCGCATGGGGTGAATTCACGAAACGGCTTTGCAAAATTTATAACAGCGTCCTATTAATAATGTGACATCTACATAAATTTGCACGACATTATGCCACATGTTTCAAAAATGGAAACACATTGAGACTCGAGATTCAAATATCTATAAGCAACTTAAACATAATTATAATCCATGAAAAATCTTTTATAAATTTTTCTTAATTACCTCATTAGCTTCTTTCAAAGACCTGTAAAAAATAATTTTGTTTATATAAGTTTCTCCTTCTAGATTGCATACATGTGAGGACTTGAATCTCTATAAGCCATCAAATGAGCTTCTCCATGACGCCCATGCACCATCTCAAAGAAAAGAAATCATCTTCATGGTTTCGAGTCCCAAAACTCTCATGCAAAATCGACCTATCTAAATTTAATAATCTACATCTTAGACTTGCCTATTTAATGTACGATATAAGAATAAGTGTGAAGGATATCTATGGTCAAACTATATGAGTGTATGACATATTGCAAGGCATCAAGAAAAATTCCTAAACAAACAATAGAGTCCTCTAAATAAAAGGAAATTTTACAACTTCTATGGATAAAACTTTGTTATGACACACCAGTTCCATATGTATCACCACATAACAACTAATTAGCTTTTTAATTTTTCATTAATCCATGATAATGACCACCACACATATACAATACATCAGGTCAATTGCAAATTATATTGGTTTTAAATTTTCATTTTTGTCGGTACAGATGCTTCAATATGATGTCTATATTTAACTGCTATTCCTCAATAATCATGTGATAGGTTATATACTTACAACATAGATATGGTTGTTATATCGCTAGATTGTTAATACACAACTAATTACTTAAGGTATACTTGCTAGCAAAAGACGTTAGTGACGGTGTTGATCCACATATTGATATATGAATCTGAAACCATGTACAAAATTACTTTCAAAACATAAATACTAATCATACTTAGGGAGACATAATAAGCCTCTTTACCTTCTTGACCCACTCTTAGGTCTATTACTACTAAGACAATTATGGTCCAATGTGACCCCATTCAAAATTGCACTAAATGACCAATTATTAAATTAAAATTGCATTTTGGTAGCATTGAAAACCATTTTTTTTATAAATAAGTGTAGTTTTCTTTAAATTTAAAGAGATCGGGTCCAATCACCTAACTTCTATAATCATATACTTTTCAAGATGAAATCATGCTTAAAAACACTATAACCGCATGTCATGCACACAAAGACATTGAAATTTGTAGGATAAGAGGCCAATGTAATTTACTTGTTGATACTTCAATGAAATTATGCTACAATTGTAACTTTCACTAATTCTTGTCCATGTGACTTTCATTGATATACTATGAATTTTGTAATAATATTTGGCTCAATACTAATAGGTTCGTAAGCATGACATAACCTTTGCCTTCCATGGACAACCCGAGTCTAGATTTTTCTCGTAGTAAAAGCCATTTCACTATACAACTACTCTTTATCACAGATGGAGCCGATTGTAAATAGTTCCACCGACCATTAGATATATTGGGGTTGATAAAGACTTAATCAACTTCAAATGTTGGAACTTTTTATTGGCATACGAAGTTTAACAAAGATGAGATTTTAGCAACAAAATATTTACAACAATAACTTCTTACCTTCTTTTAGCGTAATGGATATGCACCTGAGACATGTGCTCGATTTCCATACTTCCCACATTTGTCGTCAAGTTTGCTGAACAAAGCCCAAAGGATCGAGACATTGTTCGAGTATCCTCTTTTGGTTTTGCTATAAAAGGATATGTTCCGTGCAATTGTTATTGGTGTGATCAAAGGCGTGGACAAAATGGACCCTACTGGTGCCAAGATCACCAAATCTGATCCAAAAAAATGAACCACTATCCTTAAAGTAAATTAAGAGGAAACTACATTATTATCAGATATTATGATAAAGAAAACTTTAAAAATTAAGGCAAGAAGTGTTATGGCTTTTTAGTCAATCCAACCCGCTTGGATCTGCACCAAAATGACCCATTACCCAACCCGCCCATTTTGCATCATGTAACAAAAGATGTTGGATAGGAGATATGATAATTAACACTCAAATGTTTTGTCATACGTGTGTCAAATTCATCAAAGAATAGAATACTTACTTAAGATTGACATTCGTTATCTCATCGCCATGTAAATCTTTTAGAGAAAAAGCATTCATATCACTTTCATTTTTAGGCATTATCATTACTTCCTAGCAAAACATTAAAGCATGATGCTCATGAACCGCTTAAATCAGAACATTATCAACAAATTGAACCGACACAAAATATGCTTGTAAGCTTAAACAAATTGAATATGTGGAAGCTTGTCTGCAGGTTCAACGTGACACAGTAGAAAAGAAAAGATGACAAAATTTTTACTTTATTGCAAGTCAAATGAGACAATGTAACTCCGGTCCTGAAAAATTAAATTACCATGTGGCCCAAAGAGCACATCGAAACCCCTGTGCATGAAATTTGTCAATGTTCTTCCATCAACAGGTGAAAGTTCAAGGGAGCCAAAATCAGCCACCTAACAGAAAAATGAATTTGCAATCGGATTATAGCAACGAGAATTATCTGATACACCGCAACTAAATACCCACTTTGATTTCAGGTCATGTTCCTTGAGAACCCAAGCCTAATAAACATAATTTATACATGCATTAAACATTGTACATGTATTAAAAACTAAAACTTAGACCTTAATAATGTAATGTCAAATAAGTCTTCAAGCTTGGGCTTGGGTTTAGGCTAGGGCTAGGGCTTTTATTATAAGTCAGTTGAAATTTGTATTTTGTAACTTGTTTGACAAATGTGGGGTGGGCTTATTATTGAAAAATTACTAAAAATGATAATTAAATGAGTTTTATGGTATATGTTAGATATTTTGTGGGTAAATATGTAATTTATGGTTCATAAGCCCTGGGCTAAAGTTTTTAGCCTATTTTATGGAGCTAAAGTTTTAAGCCCCTTTTAGAGGCTTATGATTTCATAAGCCTACATAAACGAGACTTATTTTATAAGCCGGCTTATTTTAGAAGCCCAAGCCCCATAAGCCCCTCCCCAAACACAACCATAGTTCTCTATACTACTTAATTAAAAAGAAGATATATTTGTATAATTACTGATAATGTTTATTATAGTGCTTATCGATATTGCATTTTTAATTAAAAGCAATCTAAAGAATTTACATAACGAATAAATAATACAATTTTTTAAATAACTATCTTGATAAATGTCGCTTTTCCTCTACAACCACATTGTCCCCAAAATCCGAGATGGCTTTGGTCATCTAGAAACATTACAATTAAATATCCTAATAATCGTTTAGTATCATATAAACAAACAAATAATTAAACAATAAGTAAGCAAAGATCTTTTTCAATGAGGCATGAAAACAAACACGTGTGCATACATACTAAACGACTAATGAACACATTAATTCATCAACTAAACTAACAAAGTCAAAAACCCATATGAAAATCATAATTCAAAACAAACCAATATCGGTTATACAAATTGTAAAACCCTAATTACTTAAGAAAAAACCTAAGAATAATATAATCAATGAATAAAAATAATACCTTTATGAATCTATTATATTGCATCATCAAATGGAGTGAACTTGACAAACTTGGAGTCCAATCAAAAACCTTATTTATGGATTGACTGACAAATTATTTTTCCCCTCAAAAGAGTTGTTACTTCCCTTTTAAGAAATTATTCTTCATATGACTATTAGGCTACAAAAGCCTTCCAAAAAAATAAAAAGTCATCCTGAAAAAAAAAAAAAAAAAAAAGACATGTGAACATACCAGTTGATAAAGCTATAATATGTGTACATGACGTTAATATAAAGAGTAATTAATCATCTTTTTGTGCTAAGCACGGCCCAGGAAACTAACATAAACAATGACACTCAAACAACCACAACTTGTTTATAGATGAAGAAACTGGTACTTGTTAAAGACATAATAGCTAGTCATGAAAAACTAAGAAAGGATTATAATAGAACATACATGTTTCTCAATCCATTAGCCATCGTCATTCTTTCTTCTCAATATATATCCATTATAAAATAAAAGCATTATATTACATCTGCAAAAATTACACAAACCAAAGATCATATCATAAAATGAAAATATCAAACGAAGTATGAAAAAAGATAAAATTTAAAAGATTTAAAGATCAATCTAGATATTTACCACCATGCTATGCATAACTCCCTCATCATTATTTTCCCACCAATTCCAACGTAAAAGAAAGTAAATCAAAAGTATGAAAACTAAGATTAAACCCTTTTAAACAAAAATCGCATAGTTAAATATAGAGAAAATGTGGGAAAAGATGCTACCATGTTGAATCAATACCATGAACAAGGTGAGAAAAAATGTAGGGGAGTTTGATGAAAAGTGGGAAGTATCTAATGGTGGTGTGTTAAAATTTGATAACTATAATCAAGTTGTAATATTTGTGGCTAATATTTCAATATCTTCAATAGTTACCAACTATTACAAGCTGACTTGTCGAAATTTTAAGCTTATACCTTTTTATTTAATAGTAAGATATTGCTATTGTGAAAAGGAAACAGTAATATAGGAACTAATTAACAACCTAACATGCATATTATACAAACAAGACGTGAGCATGTGGAGAAAGTTTGAATAAGTTGTAATTCCAATTTAGTTGATACAAAATCAAAATAGCGATGCGATAATAATAAGAAGAAAAGAAACCCGCGCTTATATAAAAGTTCATCACATATATATAGTAGCTTTAAGTTCAGGACTTAGGATGCAACCTTCTACGGTAAAACTGAATTAAATTTTTGTATGTAAAAGCATGTACATACCATATCATATCGAGTGCCTTCTCCAAACCTATCTAGGAACTATCTCAGATATTGAAACAACATTTATCGAATGTTGGGCCAATTCTGATCTTGAAGAACTGTACTCTTTTAAGAGTGGCATTTCAGGATCAGTACTGCTACTCATGAAAAATGCAGGTTCTGATGGTATTGGAAGTGTCACGGAGAAGTTATTGAGCATATGAACAACTGAAGCCATTGTTGGCCTACCATCAGCATTTTCTTGAACACATAACAACCCAATATGAATACTTCTAATTACGTTGCGCAATGACCCTTGTCCCGTCTTCAATGTAGGATCTATCATATCTAATGGTGTACCATTTCGCCATGTTTTCCATGCCTAGAAAAGATTAACAATTATGTTATTCAATATATAGAACTACAACAAACATTGATTTCTGCGAAGAATTAACGTGTCTTTGGTAACAAAACGGTTATGCATCGATGTTGTGTTATAGTTTTACGAAGAGACACTACTATAAATATGTGAATTATTCTTGATGTATGTAAAAGAATGGATATCATGCAAGTTTATGAAAATGACTAAAAGTGTATAATGATAAAGAAATCATGGAATCCATATATAGATCGATATACATAATTAGTATGGAAAGTTTTTCTGTAACTCACACTTAAGACATCTTGCTAACTTATAAATTTTATTTTAATATACATTTGTTAAATGTTTACTATTTACTAAATAGCAACTAATTTGTCCTTTTACACATAGTAAAAATACTTGTGTGACGTATCGTAGACATAAAAGATTAGCTAGCCTGATGGTTGTTCTTACGAGTAACGATGCAACAGACCGAGGTTCCAGTGATGTGGATGAACTTTTTGTCCTTTATTTTTGAAGTTTTACCAAAATACAGATGAACCATTAAATTTTAAGTTTTTCAAATTAACCATAAATTTGACAACTTTTGCTTCTTTTTTCTATTGCAGTTACTTATATAGGTTTAATTTTTTTACCCTATTCTCATTATTATTATCATAGAACTTTCTTGATATTTTTATTTAGGGCAAATGACAAAAAAATGCATCGAACTTGACACTTTATATGATAATGTAGCAAACTATTTTTTCTTATTGTATGCACCGAACTTTCAAATTTCAATCATATGCGGTATTGGTGACTATTCTCACAAGAAATAACCATTTTACCCTTCTAAAATTTGAAAAAATTTAGGGTAAATGGTCACAAAATACACACATAAGCTTAATTTTGAAAGTTCAAGACACACAATAAGAAAAAATAGTTTGCTACACACAATCATAAAAAGTGTCAAGTTCGATGCATTTTTTTTGTCATTTGCCCTTTTATTTATCAAATTACATTTACATGGAATATCTTCTAATTATATATTTCTGTCATTATAAAAATAAAATGAACCAAAAATTAGGTTTTGTAATCCCTACCAATGCAATGTGGGACACATCGTCAACTAAAAACTAATGTAAAGTAGGTAAGTTGTTGACGTTTTCAAGTTTACAGTTTAATTTTGTTTTTTCCCACAGTTTCAGTATAAATATTTAGAACTACTTTGTTGTGTGACAATTCTCCACAACTGTTCATAATTATACATATTTATAAGTATGCTATCACTCTAAAATATATGACGTCTATGTATATTTCTCTGATTTACTAGAATTGTTGTAGTTAGGGATACTTACAAAGCTAAGTAGGTCTTCGATGCTATCTCCATTTCGAAAATATTGGTTTTTTTGACAATAAACCATCTCCAATACTAATACACCAAAGCTAAAGACATCCGACTTTACTGAGAATTGGCCATGCATAGCATACTCGGGTGCCATATAACCACTGGATAAAAAGAACAAGAAAACAACAATTTGAGCACTTGCACAACCGAAGGAATAAACACGCCAACTACTTTATGATATTGTCTGAAGTATGTATACTTACTAGGTTCCAACAATTCGATTTGTGTCGCCTTGAGTTTCTTTTGGTTTGAACAATCTTGCCATGCCAAAATCTGCGATTTTAGGTTCCATCTCAGAATCTAACAAAACGTTACCAGCTTTCATATCTCTATGAACTACCCTTAGACGAGAATCTTCATGAAGGTATAAAAGTCCCTTGGCAATGCCTATAATGATATTATATCGCTTTTCCCAATCAAGAAGTTTACGTTTAGTGGGATCTGCAAACACCATCAGACAACGTTAAGTTAATGTCTTTTCGCAAAAATTTCTTTGTAGACATCATCAATTCTTAAAGAAATAAAATCAACTTCTTCGACTACCGCCACCAATCAAACCTCTTTATTGAAACTAATTGTGACATCCTAAAGAATATTTTGTTACAAACTTAACAAAAATTAAAACCAATCAAGTTTGCATTTGGTTGCTAAACATGCTAAATCCGTTGCTATAAGCGATATACATGGTTCCCTGAAATTGTAAAGTATCGATTATCTTAAGAGCTTACCAAATATAATTTTATCTAGACTTGCATTTGGCAAGAACTCGTAAATGAGAAGTCGTTCACTTCCTTCTATGCTAAAACCAAGCAGCCTAACCAAATTACGGTGTTGAAGTTTTGCGACTAGCAAAACCTCATTCTTAAATTCTTTGTCACCTTGCGCAGAGTCCACGTCTAGTCTCTTTACCGCTATCTCTTGTCCATCTTCAAGTTTACCCTAAATACAATTTGATAACATATATTAAGATTCTTGTTCTTTGGCAAAAAAAAAAAAAAAAAGCTAGCAACATAAATGATCAAGCTGTGTATTACCTTGTAAACTGCTCCAAATCCCCTTGGCTAACTTATTGCGCTCGAGAAGTCATTTGTTGTCGCTTTGACTAAACTAAAGTTATATCGCAAAGATCCGCCGCTCCAATATCCATGGTTTCAACTAATAGATAAAGAGAGTTAACATTTAATTTACTACACGTATAAAGTAATGCCCAAAATAATTTTACCACAACCAAGTGGTCTATTACACAACCAAGTGGTCTATTATATTAGAAGGGGTGTTTGGGTAAGCTTATGATGGGCTTATGAGCTTGAAAGCTCACTTATATATGCTTAAATTAAGTGTTTGACTAAACTTATATGATTGCGCTCATGTGATTATATAAGGGGTTTTGGTAACCCCACTCAAAAATTATGGCTTTTCTGTAAAGACTTGGTTACTTGGGTTTAAATAACAAACTCCTTCACAAAAATATAATTTTAACGTTCGCTATGTCTAACCCAGCATTTAAATTTTTTGTATGTCCTTTTTGGTCATTCATCAACAATTCAACATAAGTTAAATCAAACACTTAATGTTGGGAAAATCATTTAGGTTTCAGGCTCTTCCTTTAGAGCCTCTTGCACCCCTTGCCCTCTTTGATCTCCGCTATCCGTCATGGTTATATAAAGTAAGATCACATGAGCGTGCATCTCGCACCCCCTAACTCATATTAGGCCAGATACAATGGTTACCACTCCCCTCACCTTCACATACCGCGATATCATCATTTAACGCATCACCACTCCCTCCACCTTTCAGATTCATGGTCAACACTCCCCTCACCACCATTAAAAATACCCACTTTAAACAAAAATACCTTACAAAATACCTACACACTCAAAAAAAAAAAAAAAATGTATGGTGAGGGTGGTTACCACTCTCTCCTCTTTTTTCTTGAGTCACGTGTGATAGGTGAGGGTTTTAGTAGGAGTGGGCGCAGGTGAGTGCCTCACCTCCCATTGTATCCGGCCTTAGATTAACTTGATAAACTATTTGATTTTAGTATAAAAACTATTGATGACACTAAAAACGTGAGCACTTTGTAATATTGTAGTTGTAGTAAGTATGATCATTATACAATATGCAAACTTGGATCTTACTAATTTTGGTTTGCGGTGTTTGACGCTGCTTTTTTCTCAATCTTATAAAGATCCAACTGCAAGTGATCAACACGACGACAATGACTATGACAATAACTAGTACTCTCAAATGTTTTGTTCCTGCAAAAATAGGAATGTCATCAAAGAATCGTCTTAATTTCAATATTTGAATATTAAAACTCTCATAAGAGATCGCAGACATAAAAAATAAATAATTAAATAACGTTATAAGTGATAGAAAAGTTTATGTACCTAAAATCAACTATGAAACTGACATTTACAATCTCATACGCATTGTTCAAAAACAAAATCTCATAAGTATACTTATACCTGATTTTCTTCTAAAAATAACATTTCACATATTCAAGTTAAATAAATGCTAGAACCCCATGATAGCAAGATGTCAATTTACTCATAGGACACAGTTTTAAGCCAAAATATGCTAAACCGTTGGCTTTTAGCCAACCCGTGTCCATTCGGTAACCAAAACTAGTCGGTTTTACATTTTTTTGTTGGTGACGACTAGGAGGGGCTCAAGCTATACGAGGCCTAAAGCGAAATTCCAAATGAGGCCCTATATTTTAAAGTTATTTGCACCAAAAATCGTTTATGTAATTTATCTAACTTCTTTGATTTAAAATCTTGGATTAAGTCACAAAATTCAATTTTGCATAGTGTATCATTTTCAATCGAGAAATGAGCTTTTTTTTTTGGATAATGTATATGGAGGTCACCTAAGTTTTCAGCTTTTAACATATAGGTCACCCATTTATTTAAATAACTTATAGTCATCAATTATATGTTTGTTACACACCATCCAAATTAAATTTATTCCTAAAACTATAAAACATAAACAAACAACCAACCTTTAACTTATACAAGTAAGACGAATGAAAAGTTTGATGTGAAATATCGAGTATACCTATTATTTAAGTGTGAATTTATATTATTAAAAGTAATTTAGAAGAATAAAATTGCAATTTCGCGATTGGTTTTTTATTTATACTAGTATCAATTTAATATGTTAAGTTATTGTTTAGTTTGTTTTCGCCGTTTGATCATTATCCGGATTAAATTTGGATGAATTTGGTAAATGAAGATAAACACATAATTTGGTGGCCTATAAGTTACTTTCAAAAAATAGGTGGCCTATATGTGAAAAACTTAAAAGTTGGGTGGCCTCATGATATATTATCCCTTTTTTGTTGGTGATACTTTGGTATTTTTTATTATTTTCGTCTTTATCGTCGGATAGATGAGAAGTTAATTGAGTGATCAAAGAAGATAATTTAAAAATAAGTTATATCATTTCAATTTTAAGCTTTGTATTCTCATCGAATTATATGTTTGTGATACTGTATTGTATGTTTGGTTAAGCTATTATTATATTTGGATTTTTATGCTTATATATGTGCTTGGTATTCATTTTTGCGAGTTCTATAAATATAAAATAAAAATTGAATAAGAGCTAATTTCTAAAATCATATTTTTGATATAGGCCAAATGACATAGAAAAGTATTCAAGTTTTAATTTCAAAGCGAAGTACCTAAACTTTTTTCTTTATCGAAGGTAACAAATTTTGTTCATGTTCAAAATTTGGACATTTTAGTATTTTGGCCGTTGGATACTTTTAGTTGTAGTAAGATATTTTTGTAAGGTCAATTTATTTATACACTTATATTACTAGGAATTCTTGAATACAAGGACGCTGGCAATATCTGAAATAAAATTTTCCGGTGAATCATGCATTTTAGTTTATTATGTTCTTTTTGACAATAAATTTACAGATATCAAGAATTTTATATGACGTATTTCAACTTCTTAACTAATGACAATGTTTTTCATTATACAATTGCGATAATTAATATTACACGTGCCAATTTGTATAACATGAGTCCATTTGGATCGTACCAGTTTAGCCTGTTTGTTTCCAGTATGGGATAATGTTTTGGACTTTTTAAAGCGATTCGTATAATACGAGTCCGTTTGGACCGTCCCCGTTTGCCCCGTGCCAATTCGTGCTCGAGCTCGTTTGGCCCGTGCTCATTCGAGCTCTAGCCCGTTTGGCCTGTTGCCTCTTCGGGATTGAATATTTATATAATGTGCTTCATTATTTGTATTAGTGATATTTAATGCATAAATTATGTTTAAGTTGGTTGTACAATACGCTTGATAATTTGTATTTCTTATGTAAGGAGTATTTTAATATCTGCATTAAATGTATTTATTGATCAGTTAATTAATTGATTACATTAAAAATATTGACTATATTAATTACATTAAAGTAATGTATATTATGGTTCTTGTTTTATAAGCTATTGAAATATTTCTTTAATAAGCAACCTGAAAATTTAAATATTGTTATTTATAAAAGACCTTCCTTCATTATAAGATAGTAAAATAATGAGAATCATGTCAAGTGTCATAAATTGGTTTTATTGAGACGTAATAAGAATCACAATGAGTATCGGATTTAGTATGACGTAGAATGACAATAGATAGGAAAAAGTGAATCATTACGATTGTTTATATTTGGTTGATAAAATATGGAATGAAAAAGTGTATAGATTTTTGAATTTTGTAGTCGAAAAGAGAGGGGCCCACATGAA
This sequence comes from Chrysanthemum makinoi, assembly GCA_910596185.1. Classification (NCBI taxonomy): domain Eukaryota; kingdom Viridiplantae; phylum Streptophyta; class Magnoliopsida; order Asterales; family Asteraceae; genus Chrysanthemum; species Chrysanthemum makinoi. The sequence continues at coordinate 63,461,104 of OU343222.1, read as the reverse complement.
TGAATTTTATAAACACCAAATTGGTGTGTAATGAATCTATGACTATGATATACCCATTTTATTTCCGTGCCCACTAAACAAACATCATTAATCGAAATGAAATCTTTAGATCCATTCTGATAAAAGCCTATCAAACGCACCCTAAAATCAATTTGAACCATCATTTGATGTGAATCTCGTTATATGAAAGACCGTGTGGCAATACGTGTGACGGATTAATGGCTAATTGAATAATTTGATTGATGCATATGGCAAATAAAATACATAGAGAAACATTTAAAAAAAAATAAAATAGAAAAACAAAATAAAAAATTAAAACAAAATCTCAAGTACTATTAGAAACTTTTATAAAGGTATTCACTATGATTAATATATAAAAAGTTTTATACATTTAATACATCATCAAGTTATAAATTTTTTCATATTATAAATCTATCTTCACTATAAATAAATGTATTAATAAAACTTTTTATATCATAAAACACAATAACATTTTCAAAAAGAAAAATAAAAAAGAAATTAAAAAATAGTTTATACCTTTTTCAAAATCATTAACCTTTTCATTCCATTTATGATTAAAATAGTGTCTCACTATAGTTCATAAATTTTTGAACCTCATTAGAAAGTTTAGCCTTGTTCATAAATCACAATTTGGATGCTCTAAACATTGGTACTTGATTGTAAAATTAACTCTAATGTGATTCACAAAATAAATTTACCATTAAAAAAAGCTTTAAAAAATGATGGTGTTTTATTCAATTTAATCTACTTAGTGCTAAATTCATGTTCGACACAATTCAATCCTACTATCATTATTTTTTATACATGATTTTTCTAAACTTTGAAACTCTAAACTTTAGCTCTTTTAAATTATTATTATTGTTGTTGTTATTACTATTATTTATTATTAAAAATCATTTTTCGCATGCAGTAAGCCGAACTTGTATTTGCACATTTGCAATTCACAGGATAAAATTTGTTTACTTTGCATCATAAATTAATTTATTATTTTTTTGGAGCAAAGTATCATAAATTAATTTATGATAGTATTACGATTAAATTTTGTGTACGTTAGAATATAATGAGGTTAATCGGTGTCCGCGTGTTGGTGCGGATTTTATAATTAGCTTTAATTTAAAATTGTATTTGAGTGTATAAATGACAATGTCTTAGAGGTCGAAATTATTTTTTTTAAATGCGTATTAATAAAAATATAAATATATAAATACAAGCTCGTACATCTAAATTCATTTTTTAGCTGTGTTAGTAAACACGCTAACATATTCTCGTATGATTTGATTTCAAATAATACATGCATATCACCCTATGTTAATTTCTTATATTTTGGTTATACCGAGTATAAATGCACATTCTTTGCAGCATTGTATTGTTTGATCAGTTAAATCGTTTAGTTACTTTGCTTTTTTCTGTAATAAAAATATTGCATATATCTATATTATATAATTTCATTTGTTTTCTTACAACTTAATTACTATATAATATAATTCATATTATTTATCTATTACCATTTATAACAGTCGGGCATTTGTAATCATTTTGACAAAGTATTTTCTATAGAAAAGAGTATGTAAATCAAAAGCATTGCAATGTCAAACGCATTTTATTCGAAATTTATTATCAAAAATTAAGAAGATGAAGTAACTGTTTAAAGTAAATATACTGGGGTGTTGCAAAATTTTTATTTAAAAGAAAGTCAATAGCTTTTGTAAATTGTTTCATAGTTTAAGGGGTCATTTACATACATCCCCATATTACAACTAATATTTACTTATTTTTCGAAATCTTGCTTTAAAAGTATTGTACATCATGCATTAAAAACTGTGTTTGAGAAAATATGTAAATATTGGTTGGGATATGGGGATGTATGTAAATACCCCTAGTTTAAGGGTATGTTTGGAATTTTATTCAACTTTTACAAAAATATATATTAAACTTCATCAATTTTAATACAATTGTATATGTCAAAAGTGTTGCAATATTGGGCTTATATTGTTCGTAATTTAAAGATCTTTTCATATGTATATTTTTTTATAAATAAATCGCTAGATATTTGTTATATAAAAAAAAAACTTTAAATAGCTAAAAGTATATGGTAGTTTTCGTAACCCATCACATAGTCTAAAAGGTGTTGCGATTTTTTTTAACACTAAAGGTAAAGGTAGTTTGTGTAAATTGTTTTTTACAAAAAATGTATAATAAACTTTAACAATTTTTATAAATTCGTATATATGTCAAAGAATATCAATCCTAAGCTCATTTTGTTCGCAATTTGAAGTCTTTTTCAATGGTATTTTTTTATAAAGAAATTGCTAATATTTTGTTAAACATTTGATAAATAAAGTTTGTTATATAAAAAAACGTAAATAATTAAAAATAAAAGGTAATTTTCCATAATGGCCACATAGTTCAAGGGTATATTTTGTAAATTACTCTTCTTTTACCAAAGCGACCTCGTCTTTTTTTCGTTTTGTTTTAATTTCGCTTCCTATACGCACCGTTTAATATTTAACTTTTAACCGTATATATAACCATAACAATATGATGCATCTACCTGGTGGTGGTGCCGTAGATAACTCGTCAAAAACGAATAAGTCTCGTACTCTAAAGTAACACATAGAAGAGTTACCCCTAACACTTCTACTATTCGAACTATTAATTGAAACCCGATTGATTATATCTGTCAAGCAATCACCGCACCGCTGCTTGTTAAATCCGAATACACCACAAGCCCATAAATGTTTGTGTGATCCCACGTTTTCCACCGAAAACTTGGTTTAATCACCGCCCGGCTATCGATCGTTAATCAACAAAGGCCGTACGGTTTTATTGAAGCTATCTTTATCAGATGTGAATTGGTCGTCCTCCAACTCAAAGTGATATTGCTTCGGTTGATCTTTTCCCAATAAAGTCTGGTTGGAGTAATTTAACAAGCAGTAGTCGTAGTATACGTACCGCTTCCTTTGGTTAGGGCAATTTTGTCTCAAGTAATCAATGGCGCCACCGAGACAACTCGACATGCATCGGGATTGACATCACTCGGCATAGGGCGATTGAGTAGATCTGTATCAATGCCTTGCCCTGGAGAGTAGTTAAAGAAACCAAGCCGAGTTTTGTTAGGGAGGACGGAGAGGGTTGTGTTTAGATTTTTTCAAACGCATCTGTTTCTAGTATAATTAGCAGCCGTTTCACATGTACGGTTAATGAAATCGTATCGCGATAAGGCTGGGGTGGAGAATAGATATATGAAAACAAGCACCAGCCATATGGGTAGTTTTTGGGTGAGTATGATCATGTTTATGTGCAAGGAAGGATTGAAAAATTGGATGGTTTTAGAGGGTCGTAAGAAATAAGAAATAGTAATGAACAGTTTCCTAAAAATCCATCCTTTAAATTCACTATAAATATCCACATCTGTTTGATTGTTTGGGAGAAAAGTATGTGCACCTAGAGAGACGTATATGAACCACTTGATAATAATCACATGATGGCCACTCGTTTCTTCTTACACTAGAAAAGTAAAAGACCAGCTATATATCCAATCAATTTGTATTTGTTATAAGGGAAAATTACCAAAAGATGCGGTGCATTTGTCTCGGTACTTGCGAGAGGTCCTCTTTATTTACCTTAAAAGCCTACAACTTCGGCTTCAAAATGGGCAGAAGTCCTTGAAGGACACGTGTCAGCACCCCGTTTATTAAACGTGATTAATTAAAAAAAAAACAAAAAATACAAAATCGCTTCAAACTTGAAGCGAAATATGACATATGAGGCTCCATTCTGTCAGAAGGCTCTTATACTTTTATATGTTGGAATATGGAAAAGAGTAAAATATAAATAATTATAAAACTCGCCTTTTAACTTTTTAATATTTATAACTTTTTTATATAACAAACTTTATTCGTCTAATATTTAGGAAATATATAGTGAATTTGTTAATAAAAAAAATACCGTTGCGAAGAGCTCTAAATTACGAACAAAATGAGCCAAATATTAATATTCTTTTGATGTACGCGCAATTTTGTAAAAAATATTGAAGTTGATTATATATATCAACTATTTTGAAATTGAAAACTAAAACTTACCATACTCACCCTTTAACTTTATAATATTTACAACTTTTTTATATAACAAACTTTATTCGTCAAATATTTGGCAAATAAATAACGAATTTGTTAATAAAAAATAATCCGTCATGCGGAAGAGCTCTAAATTACGAACAAAAGCGGCATATTGATATTTTTTGACGTACGTACGATTTTACTATTTACAACGGTATTTTTTTATTAACAAATTCGCTATATATTTGCTAAATATTTGACCTAATATAGTTTGTTACATAAAAAACTTACAAATATTAAAAAGTGTAGGGTGGTTATGGTAAGCTTTATTTTTCAATTTCAGAATAGTTGATATATATAATCAACTTCAATATTTTTTATAAAATTGTGCGTACGTCAAAAGAATATTAATATTGGGCTCGTTTTGTTCGTGATTTAAGCTTCGCGGCTTATTTTTTAGTAACAAATTCGCTATTTATTTGCTAAATATTTGACGAATAAAGTTTGTTATATAAAAAAGTTGTAAATATTATAAAGTTAAAGGGTGAGTATGGTAAGTTTTAGTTTTCAATTTCAAAATAGTTGATATATATAATCAACTTCAATATTTTTTATAAAATTGTACGTACGTCAAAAGAATTTTAATATTGGGCTCGTTTGTTTGTAATTTAGAGCTTTCTGTAATCCGTATTTTTTATTAACAAATTCGCTATTTATTTGCTAAATATTTGAAGAATAAAGTTTGTTATATAAAAAGTTGGAAATATTATAAAGTTAAAGGGTGAGTATGGTAAGTTTTAGTTTTCAATTTCAAAATAGTTGATACATATAATCAACTTCAATATTTTTTATAAAATTGTGCGTACGTCAAAAGAATATTAATATTGGGCCTGCGTTTTGTTCGTAATTTAGAATTTCTTCGCAATGATATTTTTTATTAACAAATTCACTATATATTTGCTAAATATTTGACGAATAAAGTTTGTTATATAAAAAGTTGTAAATATTATAAAGTTAAAGGGTGAGTTTTGTAATTTTCATATTTACTCTTTCCATATTCCATCATATAAAAGTAACTTGTCTTCTGACACTATGGGGCCACCATGTCATATTTCGCTTCAAGTTTGAAGCGATTTGGTATTTTTTTTTTTTTTATTTTATTTATCACGTTTAATAAACGGGGTGTAAGGACTTCTGCCCCATTTTGAAGTGAAGTTGTGGCCTTTTGGAAAGGTCAATAAAAGAGGACCTCTAGCAGGACAAGATACCACCCATGTGAGGCCTTTCCGTAATTTTCGCTTGTTAGAACATTGTAAACCCGTGAGGCATAATGTTTATTAATGAACAATTTATAAGACAAACTATTTAAAACCCACTACAAAAAAAAAATGAAAAAAAAATGTCATTTTACTTCACGTTTTTAATTTACACACGTCTAAAAATTGTGTAAAGTATTTTGAGTTTATCAACAGTAAAATTGGTTACATAAATAATCGTGAACAAATTTTAAAAACAAGAGAGTTTCTACACCTATATGTGTTTCAAAAATGCATCACTTTTAAGTGTGAAGAAATTTAAAATTTACAAATGTGCATTATATTTGTAACACATAATTCCTCCACACATGCACTTTATTTGTAATACCCAAATTCTTCAACAAAAAAGTGTGAAGGAATTGGTGTTATAAATATAATGCACATTTGTAATTGTGGACAAATTTCGATTTCTCCGACTTAAAAGTGTGGATTTTTCTAAAACAAATATAAGTGTGAAAACTCTTGTGTTTTCAAAATTTGTTCATACTTATTTATATAACTAATTTTTTACACATTTATAAATGTTAATAAACTCAAAATATTCTAGACACTTTTTAAAAGTGTGTATAAATTAGTCTGGTAAAATGACTTTTTTTATAGTGGCCCTAATGGACCTTATACCTACAACCGAGCTTGGGCCATACTAACCCCATCATCTAATAATCTCCTCACTCTAAGCTTTGGAAATCAAGAAACCCTGGATTGGATTTGAAAACTAAAAACATTAAAGCAATAACTAATTTGTTAATGAATACACGCGATAGCAAGCGGATACAAATCTTCAAGCAAAAGCAACCAAAACCAAAACCATAAGTGAGCAGCAAAAGCATTAAACCAATATTAATTTGTTGTTGAAGATCTCCAAACATGGCGTTTATATCAAATCTTCAAAAAGCAACATCAAAAGCAAAAATTAGCGGCAAAAGCAAAGCGAATACAAAAAGCATCTAGGGTTTTGGCCGTAAATTGAAACATTTTTTCTTTTGATAAGGGATTAAGGGTGGTGATTAGGGTTTAACGTGGTGGCTTAAAGGAGGCGACTCAACGTAGCCACTTAGGTCTGAAGAACAGACCCGCTCCGATACCATGTTGAACAATGAATTACCCGTGAGGCATAATGTTTATTCACGAACAATTTATAGGACAAACTACATAAAACCCTAATGGACCTTATACCCATCTAATACTCTCCCGCAATCTGAGGGTGAAATCACGAAATCTTGGATTGGATTTAAAAAATATTTGTTGATGAATACACGATAGCAGCGAATATAAATCTTCAAGCAAAACCAAAACCAAAACCAAAAGCATTAGTGAGCAAAGAAAAGTATTAAAGCAATATTAATTTGTTGTTGAGGATCTCCGACAGTAAGCAGTATCAAATCTTCAAAGAGCAACAACAAAAGCAAAAATAAGCGGCAAGCAAAGCAAGACAAAAATATAAGAAAAAAACTTAAACTTGTGGCGCCGGATTCCGGTATTGCACGTGGCAACGCTCCGAATCCTGGCGGAGGTGATCTTAGTGGGGTTTTGCGCAAAATTTAAAACGAAGATAATGGCGCTAATGACGTCGCTTAACTCCAATTGGTTTGTGAGTAATGGCTAAAATAGTAAGCATCTAGGGTTAAAGACAAAACCTGTAATTTGGCCAAACTATGAGAGAGATTTTTTTTTTTTTTTTTTTTTTTTTTTTCAATTTACACTTTTAGAAAAATAAATGTATGTTTAATGAATTTAGAGTAAATTTCATAGGAGCCATTTTAAATTGTATATCGGACCAAAGTGCCTTTTTGTACATTGACTTTGTTTACCTCTAACTTCATTTATTGCTTTAATTGCCATTTGTCATACGACAAGTACATTATTTTTTCGTGAATACAAAAGAAAAAAGTGGTACATTCAGATTTATTTCTAGAAAAATATAGGTAGATTGCAAATTCTGACCCTAATATTTTCCGAAAATGCAAGGATTATCCCGAAACGAAATTTGTTGCAAAACAACCACTAATATTTCCGTTTTTTTGTAAAAGCATCCACAAAAAGGCGTTGTTTGCTAACGGCCGTTAGTTATCTCGTTAGTCAAGGTCAAACACATAAGTAATGGCTAATATACCCCTCCATCTTCAGACACAACCCCCATTGGCTCCACTGCCCTAACTCGTTACCACATTATCCCGACCACCTATTCACATTACTCACAATCTCATTCCATTTTACTGTTTTACATATAGGTCGGGTTATATAACATCGATCGTCCTTGCGTTTGCACAATACGGTAAGAACATAGCGCATTTTCCTGTTTACTTAAATTTTGTTCATTGTTATTAAAGAAGGTACACTTGTTAATTTTAAGGGTTTATAATTGTAGGTGGTCCTATGGGAAATTAGAAAGAAGTAGAGGTGGATAATGAAACAGAAAAAGAGAGTGTTAAAAGTGACACACGTGGTAGTGATTCAGAGGATTTGGATTATAATCCAAAGAATGATGAAGTGTTCAATGATGATTAGCATATATTTGAAGATTTCCTGTAGGTATGAATGATTTCAATGTAAAAATAGACCCTAAACATGATTTAAGTATACATGCTTTTAGGGAGCATTATTCAACGCTTAGAGAATATGACCAAGAGTTGGTTAATCAAAATCCAGGCACAACTGTTAGGATTGATGTACAACTAGAACCAAATTCGTGGTCTTCAACAAAAATTTTAGAAGGGTGTATGTGTGTTTGGGAGCTTTGAAACAAGGTTTCAAAGCTTGTGGCAGAAAAATCTTAGGATTAAATGGATGATTCATGTCGTCCTTTTTCGGTAAAATTCTAAGGCATTGGGTTGATGCAAACAATGAGATTTATCCAAGAGCATATGTTGTAGTTGAAGCAGAAAATAAGGAATCTTGGTGTTTGTTTTTGAAATTACTTGGAGAGGATCTTGGTATAGAAACCAACTTCAATTTCACTTTCATTTCTGATAGGCAAAAAGTACATATTTTATTGTATAATTTGTTATGTGTTTTATGTAAAATGAGAACAAGTACAGTTTTAATCTCATCCTTAACCTTAACTGTTCACAGGGACTGATATAAGCCATTGCGAGTGTGTTTACAAGTGCTGAACACAAATTCTATGTTAAGTTTATTCATGAGAATATGAAGTCATAATTTAAAGGAGGTGTTTACAAGGACATGATTTGGAATGAAACTAAAGCCACTACTGTTGTTGAATTTAACAAAGAGATGGCTCATCTCAAGTCATACAACTCTGATGCTTATGATTGGTTGATCAAGATTCCAGCTGAACAATGGAGCAGCGCAAATTTTTCAAGTAACTGACTAATTTACACTGGACAAAAGCATACTAATAATTGGGCATATACTTATATAGTGTGTGATTAGTTTAACAGGCAGAGCCTAATGTGATCTACTCTTAAACAACATATGTGAGGTGTTCAATAGGTAGTTATTTGATGTCAGAGATCCACCCATCATTACTTTTCTTGAATATATCAGAGATTACTTGATGAAGATGATTGTAGTAGTTCAGAAAGTGATAGAAAAGACTGTTGGACACACTTACTCGATGACGATATGCACGCAGGCCCACTAGGCCTAATACATTACTATACACATCTTGAGCCCCACCCAACAACAATGAGAATAACCACGAACACCGGACCAACATTAAGCCCAACAACGAAATTAGCTATAGTTCAGTCAAAGAAGCACGCAGATACTTAGCAAGCGAACCTCCCCGTGAGGGTATCCCTGTGCATCGCATGATTAACACGGAACCTTATCCGGCAAGGGTCCGGCTCTGGCAATTAACCATTATATGCGAGCAACTAGGAAACCCTAGCGGTAAGCCTCGCCTATAAAAGGGGCTCTAATCCCCATACAAGGTACAACTTTCTCTCATAATTACACACACATATACTCTTACTTCTCTCACAAGAATGTGTACTTACTCACACCGATTCTAATCGTGGGTCCGCCCCACGGTAAGGCTAGCGGTTTACTCTTCTTGTTCAGGGAAATCAATCAAACTATTTAGATTAGTACAAGATCAGTGATCGCTCCCGAACCGTCAAGTTTTATCACGCAAGCTAACCACTTGTGAATGGTCAACCGTAATAAACTTCAAACAGCTCGGAAACAATGCAATGAAGATCTAGAGGAGTATAGTGTTTCCCTGTGTCGTTAAGTCCCAACGAGTGCCTGCAGTAATCGAATAATCAAACGAATAGTGATCGGGAGAATTTGAATGGGAAATGGGTTATGATTATAAATAATTATACCTAAAGAGAAAGTTTATAAATTACAGGGGCTTAAATGCAAATTAAAGAAAACTAAAAAGATAAATTATATTAAATAAACACTATCACTATTTTTAAAATCTGATGTTTTTTATTTTTCTTTTATAAATTTAAATTAAAAACTACGTGAACGCATAAAAGAAAATGTGAAATTGAAACAAGATAATTCTAAAAATATAAAAATGACAATTTTACAAACCTAATGATAAGAGAAAATTTTGAGAAAAAGAAAATTATTTTATGACTATTTATTTAATTATTATTAATTAAAAACTATTTTTAACTTTTTAATAATACCCTAAAATACAAGAAAATATGAAATAAAGCTAGAAAAATGAAATTATGACTTAGAAAAATCTAAAATAACTAAAGAGAATTTTCAAAACTAATTTTGTATTTTTCTGATTATTTTTCTATTTTCTATGAATTAAAAACTATTTAAAACTAATTAAATTGCTAGAAATTGCAAATTTAACTAAGAAAAATTTGGAAAAATTACTTTTTTGCTTTTTATATTTATCTTAACCTAGGAAAAATGAAAACTTATTTTTTGAAACTTTTCTGATTTAATTGTATTAAAAGCTAATTAAAAATACATAAAAACTGTTTTAAATGAGGAAAAATATCAAACAATCTTTGGAAAAATATGAAAAATTCAGGAAGAGTCTAAAATAATATTCTAAGTCTATGAAAAATATAAGAACAGTAGCTTATGTGTGAGAATATGGAACTGCAGTGACAAGTGCTTATAAATAAGCACTCCAAATAAGCTAGAGGTACCAAATGAGCACCAACTTATCACAGAAGCTATAATAAGCTAAAACTACTTGAAATGAGCTAATTTCAACTAAGCTATACTACTGAAATGCAAGCTACAAAGATTTGGTGAGCAATGAGCTCAAGTGCTAAAACATATTTTACCTACTAAGTTGAACCTAAAATAAGCTACCCAATAAGTGGAAATTGAAACCGGATATTGGACTCTCAAGAAGACCTGGCTAGCTACTTAAAACCAAAATTCAGACCAAGATAAGCTCTAATGAGCTTGTGACAAGCTCTGCAAGACAACACTGCACACTCAAGTATACAGTCGAGTACGAAGGACTTTACCCAAATTGACAAGCTATTTTGGAGCTTATAAGGACTTACAAAAATTTCCAAAATCACTTTCCAACTCTTGACCACTTAACTAGAATATCCCACGCTTTAATGAATTTGAACCAAATGAATACATGAAAATTCAACGAAGGTTGGGTCAAACCGGTTTTTCACTTTTGACTTTATAAGCGTAAATGATATTTTGACTTAATTGAGATTTGAGCTTCATTTACCAACTGAAAATGATGAAATGAGCTATTATGAAACTTGATTAAGCTGCTCCTATGAATTATGAACACAATGTAAGCTTTTGATTTTACAAATTTCTATCGATATGAAATCGGAAGACAGTTTAGAAGGATTTTGACTTTGAGTGAGTTTTGGTGACAAGTGATGACTTAAATGGTTGTGTTTAACCTACATTAGTAAAGCAAAGATTTCAACCAATAACTAACACCCTAACTCAAATTAATTACGAACCAAACACAACTTATACTAACCTTTTGAACTTTTAACTAGTCTACCTCATGAATTAGCTTAAGTTAACACTGAAACCGAATCAATGTAATCTATCAACAACTTAATCGATGAGATAGCAGACTAATCCTAACCACAGATTCAAACACACGCAGATTATGCAAACTGAATTAGAAATGGAAAGAAGATAAAAACTCACAAGTGTCCCAAATTATTTTGCAGCTTAAACCAGAACCAACCTACACTATTCTAATCCAATCCAACCCCAAATCAGCTCTGCATCAACCCATATCAACTTCCATGACTTGCTAACCAAAATCTCTTCACAAGTTGACTTTTGTTGACCAAATACCAAAGTTGCTTGAAACTGAATTATAAACTTACCAAAAGCTATGAGTAGCTTAAATAAGCTTATTTGAGTTAAAAATAAGCTACTTAGAGCATTGATTATAAGAGCATGAAACTGATTTTTGTAACGGTGAGCATAAAAACTTGAAACTTATGTAAAAACTTGAATTAATACTTAAAAGCACATTACAATGATTATCCAACTTAAGTTTAATACATAGAAACTAAGATTACAATTTTTTGACTTAAACTAAAACATTTATAGTAAAAACGATTTGCATAAAAATATAAAAACTAACTAACTCCACTCCTTGCCTTCTCCTCTCTTATTTATACATCAAAAGGTCTTCTCTCTCTCCTCTGAGCTTTTCCCACTTGATTTCACAGCCATTGGATGAGCAGAGTTGATATTGGCCGTTTGATGCATTTTGGCGCCAAAATGGTATATTGCCAGTTGGGAGGGTTGAGTGCTGAGGAGGGGAGCATTTAATGTTTCTTGGCTTGTTGGGTGAGGTGGAGGATAAGGTGTGGGTTGTGAGTCTGGAGGTGAGGTATGTGGAGTGTGCGGGGAGGCAGGTGAAGGGAAGATGGGTTTGGCGGGATTTGACTTGAAGTTTGACCGGGGGGTAATAATAGTGGACGGGGGTTCAAAACAGGGGGGTCATGGGTGCTATGGCAGGGGTTCAAAGGTTGGTTTGTTTAATAACAAGGACCATTTTGTAATTTCTGATATTTGAGGGACCAAAACTGCCACATTTTCAAAGTTATTCCAAGGGACCAATTATGACAAGTTTCAATAGTACAAGGACCATAAAAGACATTTTCAAACTTCCAAGGACTATTTTTGCCAATTTTGAAACTTGAAGGACCAAACTTGTAAATTCTCAAAACTTTTGAAATTTTTCACCAAAGGACTAATTATGACAACTTATGATTTCAAAAGGACCTTTGGTGACTTTTCTTTTAAAATAAGTGCTCAGGGACTATTTTTTACAAGATTTGAAAGTCTGGGGACCGAAACCGCCAATTATGCAAACTTAGCTCATTTTTCATCCGATTTTAAACATTTTGCATCTGAAACATATAAAATGCAATTTTGAGATATTTTCAGTATTTTGATGCATTTCTGAGCATTTTTTAAGTGTTTTGCGAGCCAGATTTGACTCAAAAATGATGAGTATTTACACACTCATCAATCCCCACACTAAACTATTGCTAGTCCCTAGCAATCTTTTGTGAAAAACTTAATGGATTTGAATCTCTTTACCAAAAGCCATTACTTCTGGAGTAGCCAAATGTTTCAATTCAAGTAAGAACCTTGGTACACTGATAACCAAATGATTTTGAGCAAATCACCAACTTTCAACGGTTTTGATTTGTCTTTACCAAAAGCCGTTTGCTTCTGGACTAGCCAACTCTTAGATAATATATACTATCTTTGGTGAGCTGATTACCAATTATGGTTTTCCAACTGCCTTTACCACAAGCCATAAACTTGCGGGCTAGCCAACTCTTCACTAATTAAAGATATGGTGAACTGAACACCATACAATTTTGGGCAAATTGCAAGCCGTCAACGGATTTGAGAAATCTTTACCAAGAGCCGTTTGCTCCTGGATTAGCCAATCCTTTTGTTTATTAGACATGGTGGACTGATAACCGTAAGCTGAGTAAGTGCATAACACTTACTCCAAAAAAAAATTTTGGCCAAAAACGGGGGAATTAGGCGGTATAATTACATGATAACATTCGTAAATTCGTGAGAATTCCCCCCACACTAGAAATGAATATTGCCCTCAATATTCAAAGTATCGGCTGTTATGCCGAAACATAGAACGTAAAAGGGAAATACTACGGCCATTATTTGAAAATTTTTTGTTTTTGAAAACTTATATACAACAAAGGGGGGCAACTCCCCACACTAGGGTGGTAGAAAGTAGAAAGAAGTAAGAAATATGGGTGAAAACCCATATCTGTGCTACTTGTTTTTGATTCCCGAGTCGCTAGCTTGACTCGATCCCGCATTCATTGGTTCATGGGGAAAGTTTGTAGATCCGGGACAACCACGGGAGGAATGTCCTCTCCAAAATAATGCTTCAATCGATGACCATTCACTTTAAAATTTGGACCATCGGGTTGAGATAACTCAATGGTTCCATAAGGAAATACTTTATTGATGGTGAATGGTCCGGCACGGCGGGATTTTAGTTTTCCCTAGAAAATCTTCAATCTTGAGTTGAAAAGAAGGACTCGATCACCGACGTTTAAAACGCGGTTCTTGATTTTGGAGTCATGAATCTTCTTTGTCTTTTCTTTGTAGATCAAAGAGTTCTCGTATGCTTGATCACGGAGTTCATTTAATTCATTCATTTGAACTTTCCGGTGATCACCAGCTGCCTGAATATTGAAGTTGGCATGTTTCAAGGCCCAGTATGCCTTGTGCTCAAGCTCAAGCGGTAGATGACACGCCTTCCCGTACACTAGCTTGTATGGAGTACACCCGATGGGTGTTTTATAAGCCTGCACGGAAGGCCCGAGTGCGTCATCTAGCTTATCCCACCGGAGGCACGGTTTTCGCCCTCGTCCTTTCAAGAATTATTTTAATCCCTCGGTTGGAAACTTCCACTTGCCCACTTGTTTGGGGGTGGTGCAGCGAGAGAGACGGTGAGTTACACCATACTTTTGCATGACTCTATCAAACTGGTCATTGCAGAAATGCATACCACGATCACTGATTATAGCTCGTGGAGTTCCAAACCTAGCAAAATGAGATTTTAAGAATTTCACAACAACTCGGGCATCGTTGGTAGGCAAAGCCTTAGCTTCAACCCATTTTGACAAATAGTCAACGACCACGAGTATGTATTTGTTTCCTCGAGATGAAGGAAATGGCCCCATAAAGTCAATGCCCCAGATGTCAAAAATCTCACACACTTGAATGGCGTTTTGCGGCATTTCATTTCTTTGTGAGATATTTCCGTGACGTTGACAAGCGTCACAGGTTTTGACAAATTCGTGGGCATCCTTATAAATCGTGGGCCAATAGAATCCGGAATCAAACACCTTCTTGGAAGTGTAGTTGGGGCTAAGTCCCCGGTAGAGGTCGTAATGGCAAGCCTTGAGAATGTCATTGGTTTCCGACCATACACACATCGCTGATGACTTGATCCGCGCAAATTTTGAATAAGTAGGGTCGTCCTTAAGTAATGTTTTACATCTTTAAAGAATTTGTTTTTCTGTTGGGACGACATCCCTTTCACCACAAAGTTACCCGCATGGTAATTTGCAAAGTCAGAAACCATGGGGTAGAAGAGTCTCCACGAAAAGAAACCACATTGAGTGTTTCGAGAGGAAATGTTTCGTTAATTTCCTTTTTCTCGAACACATCCCGGTGAGGGTTTTCTAGACGGGACAGATGATCGGCAGCCGTGTTCTCAGCTCCTTTTTATCACGTATAATGATATCAAATTCTTGTAGGAGGAGAACCCAACGGAACAATCTCGGCTTTGCATCTTGTTTTGCAAAGAGATATTTGAGAGCCGAGTGATCCGTATATACCACGCATTTGGTCAAGATTAGGTATGGCGAAACTTCTCAACGCATACACCACAGCTAATAATTCTTTTTCTGTAGTGGTGTAATGGGTTTGAGCTTCAATCATAGTCTTACTCGCGTAATGGATAGGCTGAAAATGCTTGGTTTTTCGTTGTTCCCAAGACTGCACCGATAGCAAAGTCACTTGCATCGCATACATGAGTTCAAAGGGTAAATCCGTCGGGGCAACTAGAATGGGTGCTTCCGTAGCTTTTTCTTTAATGTTTCAAAAGCTTCGACACTCGGTGAGAAGATAAAAGGAGCATCCTTCTCGAAGATGGGTCATAGGCCGGCGATTTTAGAAAAATCTTGTATGAATCTCGATAAAACCGGCATGACCTAGAAAACTCCTAATACCTTTTACGGTAGTAGGATGAGGCAATTTAGCAATAACATCAACTTTTGCTCTATCAACCTCAATCCCAGTTTTGGAAATCTTATGGCCAAGGACTATGCCTTCTTTGACCATAAAGTGGCTCTTCTCCCAATTTAGACAAAGATTGGTGTCTTTACACCGTTTTAGCATTCTTTCTAAATGGGAGAGACATGTGTGAAATGAGTCCCCAATGACCGAAAAGTCATCCATAAACACCTCCATTGTTTCCCCGATCATGTCGTGGAAAATTGCCATCATACATCTTTGGAACGTGCCAGGAGCGTTACATAAGCCAAAAGGCATACGTCGTAGGAAAAGTTCCGTATGGGCAGGTGAATGTGGTCTTTCTTGATCCGCGGATCAATGGGGATCTGAAAATAACCCGAGAAACCATCAAGGAAACAATAGTACTCGTTTCCTGCTAATCTCTCAAGCATTTGGTCCATGAAGGGTAGAGGAAAATGGTCTTTACGAGTGGCTTCGTTTAACTTGCGATAGTCAATACACACATGCCATCCCGTAACCAATCGAGTTGGAATTAACTCGTTTTCTTCATTAGTGACAACAGTTATGCCACCCTTTTTGGAACACGGTGGATGGGGTGACCACCCAAGGACTATCGAGATCGGGTAAATTAAACCGGCATCAAGAAGTTTGAGAACCTCTTGTTTGATAACCTCGTAAATCTTAGGATTCACCCTTCTCTGTGTTGGATCGCTGGCTTGAAGTCATCCTCCATCAAGATTTTGTGAGTACAAAACTCAGGGTTGATACCCTTAATGTTGGAGAGTTTTCAAGCAATTGCTTGCTTGTGTGACTTCAAAACCTTTATGAGAGCAGCTCTTCTCCTCCTCGCTTAAGTCTTTAGCAATTATGACGGGTAATTTATCATCACCCTCCAAGAATGCATACTCGAGATGAGGAGGTAGGTCTTTAAGTTCAACCTCGGAAATTCTTCATAGATGTTTGTATTGATTTGATTTCCTCAATTGTGATCTCTTTCGGAAGGAGCGAAGGTAATGGATCTTCATTTAACAATTGCTCAAGATAAAGGATATCTCCCTCCGAATCATAAATACCATCAATTCCCGGCGGAAGTGATTCATCATTAGCAAGAAACTCATCGATCTCTTCCAGAAAGAAGTCACCTCCCTCAAACGGGTGAGAGAGGGAAGAGTCGGCAATGATTGGTTGAGAAGATGTGGTGGAATTCCCACTCACAGAATTATGAAAATAACCAAGAAACTCTTGAGAGTACTCCTCTGAAGCAATATCAATTACATCTATTCGATTAACCGATTCAAAGATCATAATTTGAGGAGTACCTTGAAGTTTGATCAAGGTTGAAGGTACAGCTTCATTACCCACACGTAACGTGATTTCTTGCTCAAATACATCAATAAGAGCACGCCCGTTCTCGGGAATCCTCGTCCAACAATGAGGGAACCCGATGATCGCATCGAAATCAACAACCACAAAGTCAGCCGGAAAATGGAACTTTCCTACTTTCACGAATACATCCTCGGCGATGCCAAGAGGACGCTATATAGAACGATCTGCAAGCTCAAGAGTCATGCAGGTAGGAATAAGTTCTGGAAGAGAGAGTTTCTTCCATATCTTGAATAAGGCATCGATTGATGCTTGCACCAAGATCGGCAAGGGCAAAGCATTCAATCATCTCTGGAAAAACACAAGGAAGAAGAAATTTTCCAGGATCTCCAAGCTTCTCGGGAAGCTTCTTTATGAAGCTCCGCTGGCGGTTCTCGTTCAAGGAGTTTTAGCCATTTCAAACAGTTTTTCCTTGTTGCTTAACATGTGTTTGAGAGTTGATGCAAAATTGGGCATCAGCATGATGGCATCCGCAAAGCTTATGTCAAAATGTAGTTCTTGGAAATTTTGAAATTTTTTTTCCATTTGATGACTGGCTTTTTCGCGGAGTTTTGCTCATTTAAACGTGAGGGGTAAGGAATAGAAGTTTTGGATTTGGGGTTGTCAGCTGGAGGTTCAAAACAACCTGTGTTTGGTTTTGGGTTTCGGGACAACTTGAGGATGGACATGTGCTGTACTTTGTGAGCTAGTAGGTTGCACTTGGTCCTTTGTCGCCTCAGGTTCACTTTCCACTACCTTATGGAGAGAAGAAGAAGAGGAGTACGAATAGCTGGTCCATCATATGAAGCACCACTTCTTTGTGATCGCCTTTGCACGCCCTCGGATTAGCGATCGTGTTGCTAGGTAAAGTACCTGAACCCGAGGGTCGATCATTTAAAGACTTCTTAATGTCGAAATCGGCTAACCAACAACCTGTTCATTTCCTCTTGGGATTTCATGAATTGCTTCAACAACTCATCAGATGATAATCTAGTTGGAACAATGGCTTGATTTTATGTAGGAAAATTCGGCCTCTATTGTTTGGATTAGGGCCTTGATTTTGGAAATTTCCTTGATTATTGCCATGAAAATACCATGGGTTGAAATTTCCCTGACCTTGGTTTCTATTGAAATTTCCTTGGTTTTGGAAATTTTGACTTTGATTTTGAAAACCATTATTTTGACTAAAATTACCTTGGTTTTGAAAACCTTGGTTCATTCTATTCTGATTTTGATTACGGTTTTTGTTTTGGTTGAAACCGGTGGTCCAGGTAGTGGTTAGGCGATGGTTCGGGTCCATAGGAGCACGGTATTGGTTGCCTCTGTTGGAATCCCGCCTACGCGTTTGCTTCAAAAGGGTTACCATCGGTGGCCATACAGTTGTAATAGGCATTGGGGCCACCGCAAGTAACACAGACTTCCACTTTCTTAACTTCCGCAGGAGGTGAAGTTTGTGGAAAAGAAACTTTCTTTTGGTTGGAGAGAACCAAAGCTTGTATTGCTTCGTGAGTTTGTCAATCTTAGCATCGGTGCTAGATTGACTCACGGGCGATGAAGTAGAAGGACCAACACCGACTTGGGAAACAACCGGTTTGCTTCGTGCGGTCGGACTTTAGACTTGTTTTCAATTATCGTTAAAGCTTCTTTTACAGTTTTGCTCAAGAAATTTCCTCCGGCGGAGGAATTGAGAGAATCTTGATCAGATTGACTCACTCCATTATAGAAAGTATCGAGTTGCATCAACTCGGAGAAACCGTGGTGAGGACATTTGCGGAGCAACTCCTTAAAACGATCCCACGATTCACTTAAGGATTCATCAAATTTTTGTGTGAATTTGATGATTTCGTTTTTAAGACTCGTGGTCTTGGAAGGTGGATAAAACTCGTTCACAAATTTCTTCACCAAATCTTCCCAAGTTTCAATTGATTTAGGGGGTTGTTTTTCAAGCCAAATCCGGGCTTGACCCTTTAGGGAAAATGGGAAGAAGAAGTTTGACAAAGCATCGGTAGGGACATTCTTGTATTTGATGGTAGATGCAATCTTGTTAAACCATCGAATATGAGCATGAGGATCATCCCTCTCAAAACCATAGAATTGACTTGAGGTTACAAGATTAACCCGGTTTTGAGTTCAAAATTTTCAGCCACAATGGTTGGGATAACAATAGCATCTCCATACCCATCGATGGGTGCACGAGAAGCTCACACAGGGACGTTCTTCCGCCATGATAACGGAGTAGTAGGAAGCGTCGGATCTCGATCCGACCGATGGGGAAGCGTAACGCTTCACGACACGCCTTCTTGGAATCCCGACAAGCTCACGAAATGGGCTAACGATCTAGAAGAGCGAAAAATACACTAGAGTTAACTCTAAGAAATCTCAGAGTTAAGGTAGGGAATTATGAAAATGGGAAAAGAAGAATCTTTTTGAGTTTTATGGTTTTACATATATGTAGAAACAAAAGAAAAATATTTTTGTGTTTTATATGTTTTAAGATGTTTTGGGTTTTGAATTTTTATAAGAAAATATATATAGATATAGATGGTATGAACAAGGAGTGAATATTCAAATCACTAATCTGCTAAGCGTAAGATAATTAGCACTACTCCCGCAATGGCCAAAAATTTGATCGCTCAGACCGCAAGTTTTATCACTGAAGCTAACCACTTGTGAATGGTCAACCGTAATAAACTTCAAACAGCTCGGAAACAATGCAATGAAGATCTAGAGGAGTATAGTGTTTCCCAGTGTCGTTAAGTCCCAACGACCGTGACCTGAATAATCAAACGAATAGTGATCGGGAGAATTTGAATGGGAAATGGGTTATGATTATGAATAATTATACCTAAAGAGAAAGTTTATAAATTACAGGGGC
Organism: Chrysanthemum makinoi; assembly: GCA_910596185.1. Taxonomy (NCBI): domain Eukaryota; kingdom Viridiplantae; phylum Streptophyta; class Magnoliopsida; order Asterales; family Asteraceae; genus Chrysanthemum; species Chrysanthemum makinoi. The sequence goes on along the minus strand of OU343222.1, from coordinate 63,441,263 downwards.
TTAAATGCAAATTAAAGAAAAAGATAAATTATATTAAATAAACGCTATCACTATATTTAAAATGATGTTTTTGATTTTTCTTTTAATAAACTTAAATTAAAAACTACGTGACGTACAAAAGAAAATGTGAAAATGAAACAGTATTAATCCTAAAAATATAAAAATGACATTTTTACAATCCTAATGATAAGAGAAAATTTTTAGAAAAAGAAAATTATTTTTATGACTATTTATTTAATTATTATTAATTAAAAACTATTTTTACTTTTTTAATAATACCCTAAAATATAAGAAAATATGAAATAAAGCTAGAAAAATGAAATTATGACTTAGAAAAATCTAAAATAACTAAAGAGAATTTTCAAAACTAATTTTGTATTTTTCTGATTATTTTCTATTTTCTATGAATTAAAAACTATTTAAAACTAATTAAATTGCTAGAAATTACAAATTTAACTAAGAAAAATTTGGAAAAATTACTTTTTTGCTTTTTATATTTATCTTAACCTAGGAAAAATGAAAACTTGTTTTTTTGAAACTTTTCTGATTTAATTGTATTAAAAGCTAATTAAAAATACCTAAAAACTGTTTTAAATGAGGAAAAATATCAAACAGTGCTGGAAAAATATGAAAAATTCAGGAAGAGTCTAAAATAATATTCTAATTCTATGAAAAATATAAGAACAGTAGCTTATGTGTGAGAATATGGAACTAGGGGTGCTCAGTATTTGGTTTGGCACCGAACAAACCGAAATATAAACCGGACCGAAACCGAATAAAACCGGACCGAAAATTTTAATTGGTGTATAGTTTGGTTTAAAACCAAACCGAAGTATTTAATTGGTGTTTGGTTTGGTTTTGGGTTTGACAAATACAAAACCAAACCAAACCGAAAAAACCGAATATATATCTATCCACACAAAAAAGTTTAAATTATATATATACAATTTTATATGATTATCTTCCTAATAAAAAATCCTAATAATTTAAAATATCTTATAAACTAACCACTCCTTAAATCATGGATTGATGCATATCTAGGACTCCAGAAGCAATTAACCTACTTGATTCCTATAAATTCACATATATCGATCTTCCTCCCATATTTCGCTTTTAATTTATTTCCAGTTAAGTTATGAAACCTTTTGGTTTCTTAAACTTTTGATTCGTTGTTTTACTTGAGCACTTTGTGAAACCTTTTTATTTGTTAATTTTGTTTGAACTTTTAGTTTTTATTTGTAACTTTTAGATTATATTTTGAAGTTTACTTGAATTTGGTTTTCTTGGTTTTAACCGAAACCAAACCGAATTCCAATTTGGTGTATGGTTTGGTTTTATCCGTTCTAAAATTAGTTTGGTTTGGTTTTGGTTTAGAGTTTCAAAATTTTCAAACCGATTAACCCGAACCATACAACCCACGAAACCGAAAACCGAACCGATGAACACCCCTATATGGAACTGCAGTGACAAGTGCTTATAAATAAGCACTCCAAATAAGCTAGAGGTACCAAATGAGCACCAACTTATCACAGAAGCTATAATAAGCTAAAACTACTTGAAATGAGCTAATTTCAACTAAGCTATACTACTGAAATGCAAGCTACAAAGATTTGGTGAGCAATGAGCTCAAGTGCTAAAACAGATTTTACCTACTAAGTTGCAGCCTAAAAATAAGCTACCCAATAAGCCGAAATTGAAACCGATATTGGACTCTCGAAGAACGGCTAGCTACTTAAAACCAAAATTCGACCAAGATAAGCTTCACGCACAACACACATTGCACACTCGGTATACATCGAGTCAAGTATCGTGGGACTTTGCCCAAATTGACAAGCTATTTTGGAGCTTATAAGGACTTACAAAAAATTTCCAAAAATCACTTTCCAACTCTTGACCAGCTTAACTAGAATATCCCACAGTTTTAATGAATTTGAACCAGAAATGAATACATGAAAATTCAACAAAGGTTGGGTCAAAACTGGTTTTTCACTTTTGACTTTATAAGCAGAAATGATATTTTGACTTAATTGAGATTTGAGCTTCATTTACCAACTGAAAATGATGAAATGAGCTATTATGAAACTTGATTAAGCTGCTCCTATGAATTATGAACACAATGTAAGCTTTTGATTTTACAAATTTCTATCAGATATGAAATCGAGACAGTTTAGAAGGATTTTGACTTTGAGTGAGTTTTGGTGACAAGTGATGACTTAAATGGTTGTGTTTAACCTACATTAGACTGAGCAAATGATTTCAACCAATAACTAACACCCTAACTCAAATTAATTAACAGAACCAAACACAACTTATACTAACTGTTTTGAACTTTTAACTAGTCTACCTCTTGAATTAGCTTAAGCTAACACCAACTGAATCAATGTAATCTATCAACAACTTAATGGACGAGATAGCGGCTAATCCTAACCCGCATTCAAACACACGCCAGATTATGCAAACTGAATTAGAAATGGAAAGAAGATAAAACTCACAAGTGTCCCACCTTATTTTGCGGCTTAAAGCGGAACCAACCTACACTATTCTAATCAATCCAACCCCAAATCAGCCTCTGCATCAACCCATATCCACTTCCATGACCGCTAACCAAAATCTCTTCACAGGTTGACTTTTGTTGACCAAATACCAAAGTTGCTTGAAACTGAATTATAAACTTACCAAAAGCTATGAGTAGCTTAAATAAGCTTATTTGAGTTAAAAATAAGCTACTTAGAGCATTGATTATAAGAGCATGAAACTGATTTTTGTAACAGTGAGCATAAAACTTGAAACTTATGTAAAAACTTGAATTAATACTTAAAAGCACATTACAATGATTATCCAACTTAAGTTTAATACATAGAAACTGAGATTACAATTTTTTGACTTAAACTAAAACATTTATAGTAAAAACGATTTGCATAAAAATATAAAAACTAACTAACTCCACTCCTTGCCTTCTCCTCTCTTATTTATACATCAAAAGGTCTTCTCTCTCTCCTCTGAGCTTTTCCCACTTGATTTCACGTACCATTGGATGAGCAGAGTTGATATTGGCCGTTTGATGCATTTTGGCGCCAAAATGGTATATTGCCAGTTGGGAGGGGGTTGAGTGCAAGGAGGGGGGAGCATTTAATGTTTCTTGGCTTGTTGGGTGAGGTGGAGGGATAAGGGTGTGGGTTGTGAGCTGGAGGTGAGGTATGTGGAGTGTTGCAGGGGAGGCAGGTGAAGGGGAAGATGGGTTTGGCGGGATTTGACTTGAAGTTTGACCGGGGGGTAATAATAGTGGACGGGGGTTCAAAACAGGGGGGTCATGGGTGCTATGGCAGGGGTTCAAAGGTTGGTTTGTTTAATAACAAGGACCATTTTGTAATTTCTGATATTTGAGGGACCAAAACTGCCACATTTTCAAAGTTATTCCAAGGGACCAATTATGACAAGTTTCAATAGTACAAGGACCATAGAAGACATTTTCAAACTTCCAAGGACTATTTTGCCAATTTTGAAACTTGAAGGACCAAACTTGTAAATTCTCAAAAATTTTGAAATTTTTCACCAAAGGACTAATTATGACAACTTATGAATTCAAAAGGACCTTTGGTGACTTTTCTTTTAAAATAAGTGCTCGGGGACTATTTTTGACAAGATTTGAAAGTCGGGGACCTGAAACCGCCAATTATGCAAACTTAGCTCATTTTTCATCTGATTTTAAACATTTTGCATCTGAAACCTATAAAATGCAATTTTGAGATATTTTCAGTATTTTGATGCATTTCGAGCGTTTTTAAGTGTTTTGCAGTTCAGATTTGACCCAAAAATAATGAGTATTTACACACTCATCAATCAGCCCGCCAGTAGCTTGTTAGCCCAACTCAACAAGCTACACTAACACCAATTACAACCGTCACACTTTTTGTACTAACAAGTTGGCGCCATCCGTGGGACCCAGTACACAACTGCGTTCGAGAAAATACTCACCATGAGCACTTGGTCCGAGCCAACTCCCGTCTTGTGTCTACATTGCGAAGTACGGAAAGAGAAAACCACATGACTGACGGATCTTGAGGGGCTGCGTCGTCCGACAGCCCTCCGAAGTATTGTGACAAGTACTTCGATCAGATCCTACCTATTGTGACGGAGAAAGTTCGAAAACGGGAAGAAAGAGCTAAAGCGGTAAAAACACGGATAGCCCAAAGGTTCCCATGGAGCCTCGCATCATTATGAGTCGAAATATCAACAGGAGGAGAGACTTACGAAAACAACTTGAGTCAATGAAACGGTGAACGCATGGAATGGCGGCCGGTTGAAGACGTGCGGTTGAGTCACCTGAAAGGAAATAAGACGGACCAGAAACGGTGTTCAAAAGGCTGCGCAAAAGTGTGTTCCACCGGCTGGGGAACAAAGAAGAAAGTATTTCCATGTACTCCAAAGACCCCTGAACAACCACACCAGCCATGTTACTAAAGAAAGGAAGAAAAGCGACCAACGAGACCCTCGGTCACAAGGTAAGACCGTAATGCGCGAAGCAGGAACTGAAAAGGGCTCCGGTCGCGAGAAGATGGGCAACTACTCGGGAGATGGGTCGTTGAGTGGATGTCGAAGATCCGAAGTCGAAAGCGGAAACCATGTAATAGCAACGATGATGACTGCTAGGCCCGTGAGTGCGCAAGGAAGGATCGATCCGTTCACTCCACGTATCTGCTACTTTGAGATGCCGACAAAAACACGAATGCCAACCAACTTGAAAACATATGATGAGAGTGGAGAACTAGAAGATTAATGCAGGTTTCTTGACCAGGTCTTAATATTTATAGTGTCTCGCTATACCTATGGTCTACCTAATGCACTAACGGCATGCAAGCAAAATCGGCCGTGTGTAGTGTAGTAAATGGTAAAGCCGAGGTCGCCCCAAGAGCTATGTGTGTCGGATAATTACTAAGTCTAATTGTCACGTAATAATGGTTTCGATATGGATTTAATTAAGTAAACTACTAATGCGAGAATAGAATAAAAGCGGATAAATGGTAAAGGGAAATCAATAGAGGAATAGTGGTGCTAACCTAGTCAATCCTCCTAGCTAGTTATGTCTACGCCTACCTACTTCCAATTACTTCAGGTGGGGTCAAATTCGAGAGGACAACATTTGGTCAATTCGCCTAACCTATCAAAGCAAAGATGCCACCACAGAGAAATCAGCAGCACCGTCATAAGTCCTGTTGTTCCCGGTCCCCTAAGCCGAGTCATTAAGTACCGCTACATGCTAGATTCTAAATAGTGAGTGCCCGACCGCTAGGAACTTAGACACTACACCCCCAACTCTTAAGTTCATCCAAACAATAGGTGATCAGTTGGTCAAATCGCACAAGTAGAACGGGTCGTCAGTTGGTCATATCTTACCCTTCCCGTCTCCTCAAATCGCTCACCTAGGGTCGCTTGGTCATATCTCCTAGGCAATTGGCCTCATCTGCCATTCAAAACTACCGAACCAGGGGTGACTACCAAAGAACTATGCATGCCTACGCTTAGAAATAATTATGCGAAGTAAAGGTAAATGCAAACAAAACAATTAAGGAATCATAACTAGGCTAGCACCAAAGGGTGCTTAGTAGCTCATATTAATCATGCAAATCAATTCAATATTCAAAGGTACGAAATACATGAATTGAAAGTAAAAGAAATATAAAACACTAAAGCTTATCATAATGGTGTGACTTCTCCCTTGAAACAAACTCAGTATGCTCCCTAGACCGCCTTGAGCTTTTCCGACGTTCTTAGAGTGTTGTGTGTGGAATGAAATGCTTTGAAATCTTTGGAATTCATGGGGTATTTATAGGCGTGTCCGGGTTACGGCGTAACCAATAGAGGAGTTACGCAGTAACCTTCTATTTCATCGTGAAATGCACTAGATCGCTAGTTACGGCGTAACCTTATAAGTGGTTACGCCATAGTCTTCAATAAACTTGGTTACGTCGTAAGTGATGCAAAGAGTTACCGCGTAAGTATCAACGGCGTGGAACCTCTTTTGACCTAATAGAGTTACGTCGTAACCTTTGGGAAGAGTTACACCGTAACCTCTTGATAAGTTGGACTTGGTCACGCTAATAGTTACTGGTAATGTGAGAGATGAGTTACGCCGTAACTTCTTCAAAATAGGCATCTCGTGATAAATCTTTAGTAATGTTTCCATTTCCGCGTCTCTTTAGCTCCAATGCTCGTAATTTACCCGAAAGTGGAAAACAATGGAAAACAAGCGTAAATCCATATAAATGATATAAATAACGAGCATTATCTGGGGAAATTGACACTTAATATTCAGATTATTTGATGTTATCAAAGATCATCTTAAAATCTTCGTGCGGCCAAAGCAGTGGGCGATGGGCCATGCCAACTTGGTGCCACATGTTCAACTCCACATTAACCGGATCCGCTAGGGTCCGGTTTGACGATCTCCCCGGGAATCAATAGATAGTCTGTGATAAATCGAAGGAGGCTTTCTTGGCTAACTTCCTCCAAAGCAAAGAAGTGTACCAAAGATCTCGTATAACTTCATCACATCAAGCAAAGGAAGGGAGAGCTAACGGAAGACTTTGTAAGAAGGTTTAAATAAGAAACCAGGGACATAAAAGGAGCTCCGGAAATTATGAGAGTCTCAGGATTCATGCATGCAATCACCGATCCGGAGCTGATTAAGCGGTTAAATGACAGAATCCCAAAGTCAATGAGTGAAGTAATGAGTATAACCACCTCCTTCCTAAGAAGAGAAACAGCCGCAGGAACCCGTGAAAGAAGAAGGCCTTGGATACAAAGACCAATAGAACGGCGTGATCCAAGTATCGACAAAGTTTTAAAAGAGAATTTAGAAACAAACCAGAAACCAGAGGAAGCAGGGTTTCCGCAACCCACAAAAACCTTTTAGAGAAATATCAGCACGAAGGAGAGCAAGGTCTCCAAACCGTTTCGAACCATCGCAGATCAAAGAAAAGACCGATGGAAAGTTACGTGAATTTCACGGAAAGGCAATACATACCACGGAAGAATGTCTACATTTGAAAAAGCAAAGAGAAGAAAAGAAGAAGGGTCGATGATTGAGGTAGAAGAGCCGGAAAAAGCCTGCCGAACTTCACATAAAAAATATCATCATCATCACTCAAAATTTGTTCGTCAAAAAGGCGAGAATACTCGAAGCAGAGTTAACGAAACCGCCGCGATCCGGAAAAAATAAAATCGAACTCCAACAGAGAAAAACGGCAGAACGCCAACAAAATATACACGCTGCGCGGACATCCCTACCGAACAAGTGAAGGTCCCGATTCTATAAAATCTAATAAAGACTCAAAAGGCCAATAATCAAGAAGACTCAAGAAGCAAGTACAAGCGTTGAAAATGTATCATTTTAAAATAATCGGATCGCGAAGATCACATGTTGAAGAAAGCAAGAATAAGGGCGAAGAACACTAAAACACACTCGGATGCACATTTAAAAACCTTACGGAAATTATTCCCAGAGAATAAAAAGCCTTGGGAAGGAAAGTCCTCAACAACAGCCAAGCAAGGGCGGAAGCAAAAGGATAAGCCTTATCCAAATACCCAAAAAGGAGGGAAAATCTACAAGTACAGATTTACGTTCCTTCTCAAGAAATCTTATGTGAATCTAGCGAGAAAAAAGCAGACGCCTGTGCTACGAGCCTAGCGCGTGCCTACTACAAAACAAGAAATGAAAATTAATGCTAATGCGTGCAATAACAGTAAAATCCTCGCTATAAATACGGGAGGTAAAGAAAGGGGAAAGCCCATAAAAACCAAAAAAGGAACTACTCCTTCACCAACAAAAAAAGCTTGACATATACATCAGACAGCAGAAAAATTTCCAGAAAACACCAAAGAGAAGTTGAAGATGTTATTCAAAAGAAGAGCACGATGGCATACAGCAGGGAAAGAATACAACCGGCCATCAACAACAACACGTTGCCAACGCACAGTTGTTCCCAAAAAACACATACATAACCTGAACCTTTACCCCCCAAAAGAAAAACATAAGAATAAAAGCAGATGTTGCGGCAACCAAAACATGTTCTTAAATGACTACTAATAACAATTAGTCGTTCTAAAATGACAACTAATAACCCACCTCAGCGAACATTCACAACATTCCTTCACCCAAAACCCGTGTCCATTGAAGTTTGCTTGAGCCTGCCTAGACCATATGGCATACCAAAGGTGGGAGTTTAAAACGATTAGACTCTCATTAGCCTTTGAGATTTTGGTAGTGCAGGCAGTTCCTTCCTAACCTCGACGCTCCCGAGTGGAAGAAAGAACTATATCACGAGGCGGCTCGAAAAGGAGTGATAGAAGCGTGCAAAGATTTGGGTCCCTAGGGAAGGGCGGCAAAGGAAGTTAGGGCACGCAATGCGTAAACGACCCATAGTTAACAAGAAGCTTCCCTAGGAATGACAAACAACAGAGGATGAAAACTATGCCTTCATTCCTCTTGTTGACGTACCGACCCCTAAGCAAGTGTACGTCTACCAATCCAGGAAGATCGGGTTGGAAAGACTGGGTTTAAGGTAAAAATGACCAGCTTGCAGACGCCGGGATAAATCAAAAGCTGCGCGGTGGAAATGCAACCTCACTAAAAGCCCTTCCACTACGGGGCGGATTCAGACGGGAAACCGCTTGAAAGGTCTATCGAACTTGCTGTATGCCCTACATCATTATAAACCCACTGTTGAAAAGAACTGCACGCAAGGGGAGCGCTACAACCTTTCAAGAAAAAATTACAAGCCCCACAACTCCTCAGGGAATCCCGTTGGGAGAATGCGGCGGCCCCGCGAGGAAGCAAGCCATCGGAGCTCCTTCAAGAAAAGGATAGCAGATAAGAAGAAGGATTACGAACTCAGAAGAGAAAGGAAAAATACCCACACCGGGAAAGCCAGCGGAAAATGATAACGTCATCAAAAGCACATCCAACCAGAACAATCCTTCAAAGAAAATTACAACTATTGTGAATAAGGCAACCAATCACGGGTAACCATTAAAGTAAACTTCCAAGAAGCGAGGAAAAATAGAATCAGTAGAAGAATTTCTTCAAAAGAATGATGTCCTCCATCAACAAAGTTCGGAAAGGACACGGCTTCTGAGCTGTAAGACTCGAACAAAAAGGGTAAGAACAATTGACAATAGAAAAATGTATAATGTACTAATTTACAATTTTGTGATATATTTTGAAAAGTGTCAAATCAATAGAAAAAAGTGAAGATTAGCTACCTTAATTGTTTTATTTTTTCAATAAATTCATTTTGATTAAGTGCAAAAGACGCGCAAGCACAAGATTGGGCACGACCCAAATATGTTATTTACGAATAACAAAGAGTTATCACGAATAACCAAAATGTGAACAACATAATCACCAAGGTACATAAGAGGTATTGCAAGCCCAGTATCTTTGGGAGGATAGCCCAAAATTATCCAAAGACTATTAAAAACGTGCATATCCGTATAAACGTTAAAACAATAGCACGACACAAATCCAAAAAATGGTGTGCACAAAAGACTATTAAAAACGTGCATATCCGTATAACGTTAAAATAATAGCATCGCACAATGTGCGCAGTGGATAATAAAAACACAGATATCCATACGACAAAAAGATAGTAGCATAGAACAGATAACAAACTTCACACAACCATTGTAAACATTACAAGAAATGGAAAAGCTAAACATTGTTCAAAGGACTACAATCATGAAAGAAAACAAAATAAACTAGCTTTGCTCCAAGACAATCAAGCTTGCTTCGGGCTCAGACAGGATGGAAGGAACTTCGCTCACCTCAGGGTGCGGATCCTCAGCAATATCAATAATAACACTAGACCCTCCAACATCATAATCATCGGTGGAGAGGGGCCTAAAAAACAGCATAAACACTAGCAGAAGCAAGTACAAGTGGCAACGAAGTAGTGGAAGTCAAAGCCAACTCACTAGTTGAAGGTCCTTCCGCACCCATAACATTACGGGCGGACAAAGGATCAACTAAAGAATCATAAACAACAAAGCGGTGGGGTCGATGAGCACCGAGGGCGATTTACTCTAAATTGTTCAACCCTTTTTGAACAACTTCCAGCAGACAATGAACCAATACCAATAACAAGTGCTAGTATGGTGTCATAGACAAGAACCACAAGCTGTTCAAGATCGTCAGTAACCCAACAATCATAGGAGCATTCGCGTGTGGCCCCTCAACCCGAAGAAGATCCATAATGTTCGCAATGCCAGAATCCTTGCTAGATTTAAGAGCGAAGAGTAAGGAAAACTCCACATCCGCAAGGGCCTTCACGACGAAAGATAGTGAGCTTCCAGCGGAAGGGTCATACACAAACAAGATCTACAAGCTCTTTTCCTCCTTTCCATGAATAATACCCGCTGCTAGCCCAACTTGCATACCTTTATCAATGGCACGGCTGGTAACTTCCGCCATTGCTGCAGAATACTCCGGAGAGTTCAAACACTTAAACACAGCAAGGCTCATGCCATTAGTCAACAACCAACGCAGACTAGATAGCAAAGTGAGAAAGCGAGGATAAAACTCCTCATCAAGTTGCAGAGCCAGTGCACACAAATCAAAGAATCTGTTGAATCAACCTTTTCATAACCGCAACCACTTTTGCATCTTGAGTCTTGGAAAACTCTTCCCTCAAAGCATCAAGAGAAGGAATTTGGCTCTGAAGCTCGACATGAGGACTCAATGTAATATCTACAAACAAAACAAAGGGTCAAAAAACAACAGAAGAATAAGCAAATAGAAAAGCTGGACGAAAAATCACTGATACATACCTGTCCAGAAAGGTTAGCACTCTGAGATTTGAGAACAACAACTTCAGCCCTCAAATGGATTACTTAGAATCCTTCTCAACAAAAGACGATCGGAGCTCCGTAAGCTCAAAGACGAAGAGAATCTTGTTCCCGCTCAAGGGCATAATTTTGATTCTTCAACAAAACAAGTTCCGCAGTAGAAGCTGCGGACAACCCAAAAGAACAGACCCAACTCGTGAGGACCCGACTTCAAAGAACTTTAGCCTTAAGGTTCGAAACCTCCTTATCCCTCTCCTCAACAGGATAATAGCGTCTCCTCTCTACCACATTATACTCCAATCGCATACGGACTTCAGAGCTAAAGCACACCTATCGTGTTGTAGCAACATTGAACTCAGCAAGAAGGCGATCATACCCCATCTCACGAACGGAAGAAAAATAGCAAGGAGGAGCAAACTCATCCACCATACTACGACATTATTCATCGGCATCATCAAGAAGAGAGTTCTTGGCAATGTTCCATTTTGGAACATAAACACCGATCGAAGACTGGAATCTGAATCATCAACAATGCGGATGTCTCCAGCCGAGATATCACAGTTAGAAAAATCGTCAAGAACAGGGTGAGCACCGCCAACAACATAAGAACTGCCAGGAACGGAGGAAGGGACATTCATTTGATCCTTCTCATTCTCAACAATAGAAACGGCAGTAGTAATGACAGCGTCCGTCATAACCGGCACAGAGGACCTGCCAAACAACAAACAGAAAATGAGTAAAGGCAAGGGGAACAGAAGCATCACATAAAGATAAAAATCAAGACAACAAACCTTATGGGAGAACTACCAAGGCGGAGCAAACCAGAATCAGACTCAGTAGACGCCCCAACTTCATGAATGGGAGTGATTGATAATGAAGGAGAAGAAGAAGAATGAGTGGGTAAATCATTCAAACAAAATTCAAGAGAGTGCGTACTTTGAGCAAACAACTTCTGAATAGATTCTGAAGACTTACCACCAGTAGAAGCCCTATCGAACATGGTCACTCCTTAACTTCTTACGAGGATAAACAAGATCGGTGCAAACTTTCCTCCTCTTTCTTCGAGAGCCTGAAGCCACATCACAAGCAGACACCGAAAAGGCACCAAGAGTAGCTCCATACACCAAAAGATCGGCAAGAGAATGAACATGTCGCACAATATTCACACCCACGTAATCATCACATAACCTAGAAGCCCCGGCTTCCAAATCGGCAACCACATTCCCATCAGCCCCTAACTCATCAACAGAAGATGGAGGGGCAAGAGAAACAGTTCGGCCTTCAATTAGTTTCAGCAACGAAAGCTCATCTTCTTCCAATGGAATAATATCAACCCTCAGCTTCATAGGATCCTTCATTTGAACCAAAGATAGCAAATCCATCACTGCAAAGAGTAGAAAAACAAGAAACACGGTTTAAACAAAAAAAAATGAAGAAACATAATGTGGTATACCCACCCCGATCATCTTCTTCATAGAATACAAGGTAAAAATCTTCTTCAAAGTATAACTTACGACTTAACCCAACCAAGCAAAGAAAGGGCTCAAAAATTTGTGAGAAGCGTAAGCATGGGCAACGAGAAACAACATTCCCAACATCAAACTCAAGCATCCCGTGAGTAGCGCCCTTAGGAACGCTTCTTCCAACATGGAAGGGATTAATAGCGGGACAAGCAAAAGTCAACCCGTAAGAAATGGTCATTCCAACTTTTAAGAGAATCAATGGGTTTAGAATAGCAAACACCAAAAGTGTCAACTTGCTCACTAAAAGAAAGCCAACCATTTTTCTGAGACTGAACATAAAAACACCTAAATAACCCAACTGAGGGTTTGATGCCAAGAGCAAAACAAAGAATCTCAAATTGAGAAACTTTAGCAGCACCAATAACAGAAAGTTGCGATATATGGACGCGATAATAGTTAAGGACAGAAACAAGGAATACATATAAAGAAAGACGGAAGTTAGCATATTCAAAAAAGCGGGTATATACACAAATCTTCCCATCTGGTGCCTCTTGAATAGTCTGATCAGGATCAGGCAACTCCGGATGAACAAATTGCGGAATTGAATATACAAAAGCGATCAAGTGCCCCTGTGAAAGCTTAGACTTAGCAGATGCAAAAGTACCCATAACGGAAGAGGAAAAGGAATTAGAACCTAACCTGGAAAAGCAACCTGGATGACAGACGCAACCAAAGGAGATTAGATCGAAAAGAAGAAGAAGTAACGCTTGCAAATAAAGAAGAGTAAAAGAAAATTGGGGCAAGGGAAAAGTAAAGGGTATTTATACAAGGAGGTCGCTGGCGTCCCCTAACGAAGGACACGTGTCAAAAATCAACCCGATCCAACAGTGAGTAATCAAGAAGAAAAAAGCAAGGCTAGTGAAAAGACGCAGAAAATGAAGGGTCAGGAATTGTTCACGCTGCGTAGCACGTAAAATAAGAAGGAAAATGTCATAAGGACGCTTCAAAGATACGAAGCAGAAACGACTCCGTCAAACTTAAAGTCTAGCAATATTCACCGCACGCGACAAATATCCGCGTGCAATAAATATGCCAGACTGGGGGGACTTGATGACGTAGCAGCCCCTAAAAAAGGGGAACATCAGAAGGGAATTTCAAAAAAGGTATGGAAAGGGAAAGTGCTCAGTTAACTCAAGTCTAGTAATATCCACCGTACACGACAATATTTGCACGTAATGCACACACTAGACTAGGGGGACTTGATGACGTATAGCACGTATAACAGGCCCACTAGGCCCAATACATACTATACACATACTGGGCCCCGACCCAACAACAATGAGAATAACCATGAACACTGGACCAACAGTAAGCCCAACAATGAAATTGGCTATAGTCCAAGTCAAAAGACGCACGCGGGATACTTAGCAGGCCGAACCTCCGCCACTGAGGGTATCCTGTGTCCGCATCCACGATTAACACGGAACCTTGTCCGGCAAGGGTCCGACTCAGGCAATTAACCATTATATGCGAGTAACTAGGAAACCCTAGCGGTAAGCCTCGCCTATAAAAGGGGCTCTAATCCCCATACAAGGTACAACTTTCTCTCTCATAATTACACACACATATACTCTTACTTCTCTGTCAAGAATGTGTACTTACTCTCACGCCGGAGTCTAATCGTGGGGTCCGTCCCCACGGTAAGGCTAACAGTTTACTCTTGATGTGCAGGGAAATAAATTAAACTACTTGGATTAGAACAAGATCAGCCCGCCAGTAGCTTGTTAGCCCAACCCAACAAGCTACACTAACACCAATTACAACCCGTCACATTTTTTGTACTAACATACTCCAACTGTGACAACCATGTTTGATGCTATCAGAAAAGAAGCTATTGATTACGTTGTTGATTGGAATGAAGGTTCTTTATATCAAGTAACTGTTCCTTACAAGGATCATTGTGTTGTTAACATGGATAGAAATGAGTGTTCTTGTAGGAAGTGAGAGTTGACTGGAATACCATGTAAACGTGTTGTAGCTGCAATATACAACATGAATGAGGATGGAATGGGAGTTTGTATGAGTGGGCTCATGTTGCTTACAGACTAGAAACATGAGCACATGTATACTCATTCAAGATCAACTCATGTAGTGGCGAGACTACGGCCAATAGTTGAGTCTAAAACAATAATAATACCGCTTATTCACAAACCCTAAGTTGACAGGCCACCAAAGAAGATGAAGAAGTCAGTTGATGAGCTTGCAAATCAAAGTTGTTCATTGTTATGCAAAGTGATCTTTGAACATTAGGAATTCTCAATTAAGTTTCATGTCTTTTGTATTATAAGTATTAACTCTAGTAGATGCAAGAAATTTTTACCATTTACAATTTTCATGTAATAATTGTATTGTTATTTAGTGTTTGGTAAATGTGATGTGTCTATATTTGTTTAATCATGTTATGTTTGTTGAGTATGGCCTTCTAAAGTCAACTGTCATGTAGTGCATGTTTGCTTACTTTGACATTCTAAAGTCAACTGTCATGTAGTGTACGTAAGGTGGGTATTTGGCTCGAAATCGTGAAAATGCTCATGGATACACTCATGTCAAACTCCACATTTATCCAATGTAGTCAAAACTCCCATTTAGCAATTCCATTTTGACTTTCTAAAGTCAAACTTCAAATGCTAAATAGGAGTTATGTATACACTCATGCCAAACACCCCTTTTCTAATAGTTTGTGGATTTGCAGACTACTGAAATTCATCAGTGGAAATGTTAGAATAATTGGTGTGCATAGTGGTCTAGTATGTTGCATCAATTTTATTGAAGTTAATATAAGTTCACTTTAGCAATTTACAACCAAACATAGATCAGTAACATAAATAACCAAAATTTTATTGATCATAATAGTTATTGACGACCATTACAAATTTTCCTATCATCTAAACATACAGTTAGCTAGAACCACTACTTTCCCTACCATCCCTTTCCTTTAGATGTTTAAACACAGCTTAAAGATTTTTAATCCTCGTTTCCAAATCATCAACCTTTGATAACCCGGTATCTGCAGCCTTGCTTCTCTCCTGTAACACCCAAAAGCTCTTATTAGTAGTACTTTTGTTCCCTCAGCCAATTCAGAATCTTTTCTCTCAACTCCTTAGGTATCTTCCTATACGAACCATATTCAGTAATTGGTTCATCTCCAAATCCCTCAAGAACTAAATCAGAGTGAAAATAGTTGTCTAAAACTTTTTCCCACTCCTTTTCATCAGACCCAATGTACAACGCCTTCCCCTTATCATATTTTGCCATCGTTAGTGGTTTTGTTCGTTGGGATTATGTGTGTTTTGGGGGGAAATAGGGTTGGGATGTGTGTGTGTGGTTTTTTTCATTTAAATAAGCGGGTTAGCTACGAAAATGAATAGTCCACAAGCAATCTCTTCAGTGCCATGTGTTTTAGGCGCGAAAAGGGACGAAACGCGTAAAGACAAGTTAAGACATTGCAAATTTTGTCCTTGAAAAAAGGCGTCCTCGACAATGGCGGGAAACGAGTGAAATGGCAATAATACCCTCAAGGGTGAGGCCATGTAACGGGAGAACTAATGCCCGTTAGCAAATAGTGCCTTTTCGTGCCTGTTTTGCAAAAAAACGAAAACATTAGTGGTTGTTTTGCAACAAATTTTGTCTCGGGGTAATCCTTGCGTTTTCAGGAAACATTAGGGACATAATTTAAAAATATATTTGCTTAAACCGTAAAATCTTAAAAATGCATGTTATTAGATTAAAATACCTTTACTTATAAAAATCAGCACAGTTTATTAAATATTTAAATAATTAATTACAAATCATTAACCATATTCACTCTCATTTACTCACACTCATGTATGCATACAAAAAGAAGTTGCACAAACAATTTAACGTTAGTATACATCGTCGCTGCTATGTGCGGTTAATCATCTCGTTTTCGAACAAAGCTAAAACTTATAAATCGAAATGTTATTTTACAGTGTAGATAGACAATATATAGTTGTTGCGGATATTCTTATTACCCAAGTCTCATTCGGCCAACTAGACTTATGGATTTGAGAAAACCGTCACATATGTTAATAGGGTCGAGCTCTCCCTTTAAAGAAATTGGCATTCTCAAGAAGCCAACATGAAAGATATGTCAAAAGATAAAGTTTTAACAACCGTACAACGAAAGCGCTACCAAATATTTAAATTTGAATCATGGTATCGAGTGGGACATTAATTGATATGTCAACGATTTATATAGGAATTGATTTACACACATTAAGTATTGATTGAGACAATCTAATTTATACATA
Organism: Chrysanthemum makinoi; assembly: GCA_910596185.1. Classification (NCBI taxonomy): domain Eukaryota; kingdom Viridiplantae; phylum Streptophyta; class Magnoliopsida; order Asterales; family Asteraceae; genus Chrysanthemum; species Chrysanthemum makinoi. Next base: position 63,424,627 of record OU343222.1, on the reverse strand, counting down.
GGATACGTATACAATATTATTATCGAGGAATTTTCATTTGCTTACTATTATTTTAGTGCTTACCAATGGACTAATCCTCATCATCCATTTAGTTTGATCTAATGGTGAGGATTAACCTAAGATTTAATAGATAAACTTGTCCATGTTTTTTTTCGTGTCTTTTTGTCTTGCTTTTTTATTTCTATTTTTTTTTCTTTTTTTTAGATTCACGTTTTTTTAGTTAACGTTTTGTTTTTTTCTTTTATTTTAATTCACGTTTTTTTTAATTCACGTTATTCACGTTTTTTTAACTTCGCGTTTTTTTCTTCGCTTTCATACATTTCGTATGTTTTCATGCGTTTTCGTCCATTTTCATACATTTTCGTCCATTTCATACATTTTCGTCAAGTTTCATAGGTTTTCGTCCGTTTTCTTTCATTTTTCATTCGTTTTCGTCCGTTTTCATACGTTTTCATCCGTTTTCATACGTGTTTTTACGCAACTTTCTAATATGGCTCGTCCCGGGAAAGCGCTGGCAACAACAGAAAGGAAGGGGTCCATGTAGCAGTTGCACCCCCTCCTCTTAGTCAATGGGGCAGCAGGTTTGGCATCTATTACAAAAGAGAAAATCCACTTCAGATAACCACGCCTCTGCTAAGCGGTATGGAATGGCCGAGAGCGGACCTTATTGGATATATAATCCAAGTCGAGAATAGAGTTACTTTAGTAGTGATTTCCCTGTTCTAGTGCAAGACGCAAGGAGAATCACGAGCGGAGCGGTCTGGATAAACGTGCAATGCCCCGTAGGGAGATCTAGCTTATTGGTCTGGCGCTTTCGGGTGCTTGCCAGTTCTGAATGACTTCACTTAGCTTGTCATGTTCTTACAAGAAAGAATCTCTTCTCCGAATCGAATCTACGCATATCAAATTCAGTAAAGACTTGAATAGATGCCTTCCCTCAAATATAGTTCATCCTGTTGATGGCAAACGGTGGTCTTATCCTCTTTTACTTATACAAACAAGATATCTGCTAAAGTAAAGACGAGCCTGTCCAGGAGGTTGGCGAAGTCTCGCAAAAAGGCTCCTCGAGAAAGGGTGCGGCAAGCTTTCATACGTTTTCGTCCGTTTTCATACATATTCGTCCGTTTTCTAACATTTTTGTCTGTTTTCATACGTTTTCGTCCGTTTTTAAATGTTTTCGGCCGTTTTCAGACGTTTAATACGTTTCGGAATTTCACAAGTGATATTCTGAATATCACAAGTGATATTCTGAATATCACAATTCATATTCTGAATATCACAAATGGTATTTTGAATATCACAAATGGTATTTTGAATATTACAAGTGATATTCTACAATATTTAGATGATCACAAGTGCTGTGATATTCAGAATATGAATCACAAGTGATTTTCTGAATATCACAAGTGATTTTCAACTAATTTTTTGTAACATGAAATCACGAGTGATATTCAGAATATCACAAAACGATATCTAGAAAATCACAAGTGATACTCATAATATCACAAAGTGATATTCAGAAATCCACAAGTGATATTCAGAATATAACAAAGTGATATTCAGAAAATCACAAGTGATATTCAGAAAATCACAAGTGATATTCAGAAAATCACCAAGTCATATTCTGAATATCACAAAGTGATATTCAGAAAATCACAAGTGATATTCTGAATATCACAAAATATGACTTGTGATAGTCAGTAACGTATGAAAATGGATGAAAACATAAGAAAACAGACCAAAACGTAAGAAAACTGACGAAAACGTATGAAAGCGTAAAAACACGTCTGAAAAAGGACTAAAACGTATGAAAATACACTAGCAATGAATCTGGGGACCCAGAAAAGAATCGGGACCACAAAAGAATCGAACCCACATTATATAGCAAAATTGTAGCCAATCTACAATAAATTATATCTAATATTTTCCCATATATATATATATATATATATATATATATATATATATATATATATATATATATATATATATATATATATATATATATATATATATATATATATATATATATATATATATATATATATATATAAAAGAAAGACAAAAAAACAAGAAAAAAACCATGAACTTAGTTTTATATATTAAATCTTAGATTAGTCCTCACTAATTAGATCAAACTAAATGAATGATGAGAATTTGTCCCTTAATAAACATGAATTTGTGGATAAGCAAAATAAAGTTACTCTATTATTATCTTATCTTAATTACTTTTATTTAAAGTGTGCAAATACAAATTGAAATATGCAAACCATTTCTTATAATTGATTGGCCGCTTAACAACTTTGAGGGTAAGTCTTCATTCAATGATTATTAAACAACATGAAGTTTTCTGAAAAATTGATTTTTTGCATATATGTGAAACTGGTTTCAATTTGTCCAATAAATTCTGTTATGAACAAAGAAAATATAATGGCCCAAAGTCAAACGGTACATCGACGCTATAAAGACATTTGGTTAATGGAATTGCTACGAGTATTACTCCGTATATGACTTCCATTTCATCATGTTTTGCTCAAAATTCTTCTATTCAATAGTTGAATGTTCTTGATTCATTTTCTTGCTAAAGTAACTTCAAAAGCAAAACTACTAGAAAGTCAGCAAAAAAACTCATAAAAGCCACATACTTGCATATAAAAAAAGACCCACTAGGTAAATAGTCAAAACTCCAAACGAATGTAACACAAAGTGTTGTTAGGATGAATAGTCTCGTTGACGAATCCAAATTTTCAGGCAAGAATATGCACTTCCATAACTAATATTCTCGGGGTATTTAAACTAACAAAAAAGTATCACAAGAAATCTTTTTTCAAAGGTATGCACGTGGATACTATGTCCATCCACGGATAGATATGCTCAATTGGTTAAACTTACTCCAGAATCTAACGTCCTAAACTCAGATCGGGCATTTTGCGGGTGGACACAAACTCAGAGCATCGACCGTCTCAACATCAGGTGAGATTACTCTAGTCTTCGTAAAAAATATATACTCAACCTGCGAAGAATAGATCTAAGAAGAGTGTAGGATTATTTTGTGGATGTTTTATTGATGTAACATGAGGCTCACCTAACAGCATATTAAGACACTGATGATTGCTGAGAATCAGACCATAACATTGCCGTTGACAGAAGTGCAACTGTTGCAGTTTCAACACGAAGGCGATGTGGCCCAAGCCCAACTGCTGTTGCTCCTGCTTCTAGTATCGACTTTACCTCTGTTTCTGTGAAGTCTGGAATAAAATATTGACAAATGTAAAATCATAATGACATGCTGTAGCCTTGAAATAAAATTACCTCCAACCCGTAATACAGCAAAGTTTCAGGAGGAAAAAAATATAAGGAAAAAACTTAACTACCTTTGGCATGGATCTTTTCAACTTTAATAAAAATTGACTGTCAAAAAGATGACCCCATAGAGAAATTTTATGGACCAAAATTAATGCTATCAATTGTTAAATATTTTGTACCATGATATAAAGCTAAAAAATGCTATATAGCCATTATGATGCGTAGGGACAATTAGACAGGTTCGGGATCTTTTCTTTTATAGTTGTATTTAAACCTGAAACGGACTCTAATGATGTTGTTAGCGAGCAAAATATCATCTACAAGAATTTTGTAGTTATATATCTAATCAATAATCATAGAGGTTAAAAGCACCATAATCACTATATGGTTGACCCCATTTGCACCGGTAATTTGTAGCAATATTCAAGATAACGATAGATTGTTGCATCCAAGGTTTTTTTGGTCATTTACCAAGTAATTTTCTATAATTTTCTTAGAAAAACTCTGGTTTCATATTAAATTATGAGAAATTCCTTTTTAATAATTTTAGAATTTTATTAATACACATGTAATGTTTATCATACACAGTTTGAATATGACAAGAAATTAAATATAACAGGAAGAATCAAGGAAGTATATAGACATGCTATTTTGATGTGGCGTAAGACTTTAATATTATATAAAAGAAAAGGGGAAAAGCAAAACAAGATTGACTTCTGTTAATTTTCTTAGAAAAACTCTGGTTTCATATTAAATTATGAGAAATTCCTTTTTTTAATAATTTTAGAATTTTATTAATATACATGTAATGTTAATCATACACAGTTTGAATATGACGAGAAATTATATATAACGGGAAGGATCAAGGAAGTATATAGACATGCTATTTTGATGTGATGTAAGACTTTCTTTAATACATAAAAGAAAAGGAGAAAAGCAAAACAAGATTTTTTTTTTTTTTGAACAGAATCAAAACAAGATTGACTTCTGTTAATTCAAGCTAAAAATAAGTCATTTATTATTGCCACATTTACTTTTATTTTATTTTTCCCCTTTATCGCAACATTTTCAAATATCACTCATACAGTATTCCTGCAAAATACTGTATAATAATAACAAGGTAATTGTTATCTGTGCTTACAGGTATCTTGTTGTCATTTTGTTGATTATACAAAAAGTAAAATAAAAATGACATCTTGTGCATCTCGTAAATACTACTGTACTAAATACTACTGTTCATGATAAGTGTCATCTTTAGAATTCGGTAAAATTGGAAAATTATGCACATTGTTCTTAGGACACAACAAGTGGCTAGTGTAGGTGAGAGAAAGAGAGAACTAACCGCCTTCAGGTCCAATGATAATCGAGCCAACACTCTCTTGTTGAGACAAAGACAAAGCATTTAAAACCGGTGTAGCCTCTGCTGCGGCAATAAAGGATAGTTTTGATTGTGAAACCTAAAGGAATAGCAAAAAGTGAGACATGAGTGTATAACAAAGAAATAGATTACATTTAAAACAATTGACTAATCGTTCTTTGTTTTAATGATACAAGATATTGAACTTCCCACATACAAACTGACACAAGTGACTTACTATAGGTAAGAGGCCACCAACTTTCAAAGGAGGGTTTAAAGTCATTTCATGCAGCCGTTGGCCTACAATATAGGTTAGCAATTTACAGAAATTAAGCTAATAATGCATGAATACAAATAATAAGGTGGTTATGCAAATACTACCACTGTAGAATGGCAAACTTTAATTTTGAGTTGGGCATATAGAAATACAAATATGATACATTACATTGTTTAGCTGCAGCCAATATGACTAGTTGCAACCTGTCCACTCTGTTCTCAGATATTGAAGGAGAGCGTCAATAGTGGCGTTACACTGCTTGCTCCAAGCTCCTATAATTTTTAAGGTATACAAATTAACCTGCAGCGATTGCAAAACAGAAGTTCTATAGAGGTAGCAAAATGGGTGGGTCAGGCTGGTTGGGGGAAGGTGTCAAATTGGATTCATGTTAAAATGGGTCACTGTTAGCATGGGCCAAAACACTACAGGTTGACCCACAAACACTCATGTCCATCTTTTGATAGATAAATAATGTGTTATTATTGATTCGAGAAACACTATTATTACAATAAAAATCTAAATCCTTATACGAACAATGTCAACAACATTGAATGCATTACACAAAATAGTTTGGGCGACTTTAATCCGTCTGTCTCAGTCAAGTATTTGAACCGTTCCTATGTAGATATTTTTTAGGGGAAATTCCATATATCCTCCTTAAAGCTTAAAAAAATGCATATATAGTAACCGAAAACATGCTTTAATAGAACTGTACCTTATGAATTGGATTCTTGTGTTTCGGGTATATATGCAAATTTCCATGTCTTTAGGGGTAAGGGGTGAGATCAATAAAGATCACATAAAAATTAAAGATCAAATGGACAATTCTCAACCATTCATTTTTGATCAAATCAATTAAATTCACTTTAACCCTTATATTTAAAAATTAAATATCTCACAAACCGTTAATAGTTAGATAAAACTAATTATACCATTGCGACAAGAATAAAATTATCTTTCTATAGAGATCCAATATTGTATACTTTCGACGAACTTATTTTTTATCGTTTTTTGCGGGTTTCGATATATTACACTATAAATGAAAATTTTAAAAATACTCTTTTGTGTTAACACAACCCGTAAACCCTAAAAACCCTAACCCCTAAATCTAAAAAACCCTAACCCCTAAACCCTAAAAAACCCTAACCCCTAAACCCTAAAAACCCTAAACCCTAAAACCCTAAACCCCTAAAACCCTAACCGCTAAACCAAAAAACATAAACCCTATCCGCTAAACCGTAAGAAACCTAAACACTTAACCCCTAAAAAGCTTAACCCAAGAAAGTCAAACCCCTAAACCCTAACCGTAAACCCTAAACCCACGAAAAAGTCGGAAAAAAAAATTTCGCCGAAAGTATATGATGTGGGATATCAAATTAAAGATAATTTTATGCTTGTCGTGATGGTATGATTAGTTTCGTCTAACAATCAATGGTTTGTGAGATATTTAGTTTTTAAAAATGAAGGTGAATGTTTATTTTATTGTTTTGATGAAAAAATGAGTGGTTGAGAATGGCTTATTTGATCTTTAGTTTTTATTTGATCTGAACCAAACTCTTAGGGGTAAATGCAATTCCCCATTTTTTTATATTTAACATGTTTATGATACATAAAAACTAACAGGCTAATAAGTAAACGGTTCAAAATTGCCACCTAAGTTCTAGTAAAATATGACTCAGTTACTCCATTTAACACATAATGTGCATTTCTCTATTAGCCAGTCAGATCGACCACCTTTCAGAGTACCTACATAAACAAAATCTGTAAGTCAAGGAAGCCACACAAGCAGTAAAAAACATCAAATAATCACTGTAATTACTAATTACTGGACACAAAACTGACCAAAAGCAGCAAACACATGCCATTGGGTTGTATTAGTAGACACTAATTTTGGATCCTCAAGTGCAATTACATCTGCTCCAGTGCGGTCAATCCTCTCTATGCACCCATCAACCAAACCTCCTTTTCCATTAAAGAGCTCTATCCTTGCAAGATTTTAAATTATGAAAAATAAATTCAAATAAATTAAGTGTGAGAAATAAATTGTCGTACAAAGTCTGTAAAACCTTTTACGTTTAGTTACAGGTAGCAAGTAGGAACATTTCAGATGCGATTTCTTACAAACCATCCCCAAGCAAAAAAAGATACTAAAAGATACAAATTACTTTTAAACTGTAACTTGGGGAGGTGGTGGTTAAACTTATAGATGAGATCATAATTGTATGCTTGTGTACCTTGTGATAACATACTGATATGAACCGGATCCGATTAACAATGGTTGAATCACCAATCCATTCGTAAAATTCAGCATAACATGTTATATCCCTAATACCCTATTTATAGATTTCTAAACGAGAATTTATTTCTAACCAACCTCGAATTGCTTGTCTTTGTTTAAATAAGACTTATCTAAAGTATTAGAATAAGAATATGGTTCATATGACATATATGACCTTGCTGTGCATAAGAGTGATCTGAACTTATCAAGCTCGATGTTGGAGGTGGACAATTTGAAGCGAATTAAACATTTCAGCACAGCAAATATTCTTGCCAGATTACCTTCGTATTAAGCATTCATACATCAATTTTTCATTCCCGGAGATTTTTTATGACATCTTTAACAATCAACCGACACCTTGCGATCGAACAAAAATAAAGCATTTTCTCACATGGCATCATAAAAGCAGGTTTCTCAGTTTGAAAAGAAAAGATAGGCTGTGACAACCAAACGAACTACGCATTATTCATACAAAGTGAACATCCCACTGAATGTAGTTTCGGATGATGAAGTAAAACCATCAACATATGGTAATATGGTGTTCCACAATCCAAAACCACCCAATCATTCATTAAGTTCTAAGGGTTCATGCATATGAGGCATCATTTCTATGCAGACAAGCAACACAATCTGTAAAATGATTGTGATTTGTGACTGTTAGATCTTGGATGAATGGTTCTTTATGAACATTCTGCGCATTGGGTTGCTTGTATGCTTAGAAATGATATGCAAACCTTAAGAAGTTAGCGAATGGAGTTGTTTTTAGAGTCTAAAGAATAAAACCCATGCAGGTTGCCGTATGTTGGCTGCTTTACGGCACCAATTGCTTACCTTAATGAGAAAATACATCCATGTGAATGTTTACTTTGCATATGAATAGAAGTTCTGCAGATTTCGTGCAAGAAAAGCATATGGTGTCAAATTTAAGTTGGTTCTTTAGTTCTCAGATCCCCTAAAATAAAACCCTATCAGTCGTCAAAGCCTATCTTCCCTACAACAACCGAAAACCCGCCTCTATGATGATTTGAGAGAAAATGATCGCAATCAATTCAATCAAAATATGTGTTTGATGTAGAAACCATTATCACTGAATCAAACTATGATGTTGAGTGCTAAATGATGGTGATGCATGCAGCAGAAAGGAACACATTTTCTTAAATCCATCGCAGACAGATAAAAGATGAAATTTTGGTTGCTGATGTTAACACCAAACATAAAGAAAATTACAATTCTTTACTGCAAATAAAAAGCTTTTATAACCAAATAAGATGGTAACTGACTTCCATCTTATAATCATATGTCAATATCTCATATTACAACCACCTTACATAGTCTTGTTATCTTTTTACCTTATATACTGTGTGTTAACGAACATCCAAACAAGACACATAATTGGTTATCGTGTTAAGCGATACAGAATTAGCACATAAATCAAAACTCAGAAAACCCAAATAAAGTGCACACACAATAGTGGTTATAAGTGAAATCAAGGAATAAGATTTGCTGTTGTATCATACTCAAACGGATCATAGTATCATACATCCTTTGGTTACTAAAACTATACTGCTTCCTACTTTGTTTGAACGTGTCGTGTTTCTAGGTTCGATTATGAAGTTTGCAAACTTATCAAAATCTATTATGCTTAGATTCCACTAAGCTTGAATGAGAATCTACTCCTTTACATGACTAGACAGTCTTATGCTCATTCACCGGGTATAAACCCTATACCCAAAAAAACACTCTTATGCTCGGGGAGTCCATCCTAAGTCCCGACTATGCATTGCATCTTATTGATTTAAAAATTTCAGTGATTATTACAGCATGCTGACTATGTTTTGTATCAGGGAATAAAAGTATTCATTGTTCCAAAATTTCAAAAAAAAAAAAAAAAAAAAAAAAAAAAAAAAAAAAAAAAATTGTTGCAACTCGATATGATGTCAAGGTTCATGTTTTTCACCAAGAAAATGGTGAGAGTATCGCATGCCAGCCTTAAAGACTATTTGAAGGACAAGGATTTATTCATCAAACACTTTGGTCCTTAAGAACAATATATGCACATGATAGACCAATCAATAAAAACTAAACTATCCTTAAAAAGCTAAAACCACTCCAAAACCCATCTCTCTCTATTACACATTCACGCATTTGATCAACTCTCTCTAATTAAAGTTAAACCTCACCATAAGTTACATTCTAATTTCTGTTCTCAATTGTTTTAGCTTCTAATCTTCTATCTATCTTTCTAATAAAGCCTATAAAAGAACTAACGTTCTACAACCATAAAACAATAAGATAACAGAATCAAGAATTGCTCATTTCAATCACTTTATGTACTCATATAATTGTCATTATCCATTTTAAAGGTGTTCGGGATTCCTTATTTAAATGTTCATCTGTATATCTTTTAAGCAGTTTTGAGCGGTTGAACAAAACCGATTATCTGCTTATTTTAGAGCAAATAAGCTCTTAAAAATAAGCATGTTGGTACCTGGTTTATTTTCTTAACCACCAAGCAGTTAAAAATAAGCACAATCCCCATGTGCTTGGGATTATTTCTTTCAAACCGCTTATCTGTTTATTTTAAGTAACTATTTCAAAGTAAAATAAGCAAATAATCCGTTTCAAACAAACACTGAAAACCGCTTATCTACTTACAAAATGAACATATAAACACTCAAATAATCAAAATCTCAGACACCCTCTAAGCACATTATTCCAATTCACAACCTATATAATATATATTCCAGCTTCACTACAAGTCCCAAAAAAGTTATATTTTCATAAAATAAAATAAAAAACCAGAAAAACATACTATAACTTTAAAACAAAAAAGGCAAATCGCACAAAACAGTACTAAACTTTTAGGTCAATTTGAATAAAAGGTATTCAACTTTTTTTTTCCTTAATTTAAGGAATCAAACTTAATTTTGTGTGCAATGTAAGGTTTGACTAGGTTTTCTCGACTTTCTGAAAGATGTTAATGTGGTGCCTCATTCATGTTTGGCATTAAAAAGTTATATCGGCTAAAATATTATAACCAGTAACTTCTTTCGGAAAAAAAAATAAAAAAAAATAAAAATAATAAAAATAAAAATAAAAAAATCAATAGCTTAAATTGAAGCATACCTGTCATGAGCATTCAGCCTCAAAACTTTAGTCATATGCCAAAACTCATCCCCTTGCACTCTTACAACAGACCCCTAAAACAAAACAAAACCAAACAATTACACCTCAGTATGTGTGTCACTGTGTGAGAGAGAAAAAAAGCTGTGTCTACCTTGGAAGAAGGAAAGTCCGATGAGAATGCTCGGAGGTTTAATGTTTTCCGGCACGACCGGAAAGTGAAATGGGGGATGGAATACAGGGCTTGCATTTCTTTTTTGTTTGTGCTTTTTTAGGGCCCGTGTGGTTTGTAAGTGGGTTTAGAAACGGATTTGGATTTGGGATTGGTTTGAAAGAAATAAAAATAATTGATTGTACTAATGTTGTTTGTTTTGTAAAATGTAATTGGGAATTGATTTTTATTTAATATTATTAAATAGTGAGTTGGGCCTTTGATTATATTATAAAATAAAATTAATAACATACAAACTAGAAAGAGACAAGAAAGTGACGAGTTATTTAAACAAAAAAATTTCCTTTGTGTCAGTAAGCCATTTCAATTGTCAGTAACCCAGCCTCTTGTGGCTGGTTTCGTACAAACCCTCAAATAAAGGTTTCAAATTCATTTTTAAAATCTACACCCACATACCAAATGGAATATTTCTCTTTGATAGTATTCCTATAAGACAAATACAACCTACCAAACAAGACCTTAGATGTTTGGTGAAGGGTTTGGGGTTTGAGACAATGGCTGAGCATCGGTAATAAACAGACCCGACTCGAGAAAACCGTGGACCGAAAAACGTGAACCGAATGTTGTCGGTTTGATTCTGTTTTTCGTCGGTTTCGGTTTGGTTTTTCGTCGGTTCGGTTCAGTTTTGTCGGTCTAGGTGTATTTTGGTATGTTTTTATCAGTTTTAGGCCGAACCAACCCGACCTGAAACCGAAATCATGTAAAACCTGAAACCGAAACCGAACCGACGGGTTGTCAGTCGGGTTCGGTTTTTGTTGGTTCGGTCGATTTCGTCGGTCCGAATCAGTTTTGAACCTTCAGTGCTCAGCCCTAGTTTGAGTAGGCGTTGTGGGTTTACCCGAAACTCCTAGTAACCCGACTCAAGCTTATTTGGGTCGGGTTACACTAGTCAAATAAATTTATCGGGTTATCCCTGTTAACTTTATTAATTTTAACTACTTTTAAGGTAGGTTTTGAGTGAGATTTTTAACATACTCGAATATGAGGTTAAAGCTATGATTAAATGAAAATGAAAATAAAAATTAAAATGTGACAGGTGAGAAGAAACTATAATTACATATTTCAGATGCATTTACAAAAAATAGATACATGTTTATTTGAAAATCAAATATCTTGTAGAAGTAAATTTTAAAACAATTCATTTCTTATCTTTTTTCCTTTTTCTTTTTTCTAAACTAACCTACAGTACTTTTCTTATTCTTATGGTAATACTTAATCGGGTTAACCCGTACCCGATTATAAAATACCCTTAATTCCAAAAGTAATAGTATATTACATAAGCTTAGTCAATTTGTAAGTCAACAACAAAAGTTAATTAATTATTCTATCCATATTAAAACTTACAGGATAAAAGTACTTGAGCTATCTTCACATGAGAAAAGTTTCATACGGAATAACATTTATCTAAAGAACAAATAACAAGATCTCAAACATCCATCCCCCTTGAATCCAACGGATTAGAATAATTTACATTTTAAAATGAAATTATACTTAGGGGCATTTTAGTTATTTCACTCTTTTTACTAACCCCAAACACACACACTCTCGTTCTTTTTACCCCCAAACCACCAAACGAACCCAATCACCGGAAAAGACCCCCAAACCACCGCGAAACCCTAATTGTGAAAAATCATTCAATTAAAATGGATATATGAGATGATTAGCTCTATCTAAAGTCGATTCATTGGCCAAATCGGATTCATCTATAGTTTCTGATCAAAATAAGCTTCAAAATGACGATTCTGGTATATTTTAGCTTAGTTGGTTCTATTAGTCAGTAGATGTTGCTTCATTGCTTATTCTTTATTGTTTGTTGATTAGTTTATCTTTTGAGCCGGTTGAAATAGGTAGAATACTTATGTAATCACAAGCAAACTACAAGAGAGACTAACGATAAACTGATGTTTACGCTGAATATAAACAATGAGAGTTAAAGAAGAATAACTAAATAACAATGATCCTCTATGGATCTATATTACTAACTATTAAAAGTGTTTTTCAAAACTGTGTATTCTTCATAGCCGAGAGTTACTTTTATACTACAAGAAACCCTAATCGACATTTACTAGAAAACGTGTAGAGGAGATATGCATTATCACTTCCTATTATATTTCATGCATATCCCTTACTCTAACAAACTAAATCTTATCCTGGAATAACTAATTGACGATACCAGGACTAACTATGCTACTAACGTTACCAGCAGGAACTATAACCTGCCAGTAGGAACTATTACTCTACCAGTAGGAACTACATACCTACTATTATTACAATTTTAACTATGTATTACAAATATTCCTAACAATCCTCCCCTAAACTCGAATTTGACGAAGATAACTTCCAGTTTCTAGATAGATCTCGAACAATGAGGATTGAAACTTGTACTTGAATACTTGAAAATGCAACCCAGATCAGCATCTTTTGTCTGCAACTTTGAATCCCAAAACCAGCAACAACGAGGAACCAGTAGAATACTTGAACCAGCAACTGTAAAGGGAACCACCTCAGCAACATAAGTAGATTTGATGAGCCTTTACCAAGTAGCTACTCACTTTTGGGCTAGCTAATTCTTTGATGGAATCATGGCATCATCCTGGTGAATTCGAAACCAGTCCAATTCTCAGAGTGTGAATCATTGGTGAATTTTAATACCCTAATGATTTTTGGCAAACCATCACAGCCATAAACGGATTTGGAATGTCTTTACCTGTAGCCGTTAGCTCAGGACTAGCCATGGTTTTGCCACTGCCTTTACCACAAGCCATGATCTTGTGGGCTAGCCAACTCTTCATCTACATAGATATTGTGAGTTGAGCACCATACAATTTTTGGCAAATTGTCAGCCGTCAACGGATTTGAGTTCTCTTTACCAGAGTCGTTTGCTTATGGAGTAGTCAATGTTTAGGTGTATTAGACCATGGTACATTAAGAACCATCTGATTTTGAGTAAACCAACAACTATCAACGGATTTGATAATCACACCAAAGTCGTACCCTCATGGTGAGCCAACTATTTCTTGTCTGAGAGACATGGTGAATTGAGTACCATTGGTTTTCAAAAGACTTTTTTTTTTTTAAAAAAAACTAAAAAACACTTGATACTAACAGAGAAATGAAAACCCGCAAAGACAATTTATTTAACATATATACACAAAATAAGCTTTACGGAATACCATGATTAAGCAGTAGAGACTTTGGCAGCAGCAAATTGCTTCTTGATAAACCCAACCAATTGCTCTGCAGTTGTCATGGCATTACCCACAACCTCACCAGCAATCTCCAACCTTAGTCGAAGCATTTTCTCCATGACCTTGACTGAGAGAGGGTAGGTCACATCTGCAAACATATATAACAACATACCAGAAGTAGTCTCCAACACATGAACATTGGACAAAGGATATAACCTCCAATTGCAAATCTGCCACTTATCCGGATCTGACCAAACTAAGAAACCATGACCACCTACTTGAGAATCCCTCAACACCCTAAGAACACCCAGCAAGATCACCCAAGCACCAACAACTGGATGAGTGTCATAATAGAGGAGAACGAGTCCATACAATTTAACCAAATCCTGACTATCCACTAGATGCAGAATCTCTCTGAGACATGTAAAATGCTTGGAAGACCCATCTGTTCTGTAAATAGCATTCAATACTCCCAAAGGAGTAGTGAGCACCTCCCAACTAGCAAGAGGAGAATAAGGAATAGGATCCTCTTCAATTGAATCCTCATCCACATCATCTTTGATGAAGGTCCTATCTTCTGCTTGTAAGTCCACAGCTTTAAAAACTGACTTGGGTGTATGCTTGGCAAAAGATTTCTTCTTGGTGGGAGTGGATATTGGAGCAGTGGTTATTGCAGCAGGATTGGGAGTCATAGTAGGAACAGGAGGTTCTAATGAAGCAGCAGTAGGAATAGGTGCTTCAGTAGGAATAGAATGCGCTGCAGGAGTGGAAGCATCAGTAGGAAGAGGAGTAGCAGTAGGAACTGGAGCTTCAGTAGGAATGGGAGCTTCAGGAGGAATGGTAGTAGAACCAACTAGTGGGGGTGGAGGTACAGTTGAAGCAGGAGTTGAAGTTTCCGTAGACTTCTGTTGCTTGGAAGAAGGTGCTTCTTTCTCAAGAGCTTTCCTCTTCAAAGACCTGTTGAAAGTCTGTATCTGAATAGAAGCAAGAGCCTTTTTAATCCTTTTAAACTCATGTTTCAACTGTTCATCAGTCAAAAGTTTCACTCTAGCCATGGTCCAACCAGTAGAGTAGACAGCACAGCTTTGGTTCTTGACAAACTGTCTCATGAAGTCTTTTTGTTGTGCCTTTGTCATGGCCTGTTTCTCCTTTCCTCTGCTAACCTCTCAGCAAGAGCTTGTCTCCTCTTCTTAATCAAGGCCGCCATCCTAGCTGGAAAGTTGCCTGTAGACACATCATCACCTAATAAATCCCTAGAGAGAGATGCATTAGTTTCCACTTGAGCCATGATATCAACCCAATCAGACTCAGAATAGTACATAGCAGAACTAAGAACATCATGTTGTCTCTTCTTGGCCATTTCTTCTCTATGTCTGGCGAGCCTAGCAAGTTCTTCCTCATGTGCCTTTTGTGCAGCCTCTGCACCAAGTCTGTCTTCCTCCATCTGCTTAGGAGTCCTTGCTTTGACAGAAGGATCCTCTTCTACCATTAGAGATTTGCCTTTATTTGAAACACTAGCATGATCATCAAAAGGAATATCAGGATTGGTGGAGACACCAGAAGAAACATCAACTTGAATATCAGGATGATCATCAGCATGAGCATGAATATCAATATCATCATTAGCATCAGTAGCAACATCACCATGAACACAAAAAATACAACCAGAAGGATCTTTTGGAGCAGTACCAGAAGGAACAGCAGACGAACCACCAGGAGGAACAACAGAAGTACCATCAGGAGGAACATTAGAATCTCCAGCAAGAGGAACATCAGAATCTCCGGCAGGAGGATCATCAGAAGGTCCAGTAGGAAGATCAGAACCAACAGCCACAGTTGCTTCAGCCAGTTTGATCAGTGCATCCAAATCTACACCTTTCCCACCTCCAGCTTCCAATTCAGAATCACCCACCAGCTTTCTCTTCTTAAGTAGGACAATCATTTCTTTGACCTTGGTGACTAACCTACCCACCACATTCCTAAATAGCTTCTTGTGGTCCTTAAGCTCAGTTTCCAACGAATTAACCCTTTGCACCAGAAGAGAAACCATTGAGGACAAACCAGCAAGTGAAACAGGATCCTCTGCACTTCCTGAAGTTTGGCCAACGAATGGAGTTGGGTTTGACCTTGTGGGAGGTGTATTGAACCTGGGTGGAGTCTGAGATACATGTGGGTGTGGACTTGGAGGGCGTGGAGGTGAAGACACATTAGGTTCAGATTAGTCAGGTTCTGGCATAGGTGACATAGGTTCTGGTTCAGGGACAGGATCAGGTATAACATCAGTAAGAGGACCTTCACCCTCTTGAGCCTGGGCAAGCATGACAGCCGTAAGAGGCATATTAGAGACCTCACAGTTAAGCTTCATATTTGCAAACAATTTCTTAGATAACCGAAACACCTGATATTGTCTAGTGGAATGAGTTTCTACACCCAGAATAATTTGAAAGAACCTAGGGTACATCAAGAACTTGATTTTGTTGCTTATGTTGCTCACCATAATATTGAAGATATAGTTGGACCAGTTGAACTTCCTCCCATCAGATAAGCAGATAATAGCCACAGCTATAGCACTCCCAAACTGATCCCAACTCCCAGATTTTGAACTCAGACACTAAAGAATACTGTGGATCAAGAACTTCCATGGAGGTGAAAACCTGTTCTTGAAGAAAGTTAACTTGCCTTCGGTGGCATATTGGAGATTATTCATACCACTGTAGATATCAAGAATGGGCAAATTAGTAAGACCACCAGCATCATCCAATTGGAGTTGAGTCCTGATCAATTCCTCAGTAATGGTGTACTGGATATCATCAATAGTAGCAATAATACCAGGAGGACCCAAGTCAACAGACCTTAGGGTTGCCGTTGTTTTGACCAAAATTGTTTGACCAAAGAGTTAGAGATGAATTTGGGATCATGGGTGATGGCATATCTGATGTGAGATGCCCTCAGGAAGTCAATAATCTGATAATAATCATCACTTCCTTTGGGTTTTTCCAAGAAACCAGCTTTGTTGTGCTCGGTTTTATATTTGAGTGCAGCCATTGAGGATTTAGGAAGGTTGAGGTGTGGTGGTGGATTTAAAGCACAGGAATAGTTGTTACCGGTAGTCAGGGGTAACTCAATTGATATTTATTGGCCCGATTTTGACGATTAGGGTTTTAATGGAACGAGAATAACTTTTAAAATTAGAAGATAACAGTAATTATCCATTAGATAACTGACCAAAAGCAGCAAACACATGCCATTGGGTTGTATTAGTAGACACTAATTTTGGATCCTCAAGTGCAATTACATCTGCTCCAGTGCGGTCAATCCTCTCTATGCACCCTTCAACCAAACCTCCTTTTCCATTAAAGAGCTCTATCCTTGCAAGATTTTAAATTATGAAAAATAAATTCAAATAAATCAAGTGTGAGAAAATTGTCGTACAAAGTTTGTAAAACCTTTTACTTTTAGTTACAGGTAGCAAGTAGGAACATTTCAGATGCGATTTCTTACAAACCAACCCCAAGCAAAGAAGATAATAAATCAGAAAAAGATACAAATTACTTTTAAACTGTAACTTGAGGAGAGAGGGAGAGAGGGGAGTATTCTTTCCTCCTAAAGTTTAGAGTGATTAGCATGTAATATGAGAACTAGAACTAGAAGACGTGTATTTTCTTAACACTCTTTCCTCCTAAAGTTGCCTACTGGAAAATTTTGGACTTACAAAGTACATGGAGTTGCATTCCTTATAATCCTACCGCCTACAGAGGAGCTATGGGTTAAACTTATAGATGAGATGATAGTTGTATGCTTGTGTACCTTGTGATAATATTGATATGAACCGGTCCGATTAACAATGGTTAGATCACCAATCCATTCGTAAAATTCAGCATAACATGTTATATCCCCAATACCCTATTTATAGATTTCTAAACAAGAATTCATTTCTAACCAACCTCTAATTCCTTGTCTTTGTTTAAATAAGACTTATCTAAAGTATTAGAATAAGAATATGGTTCATAGCACATATATGACCTTGCTGTGCATAAGAGTGATCTGAACTTATCAAGCTCGATGTTGGAGGTGGACAATTTGAAGCGAATTTAACATTGCAACACAGAAAATATTGCGAGATAACCTTCGTATTAAGCATTCATACATCAACTTTTCATTCCCAGAGATTTTTTATGACATCTTTAATAACCAACGACATCTTGTGATCGAACAAAAATAAAACATGTTCTCACATGGCATCATAAAAGCAGGTTACTCAGTGTTGAAAGAAAAGATAGGCTGTGACAACCAAACGAGTTTTGACTTGGAGATTGAGAGAACCAAAGAATTAACTTTGCTTTGATGCTTTTCTTGTTAATCCCAAACGAACTATGCATTATTCATACGAAGTGAACATCCCACTGAATGTAGTTTCGGATGAGGTGAACAACTGATGAAGTAAAACCAACAACATATGGTAATATGCTGTTCAGCAATCGAAAACCACCCAATCATTCATTAAGTTCAAAGGGTTCATGCATGAAGCATCATTTCTAGGCAGACAAGCAATGTAATTTGTAAAATGATTGTGACTGTTATATCATGGATGAATGGTTCTCTACGAACATTATGTGCATTGGGTTGCTTGTCTGCTTAGAAATGATATCTAAACCTTAAGAAGTTAGCAAACGCACTTGTTTTTAGAGTCTAAAGAATAAAACCCATGTAGAATGCCGTATTTTGGCTGCTTTTCTGCACGAATTACTTACCTTAATGAGAAAATACATGCATGTGAATGCTAACTTTGCGTATGAATAGAAGTTCTGCAGATTTCATGCAAGAAAAGCATATGGTGTCAAATTTAAGTTGGTTGTTTAGTTCTCAAATCCCCTAAAATAAAACCCTATCAGTCGTCACAGCCTATCTTCCCTACAACAACCGAAAACCCACCTCTATGATGATTTGAGAGAAAATGTTTGTAATCATTCAATCCAAATATGTGTTTGATGTAGAAACCATTATCATGGAATCAAACTATGATGTTGGGTGCTAGATGATGTTGATGCATGCAGTAGAAAGGAACACGTTTTCTTAAATCCATGGCAGACAGATAAAAGATAAAGTTTTGGTTGCTGATGTTAACACCAGATATAAAGAAAAATTACAATTCTTCACTGCAAATAAAAAGCTTTTAAAACCAAATAAGATGGTAACTGACTTATTCTTATAATCTTATGTCAATACCTCATATTACAACCACCTTACATAGTCTTGTTATCTTTTTAGTTTTTACCTTATATACTATGTGTTAACGAACATCCAAACAAGACACATAATTGGTTATGGTGTTAAGCGATACAGAATTAGCACCTAAATCAAAACTCAGAAAACCCAAATAAAGTGCACACACAATAGTGGTTATAAGTGAAATCAAGGAATAAGATTTGCTGTTGTATCATACTCAAACGGATCATAGTCTCATACATCCTTTGGTTACTAAAACTAGACTGCTTCCTACTTTGTTTTAGCGTGTTGTGTTTCTAGGTTCGATTATGAAGTTTGCAAACTTATCAAAATCTATTATGCTTAGATTCCACTAAGCTTGAATGAGAATCTACTCCTTTACATGACTAAACAGTCTTATGCTTATTCACCGGGTATAAACCCTTTACCCAAAAAAAACACTCTTATGCTTGGGGAGTCCATCCTAAGTCCTGACTATGCATTGCATCTTTTTGATTTAAAAATTTCAGTGATTATTACAGCATGCTGAATATGTTTTGTATCAGGGAATAAAAGTATTTAAAGCATTCATTGTTCCAAAATTTCAAAAAAAAAAAAAAAAAAAAAGTTGTAACTCGGTAATTCGATATGATGTAGGTTCATGTTTTTCACCAAGAAAATGGTGAGAGTATCGCATGCCAGCCTTAAAGACTATTTGAAGGACAAGGACTTATTCATCAAACACTTTGGTCCTTAAGAACAATATATGCACATGATAGACCAATCAATAAGAACTAAACTATCCTTAAAAAGCTAAAACCACTCCAAAACCCCATCTCTCTCGATTACACATTTGATCAACTCTCTCTAATTAAAGTTAAATCTCACCATAAGTTACATTCTAATTTCTGCGCTCAATTGTTTTAGCTTCTATCTATCTTTCTAATTAAGCCTATAAAATAACCAACGTTTTACAAGCATAAAATAACAAGATAACAGAATCAAGAATTGCTCATTTCAATCACTTTTTGTTCTAATATGATAGTCATTATCCATTTTAAAAGTGTTTGGGTTCCTTATTTAAATGTTCATCTATATATCTTTCAAGAAGTTGAACAAAACCGATTATCTGATTATATTAGAGCAAATAAGCTTTTAAAAATAAGCATGTTGGTATCTGGTTTATTTTTCTAACCGCCTAGCAGTTTAAAATAAGCACAATCCCCATGTGCTTGGGATTATTTCTTTCAAACCGCTTATCTGTTTATTTTAAGTAACTATTTCAAAGTAAAATAAGCAAATAAACCATTTCAAACAAACACTGAAAACCACTTATCTACTTACAAAATGAACATATAAACACTTAAATAATCAAAATCTCAGACACCCTCTAAGCACATTATTCCAATTCACAACCTATATAATATATATTCCAGCTTCACGACAAGTCCCAAAACACTGAAAAAGTTAATGTGGTGCATCATTCATGTTTGGCATTAAAAAGTTATATCGGCTAAAATATTATAACCTGTAACCTCTTTCGAAAAGTTTAAAATAAAATATTGTTTTAGGTAAATTTTTCCTTTTTTCACGGTTTCATCTCGAGGCGTGTTTCTTTTTATTCAGTTTTTATGGCTTCTTCATCCTCGGATGGGGCATGGCCATGTCCATTTCGTAATTTTCATTGTTGCCCAGATGGGGAAGTGGGGAGTAAAGGGACTCCTCGGTTGATTTCTCATATCAAAAGATTGCATCTTCCCTTAGCCTAACGTAGTGATGTGTTGCGAGAGGCTTTATCTACGGATCATGGGTTGTACATGGCTATTGAGGAAACATTGAAGGTTTTTGGTCAATGGATGTGTGGGAAGTGTATGAAATTACATGCAACTAGTCGGGCATGTCATCACCACTGGCCTACCGATTCGCGGTTTATCGATAGAGTTAGTGGGCACATTATCGGGATTGTGAAACCTTCTATCATAGGGCCTAAGACCAATGATCATGAGCCGTTTGTATTGGATGTTGCACTCCTTGATCGTGTTTTCAAAGCACCTATCGTTACTGTCAAAAGCATTTCGCATGGTTGTCGTATGGCTTTCTCACAGGAGTTGAAAACAACTCTATACAGTAAGTCGCTCAACCGGGATCTATTGGAGCGTGGGTTAAGTTGTTACTTCTTCCTCGTTGCACTTTGCAAGTGTTTAAACCCACAAATAGACAGAAAGCAGATCGGGAATGGGAAGGCCGTGCAAAATCGTTCAATCCGAGCTCGCTAGCCACATGGGGAAAGAGGATGGTGTTGCCATTTTAGTTAAAATATATTAGATGGATCGGGTCCGTGCCTCTTAACCAAGGAAGCGTTGATACCCAAAGGAGAAAAATGCCGGTAACACCAACATCGAGGCGTGCCTTCGAAGGTTCTTGATGGTCACTTTACGCCAGCAGGCGGTGAAGGTGTTATGCTCATCGGGGGTTGCTCGCATAATGGTGATCTTGTGTTGGCTTTGGAGGCCAAACATCCGCACAAACCACCTCCGTCAGTCTTTGAGCACTTTGTATCTGAGCGCCCTTGTTGTGGAGGTTGATAACGTCATTGGTTGTATTAAATCCTTCCCTAATGGGACTTCTTGTGGGAGGGGCGGCTGCGGTCACAACACATTTTGGATGCTTTATGTGGTGATGGGTCTGCTTTTTGCGGTGGTTTTTATGTGCTATCACTTCTGCAGTGGTTAATTTGTGGTTAGGGGAGATGTCCGCCGCTCTTTGCGGAGTTTGTTGCGTCGGCTCCTCTTACCGATCTAGAAACCGGACAACGGGATCCGACCTAATTGCATAGGTACTATATGGAGGCGGTTGGTTTCCAAGGTGGCTATGAAAGGTGTTGGCAAAGAAATGACCAAGTACCTTAATGATTTTAGGTTTGGGGTCGGTGTGGCGAGTGGAGCGAGGCCATATTACATAGCGTTAACAGTTTTAAGTGATCGTCACAGCGGGTCTCTTGCGATGCTTACAGGTGGATTTCTCTAGCGCTTTTAACTTGGTGGATAGATCACTTTACTTCATGAAGTCGAGGATGAGGTGCCCCTATTTCTTTATGGGTAGAATTTCTATATAGGCGACCAACCAGTTATCTTGGAGATAATCATATATGGTCCACCAGCGGGGTTGACAAGGTGACGTTAGGACCACTTCTTTTCGCTCTTGTGTTGCATCCTAAATCGTGCACCAAATCGAAACAATTGCAAGCTTCTTCTTCATGCGTGGTATCTTGATGATGGGATGGTCATTGGTGACACTGAGGAGGTGGCTAGGGCTTTGGACATCATTAGGGTGACGGGTCCAGCTTTGGGTCTAGAATTGAATATCAGGAAAACCGAGCTTTTTTGGCCTTCTTGTGATGGTTGGAAGCCGTGAGGGTTTATTCCCAAAGCGACATGTGGTAGGCCATCGTTGGGGTGAAGCTTCTTGGAGCGCGTTAGTAGGGATCTTGGTTTTATTAGCGGGTTGGTAAAGAAGAGGGCTTCTAGTGCTATTGATATGATCGTCTTCTTCCCCGACTAGGAGACCCTTGAGTGAGCTTCTCTTGCTTCGATCTTGCATGGGTATTGCTAAACTTTTTTGGCTTGAGGGCGTGTCAACCCGTATATGTGGAGGAGGCGCTTCCGCTTTTGACAAAGGATTGCTTGCGAGGCGATTGAGGATATGGTGGTTTGTGGAGGTCCTTTTTGGGGATCTCCGTGGCTGACTTGCTTCTTTACCTATTAGGTTTGGTGGTTTGGGGCTATATTCGGCAGTAGAGGCTTCATCTTATGCCTTTGTGGCCTCGAGGGCCCAATCTTGGGTGCTTCAGGACCACATTTTACGCAGCAGTGGTGTATGCAACATGGATTATGATTATGATTGTGCTTTGACTTGTCTTCGTGATATGATTCCAAGTTTTGACTTTGGCGATTTCACTAAAAAGGACACCGCCCCCACTAAAGCCCAACACATTGGCGAGTGCCTTTTTAGCAAGATTGTCCAGGACATGGAAGATCACGAGATGACCGTTAGACAAAAAGTTGTTTTGAGTGTCTGCGTGCACCACATGCTCAAGAATTTCTCCTTGCCATTCCTATAGATGGTCTCAATCAACATATGTCACCGATTGAGTATCGCACTATCCTTAAATATCGCCTAATGATCCCAATTTTTCCGGGTGATGAAAGTTGTCCAGTTTGTCACAAAGCTTGTTTGGACTCATTCAGAGAGCATGCAGTTCATTGTAAAGAGCTTCGGGGTTCAAATACGACATGATTTGGTTAGGGATGTTCTTTTGACATATTCAGGCGGTGGGATTTCAGTTAAGAAAAGCACACTGTGAATTTCTTGGTGACCGATGGAAGGAAGATCGACACTTAGACCAGCTGACATTTTGGTCTTTGGATGGATAGGAGGGAAACATGCTTGTGTAGATCTAACGGGGGTTTCTCCACTCGTGGGATTGGGGAATCATGCTTTTACCGAGGTCTACCTTGAAAGCCGCTTCGTGCAAAGTAACCAAACACGAGAAAGCGTGCCTTGATAACCAACACGCGTTTATACCTTTTGCATTTGATACATTTGGCTTCCTTGCACATGAGGTTGTGGAGTCGCTCAAAAGAGTCCAACGGGTTATGCATGGCAATGTTACGACCCCAAGGTCTCTGAATGTAGTTTTTAAAAGACTAAGTTTTGCTATTCAAAAAGGGCTAGCGGCGCAGCTTGTTGCCCGCTTGCCTGTCATTTTAGTGTAATATTCAGTTATTGTTTTGAATATTTATTGGTTTTGATTGCTCAGTCGCTACTAGCACATCTTATCTTTTAATTTAGTGCTCGTTTGGAAATTCAAATAAAATAAAAAAAAATAAAAAAAAAAACCCACACCATATATGCACAAAGATTTAACTTCAATAGCTTAAATTGAAGCATACCTATCATCAGTATTCAACCTCAGAACTTTAGTCATATGCCAAAACTCATCCCCTTGAACTCTTACAACAGACCCCTAAAACAATACAAAACAAATTACACCTCAGTATGTGTGTTACTCTGTGTGTGTGTGTGTGTGAGAGAGAGAGAGAGAGAGAGAGAGAGAGAGAAGTTGTGTATACCTTGGAAGAAGGAAAGCTGTCGGAGAAGAACCTAGGAAGACCGCCGCGAGATTGGTTTGAAGAGTCCGATGAGAATGCTCGGAGGTTTAATGTTTTCGGGCATGACCGGATGGTGAAATGAGGGATGGAGTACAGGACTTGCATTTTGGGTTTTTGATTGTTTGGTGGAGGTTTAGGGGTTTGAGTTGACAAAAGTAACCTCGACAACAAGCAAAAACCCAAATTGTATTAAGGGCACCTTTCGTTTGCACAGCTTAATAAAATTGAAACCATTACTAATGATAAGACTAAAATACACCATTGGTCCCTAAACTTGTTCCTGGACATCGTAGTGGGACAAAATTGGGAGTTATCATCGCCAGAGGTCCAAAACTTGGGTTTTTAATGCCAAAGAAGTCCCTTGACCACTAATGCCAAAGTCAATGTCTGATTTTTGTCATGTAATCGAGGGTATTTTAGTCCATACACATTTATACATATTTATACCTTGTTTCTTCTCTTCTTGTTTCTGGTCTCTTCATCAGATGGATCTTTCTTCATCAACTGATTAGATCATATGGTGGAAAGAATAAGAGTAAAGGAACAAGAAATGTCACATAATTAATATTCGAATACAAAGATTGTCTTGTACATGTATGATAATATGAACAATGTGTGATTATTGTACTAGATAAATGTTACTATAATTGTTCTGTGTTTTGAAAACATTCTGTATCCAATAATCTCAGTTAACAATCAAATTTCATTACGAAATCAAGATAGAAAATTACTCAAACCAATGTGAAAATTGACTTTTCATTATTTGAGAACCGACATCTACAAACAAAATACAACTCCATCTATCAAGACGGTCTTCAATCGAGTATATAATCGCCGTTTAATTCGACATACTCTGCTTCTTTTGGCGCTCCCTTCAAAACGGAGTCTTTATCTAGCCCATGGCAGTTATCGAAATAGATATGTTTGATAGATGACATATTGGTTAACCAACTTCTCTAGCTACAGAATCTGCCATTTCCACAACTTTGTACGAATCGTCCATTACAACTAAATGCAAAATCCGAGAACAATTCAAAGTACTCTCCAACATTGCACTAACAGACGGAAAATTTTGTATATTTCCACAATACAAAAGCATCGGAACTCCAGAAGAAACATAGAATCTAGACTCATTCAAAATACCCCTAGCGTGAGAATTCTTGTTAAAAAGACTAGTAATTTTAAAGCAATTATCAACAACAATCTTAAAAAGAGGAAGCTCCTTTACTAAAATCCTTAATCAAATTCCCAACTCCCTGAAGCTGACAAGATAAATTAATCATCCAATGATTACGGATTTCCAAATTTCTCAATGTCTTTGCTTTATACTTATCAGCCACTATTCCAACACAATTTTGTACAACATTACTTGTACCTGTTATAGTCTCCCACATGATCTCTTCCGCATACGTATATGGAACCTTCATCGAAGTACCACCACCAGGAAAAAAAGTTTTTCTGAACAATGTAGTTCCGTTAGGAAGATTAACCATGAACTTAATTAACCCCTCGTCGCCATGACCAAAAATCTTACTCTTCCACCCATCAGAAACAAGCTGGTAAAACTCAGCATCCCGCATCTTAACTTCTGATTCTAATCTCGCTTCTTCGTACTTTGAATCAAGCCTTGACGACATAATTTCTTGTCGTGAAATCTCAGGCAACCCAACTTGATTCATAAAAGCTTTGAACTTGGGATGATCCAAGCTTGGAAATGAGACTGACCCATAAGACTCGTAAAACCAAATTAGTTAATAAACTAAGAGCTGAATCGATTTGGGTTTTCGTTAAATGAGGATCAGAGGGTAAAGGCTTCTGGCTTTTGAGTTTTTTAACGCTATCTTCCAACATCCCTAATGGCCCTAAATCATCTTTACCACCAGACAACAGCAAATGTTGATGCTGCTGCTGATGGTTATAATGAAACTGCTGATTGTAAATATTTAAACCTTCATTCGAAGTACCAATAGGCGCAAAACGCTTACGATTAGTAGGATGGGCAGAAGGCGAAGACAATGGTGGTAATGAAGAAGACGACGAAGAGGGTTTCAAAAGAGAGTTAAAATTGGGGTACTCATTAACTTAACTAACCAAGGTGTACTTTTATCCATTTGGTACTCATTAACTTAACTAACCAAATGTTACAGATGACTAAAGATGGTACTCATTAAGCTAACCATAAATGTGTGTGGACTAAAATACCCTCGACTACATGACAAAAATCAGACATTGACTTTGGCATTAGTGGTCAAGGAACTTCTTTGGCATTAAAAACCCAAGTTTTGGACCTCCGGCGATGATAACTCCCAACTTTGTCCCATTGCGATGCGCAGGAACAAGTTTAGGGACCAACGGTGTATTTTAGTCTAATGATAATGTATATCGGATTGGTATGAAGTTGAATGACAATGAATATAAAAAAACTGTATCATTATGTTTGTTTATTTTTGAATGACAAATATGGTATGAAAAAATGTATAGATATTTAAATTTTATAGCGGAAAAGAAAGGCTCACGGGAATGGATTTCATAGACACTAGATTGGTAATCATTTCATTCTTGAGCCCACTAAACAAACACCTTAAATTGGAATGAAATCAATAGACCCATTCTAATTGGGGGATTCCAAAAGCACCCAAATTTTAACCATGGTTCTAAAAGACGCGCAAAAGCCTCGCAAAGGCCCCATGAAATACATGAGGTTTGATCATGCCGCCACATCGCGCGTTATGCAGCCTTATGACACATCTTTTTGTAAACTCGATATATATGAAAAATAATATAAATATATAAATATTTTAACATTTTGTGTCGCCTTATGCCAAGCCTTATTAACACAAAAGTTTAAGCCCTTGACCGCTAAGACGTGAGGCTTGGTCATGTTGTCACGCCACGCCTCGAGCTATTTATAACCTTGATTTTAACTGTTTTTAAGGTATGAGTAAAAAAAATTAACTAAAATTTGAGTCGGGTTATACGAGTCAAAAATTTTAGTCGGGTTATTGATGCAGGTTTTACTGACCAGGTTTTAATATTTATAATGTCTCGTTATACCTATGGTCTACCCTAATGCACTAACGGGCAGTGTACCGCGGTCGTGTGTAGCGTAGTATTCGGTAAAACCGAGGTCGTCCCAAGAGCTATGTGTGTTGGATTATTACTAAGTATAGGTGTCACAGATTTTAATATGATTTCGATAAAGAATTAATAATTAACTACTAAAGCAGATAAAAGCAAATAAAAGGAAAAGGTTCAATCAATAGAGGAGAGTGGTGCTAACCTAGTTAATCATTCTAGCTAGTAATGTCTACGTCTAATTACTTCCAATTACTTCAGGTGGGGTCAAAGTCGAGAGGACTGCATTTGGTCAATTCGCTAACCTATCGCAAAGATGCCACCATGGAGAAGTCAGTGTCCCCTCATAAGTCCGTTATTCCTAGTTCCCTAAGGAGTCATTAAGTACCGCTACATGCTAGACTTATAATAGTGAGTGCCCGGGCGTTAGCAACTTAAACACCCACCCCTAATTCTTAAGTTCATCCAAACGGTAGGTGATCGGTTGGTCAAATCGCACAAGTAGAAAGGGTCTTCAGTTGGTCATATCTTACCCTTCCCGTCTCAGTCTACTCACATAGGGTCAGTTGGTCATATCTCCTAAGCAACTAGCCTCTACCGCCATTCAAAACTACCGAAACAAGGGTAGCTACCAATAAATTATGCATGCATACACTTAGAAATAATTATACGGAAGTAATGTAAACACAAACAAAACAATTAAGGAATCAAAACTAGGCCAACACCAAGAGGTGCTTAGCCGCTCATATTAACCATACAAATCAATTCAATATTCAATGTTACGAAATACATGAATCGAAAGTAAAGAAAAGATAAAATGCTAATGCTTACCGTAGGGGAGTGATTTCTCCCTTGGAGACAGCTCCGTATGCTCCTCTAGACCTGCCTTTGGCTTCTTCCAACGTTCTTTGGTTGTTGTGTGTGAAAATGGGATGCTTTGAAATGCTGGAAATCGTGGGGTATTTATAGGCCAGATATGGGTTACGGCGTAACTAATAGAACAATTACGCCGTAATCTTCTATTTCTTAAGTAATTTGCACTAGATCTGCTGGTTAAGACATAACCTTATAAGTGGTTACGCCGTATCTTCAATATTACTTGGTTACACCGTAGTTTAAACAAGAGTTACGGTGTAGTTATGGTGCGTGGAACCTCATTTGACCTAATATGGTTACGTCGTAGTCTTTTGTGAGAGTTATCTTTGTAATCTTCGATGAGTTGGCTTTCTCGAGTCGCGCTTTAGTTACTGGCGTAATGTGAGAGCGAGTTACGTAACTTCTTCAAAGTGACCATACTCTGATACATCTTTGATAATTCTCCAATTCCGCGTCTCTTTAACTCCAATGCTCGTAATTTACCTGAAAGTGAAAAACAATGGAAAACAAGCGTAAATCCATAAAAATGATATAAATTGCAAGCATTATCGGGAAATTGACACTTAATATTCAGGACTATTTGATGTTATCAAATATCCCCACTTGAACTCTACTTGCCCTCAAGTAGACCTTATTAGAAAGATTCCTAAAAAAGATATCTCCCATAACCCGGAAAATATAAGTTTACAAATCCCTTATGCTAGAATAAAACAAAGCCGAACACCTCACGAAATGGGAACGAAACACTCAAATCTCTCGTTATTCTAAGTGTCAATTTAGGAATGATCACTCAATCGCCTGATCATAGCATGTATTCTATCATAAGCTTGGCGGTTACACAAATCTCCACCACTAGAGTTAAGGGCTAAACAATTTTCGAAGGCAATATGGGTAGACACGACAAAGGTTAAGGGGTGACTTGTCATTACTAACATGTCACGGCGAAGTGGACAAAATCAATTATACATGACCAAATCCATGGCCAAGACACCAAAGATTGCTCGCTGCATCACCTAGACACGCTTCATGACTAAAGGGTAGAATAAGACATGGGAAATATAAATGGTGTAAAATAAAAATCAAGCAGGTAGTCTAAATCTATAACCAAGTCATCACCACTTACTGTCCGCCCAAAGTTCAAGCTTTGAAGTTAAGAAACCGGATCATGAAATACTAGGTAGATGTGTCAATAGAGGACGTCATGATGGGCACACTACCTTTTCTCCAACTGTTGGCATAATTACCAACTCCAATCTTTGAATGTGACTGAGGTGGCCTCCTCGATACTAAATCTATATAAAGCTCATAACATAGTGCTTATAACAATGCACTTTACAATAACTAAATAACATAACAACTTTTTTTGAATCATTTTTTTTTCGAATCTTTTTTTTAACATAACAATAATAACTAAACATAATATCCCCCCACTTGAGATGAACAACGGGAATTCGGAGGGTCTTCAATGATCTTCAAGAATATGTCGTCGACGAAAGCGTGATTTCCAAACCTTTCCACTTGAACCTTAAACTTAGGCAAATGATGACTTCCCAATCACAATTAAAGACTACAGGGTAGGCTAAGGTGTATAGGTGTATCGAAACAATATATTGGGTTAACAAAATGAAAGGAATGGCTCAGATGGGTGTATCTAGGGGTATCTTGCACTAAAGGTGAGTGCAACAAAAGGGTTTCACATGGGGGTCGACAAGTCGAGGTGACTAATCGATAGACACATAATGGTAGGCTATTTGGGTGATAATCCTATAATATTGCCTTCTTAAACTGAAAAGTCTAAATACATCGAGCTAACTCAACATACCTCGTCTATGGTCTCGAAATGATGCGAAGACCAAGTTCTAAAGTTTAGAAGCTACCGGCACACTCATAATTTGGTGGATTTGGGGTAAAATATTGGAAACGGATAAGGCTAATCTCACCATAAATCAAGGGTTGTATGTGCTCGGCTAAGGTCTAATCTAGTTAGGTTAAGAAAAACATGTCAAAAATTTAAAAATGGCATAATTTTTCAAAATAAACTAGAAAAACGAGGGCAAAATAAAGTTCAAGAGATAATTCTACTCCCGTTCCCCCACTTGAATTGTACAAAGTCCCTTTTGTACTAAGCGTTAAATAAATGTGAAGAGAAAAGTAGAATTAAAGCGAGAACTTCCCTGAAATTTGCTCCAAAAAGAAAGAAGGCCCACGAAAAGAGGCGTGCCTTGAATAAGCATCCATGAACAAACTTCAATCCACGAAATCACACTACCGACAAGCATAATTCTAAAAAGAAAAATGGAAAATAAAAAAAACCTAACTCACTTTCGTAGGAATTACGATTGCATTTAGCATATGCAACAAGCCTTTTAAACCACTTGGTGTCCCAAGTGGACGAGTGAAGTCTCGTGAGGGTTTACAGGGAATACACCCACAAAGTTCATTTAAAATACTAATACAAGGTTATTGTGTTTTAAAATGAAAAAGTAAAGAGAGAAAGTTACGTCGTAACTCTTGAGGGAAATTAACTCCTTGAGGGAGTTACTGCCAAATGCGGCAAAACGGCATACGCTGTGTAAGAGTAGCTATGGCGTACCACCGGAGATGGTATACCGTATCAGAATGCATTTGAAATTCGTCAAGGTGTAGGTTACCGCCGTAACCACCGAGATGAGTTACGCCGTAACTATGGTCGGATCAAGAAGCTGCGGCAGCAATCACTCCAAGTTTCTGCAAAATGGTTAAAAATACAAAACCCTACAGAAATGGAAATAAAACAAAAGAAATGGATAATTCGGGTTGTCTCCCGAAAGAGCACTTTTTCTTTATTCTGAGTCTTTAAGTTAGACTCAGAGCCGCGGGGCTTCATGGGGGTCTTTGGACTTGGCTGACTTCCTCCATGTCCTTCTTTCTTGAAGATGGCTTGTCCTAAACACGTGGAGAAATAAATCGAGTTATGGAATATCGATTTTCTTGCAAAAAATTAGCCTTTGCCCACTCGCAACGAAATTTAGTCTCTTCTTCCCATTTTAATTTACATGACTCAAACTTTACTCGTAACCAGTTTTCAAATGAGATTCCCTTGTATCCAACTTCCTTTCTCTTTTCCTCGTCAAAACATGCCCATTCCTTGCGATTGAGCCAGTTAGTATCGGGGAACTCTCCTCCATCGCAGATCTTACGGTTAGGGTCGCATGTAGGCCATGCCATAGTGAAATAATTAGACATCATGGCTGGTTCACAAAAATGAATGGTCCAATCAATCTCGGTGAACCATTCGTTAAGAATATTATGCCCTTGTAACCACTTTTTCCTGATAAGTTTTTCGTCTTCCCAGCACCACCAAACTTCAGCAGCCTCTTTTATTATCC
The DNA here is from genome assembly GCA_910596185.1 of Chrysanthemum makinoi. NCBI lineage: Eukaryota > Viridiplantae > Streptophyta > Magnoliopsida > Asterales > Asteraceae > Chrysanthemum > Chrysanthemum makinoi. The sequence goes on along the minus strand of OU343222.1, from coordinate 63,393,171 downwards.
GAATGAGATACTGTCCTCCTCCATTACATTGTTTTTGAAAAGGAGAACACGTTGGTAATGTAACTTTAGACCCATCTATAAAATAGGTTTCAGGAGTACAACAATGGAGTCTCCCAGTAACAACATAACTCGGTACCGAAGGCCGGAAATCATCATCTTCCCCTCCGCTGTTGTCATCATCACTTGACTCAGTTCCTTGCAAATGGCCAAAATAAGAAGGAGGAAATCTATCGGAATAATCTAACTAAACTTCCGGTGAATCCTCATCTGTTACTATTTCATCCAGCTCATGGCATAAAGTTTTGTCCAATTTAAATTCTATTCTATCACCATAGTGTCCCAACGAGTCAAGAAACGGTTTACCAAGAATCAAACGTTCCTTTGTGTTTTTCTCCATGTCCATAACCACAAATTCTGGGGCAGAAAAGAATCCATCGACCTTCACACAAGCACCACATGTAATTCCTAACGGAATAGCCTTGGTTTTATTTGTCATTTCATCACGATATCCATTTTCCAAAGATGAATTAATTTGAGTTTCAAGAATATGGAAAGTGGCATGATATTTACGTTAGATCCAATATCTACTATCCCCAAGATGTCATAACTCTCAATTGAACATGGAATAACAACCCCGTTTGTGCTAATATCCTTAACCGGAAATAAACTAATTTCTGACCTGGTTATTCTATCTGGAACGTAGTTACGCCGTAACTCAGGGAGATAGTTACGCAGAATGGCGATCTGTTGTCGACAATCGCTTTTCCAAACCTTCGGTTGTAGATTCGCACTCCTCACATTCCCTTGTGAATTATTATCGGCAAAAGCGGCATTGCAAACTACCATAGGTTTGGTCCCTCAATTTACTTACCTCAATCTCTGCGATGAGCTTTTCTACCATGGCTTCAAGGTTTTTTAGGGTTTCGTCGTGTCTTGAAAGATTCTTATTTGTGTTTTCCTGGAAATCCCTTAGCCATTTATCTTGTTCCTTTTGTCTTTGGGCTGAACTTTCCAGGAATTTGTTAATTGTTTCTTCAAGGTTGGGCTTTCTTTCTCCATAAGGCCCACGGATGTAATTTCCACGGTACCCGTTACTATTTCTATTATCTCCATAAAACGGTTGATTTTTTCCATATTTGGCTTCTTCAATTATACTTTCTTCGTCAATGTGAGGAAAATTCTTCGTGAGATGTCCTCCCCCACAGCTTTCACACCCCACTTGGATGGCATGAATGGTTTCTCTGACCTTCAGCATATCTCGACTTAGATTTTCTAGCTTGTTGGTTATGGCCGCAATTCCATCGAAACTTCCCCCTTGGTTTCTTTTTCTTCCTCCATCGTGCCATTTTTGAGAATGATCAGCCATTTTTTGAATGGCTTAAATTGCAAGAGTAGGAGTCATGTTCGGGATTGGTCCTTGATAGTCCATCATCTGTCTTGTAGTTACGTTGATTCTTTTGTAGAAGATGTTGACCTTTCTTTGGTTCTTGGATCATGTGTAGGACATTTGTAAAGTAGATCGTTGTATCTATCCAGGGCCCGATACAACGTTTCATCGTCTTCTTGCTTGAAATTATGGATTTCCAAAAGCTGGTTAGAAATCTTCGACGGCCTACAATACCTCTGAATGAAGTGCTTCTTGAGTAGAGCCCAAGTATTAAGCGCCCGGCAATCTTTCAATCCATCTTCAGCCCATTAAGAGTCATGGGAATACCCTTAGCATAACAACATCATGAGACACGCCCGGAATGTTGAAAAGGCTTGCGATGTATAGGACATTTTCAACGTGCTCATATGCATCTTCGTCCCTGTTTCCAGAAAAAGGGTTAGCACAAAGCTCCCTCATAAAGTGGTCTTTAATTTCGAAACGAACATCAGCTCCAATCGCCGGTCTTACGAGACCCGGCCCTTGTTCTGCTCTTGTCAACGCCAAATATTCCTCAAGAGTGAGGTCATCAATGTTAACAACTTCCATGGTACCTGAAAACTTGAATATTGATCGTGAGAATTTTAGAAATTTTAAAACAAAACGAAAATGAAAGAGTTAATAGCAATCCTAATATAACTCCCCGGCAATGGCGCTAAAAACTTGATGCAGGTTTTACTGACAAGATTTTAATATTTATAATGTCTCGTTATACCTATGGTTTACCCTAATGCACTAACGGGCAGTGTACCCGGTCGTGTGTAGTGTAGTATTTGGTAAAACCGAGGTCGTCCCAAGAGCTATGTGTGTTGGATTATTACTAAGTATAGGTGTCACAGATTTTAATATGATTTCGATAAGGAATTAATAAATAACTACTAAAGCAGATAAAAGCAAATAAAAGGAAAAGGTTCAATCAATAGAGGAGAGTGATGCTAACCTAGTTAATCATCCTAGCTAGTAATGTCTACGTCTAATTACTTCAAATTACTTCAGGTGGGGTCAAAGTCGAGAGAACAACATTTGGTCAATTCGCCCTAACCTATCGACAAAGATGCCACCATGGAAAAGTCGTGTCCCATAAGTCCAGTTGTTCCCGGTCCCTAAGCCGAGTCATTAAGTACCTCTACATGCTAGACTTATAATAGTGAGTGCGAGGCGTTAGCAACTTAAACACTCACCCCTAATTCTTAAGTTCATCCAAACGGTAGGTGATCAGTTGGTCAAATCGCATCAGTTGGTCATATCTTACCCTTCCCGTCTAAGTCTACTCACTTAGGGTCAGTTGGTCATATCTCCTAAGCAACTAGCCTCTACCGCCATTCAAAACTACCGAAACAAGGGTAGTTACCAATAAACTATGCATACATACACTTAGAAATAATTATACGGAAGTAATGTAAACGCAAACAAAACAATTAAGGAATCATAACTAGGCCAGCACCAAGAGGTGCTTAGCCTCTCATATTAACCATACAAATCAATTCAATATTCAATGTTACGAAATACATGAATCGAAAGTAAAGAAAAGATCAAATACTAATGCTTATCGTAGGGGAGTGATTTCTCCCTTGGAGACAACTCCGTATGCTCCTCTAGACACGCCTTTGGCTTCCCACGTTCTTTGGTTGTGGTGTGTGAAAATGGGATGCTTTGAAATGTTGGAAATCGTGGGGTATTTATAGGCGGATCGGGTTACGTAACTAATAGAACATTTACGCCGTAATCTTCTATTTCTTCAGTAATTTGCATTAGATCTGCGGTTACGTAACCTTATAAGTGGTTACGCCATATCTTCAGGTTACTTGGTTACGCCGTAGTTTAAACAAGAGTACGGCGTAGTTATCGCGATGGAACCTCATTTGACCTAATATAGTTACGTCGTAGTCTTTTGTGAGAGTTACGCCGTAATCTTCTGATAAGTTAGCTTTACGAGTCACGCTTTAGTTACCGCGTAATGTGAGAGATGAGTTACGCCGTAACTTCTTCAAAGTGAGCATACTCTGATACATCTTTGATAATTCTCCAATTCCGCGTCTCTTTAGCTCCAATGCTCGTAATTTACTTGAAAGTGAAAAACAATGGAAAACAAGCGTAAATCCATATAAATGATATAAATTACAAGCATTATCGGGGGAAATTGACACTTAATATTCAGGACTATTTGATGTTATCAGTTATCCCGGTTAACTGTATTAATTTTAACTGTTTTTTTGGTAGGTTTTGATCGATCGTTTTAACCTATTCAAATTCCAGTAATTCAGAATAACTTGTATAATTAAATTTTAAAAAAAATTATTCATTTTTTATTTTCATTTATTTTAAACTACCTTACTTTTCTTATTCTTATCTTATAGCAATACTTAATCGGGTTAACCCGAACCCAATTATTTAAAACTTTAATTTCAAAAGTAATATTCTCTTCGTTTGCACAGTTTAATAAAATTGGGACCACTATAATTTTCAACAAGTCAAATAAAATATTTTTTTACTAAATTTTCTTCTTATTATTTAAAGTAAAATATATGTACGATTTTTTATGAGACATTTCAGAAAAAAAAATAAAAATAAAAATAAAAATAAAAAAATAATGTAATTTTGAAACGAAAAGAGTATTACATAAACTTAGTCAAACTGTAAGTCAACAAAAGTTAGGTAACTATTCAATATTATATTACAAACTACATGATAAAAGAACTTAGTGTAAAATACACGGTTGTTCCCTAATTTTGTACTTACGCCTCACGTTGAACCAAAACTTGGCATTTTCTTCGCCGGGAGTCCTTTTTCCAATTTTTGCAGTCTAAACTGGTCCTTTGACCACTTTTCCGTTAGTCAACCACCTCAGTCGCCGTTTGCTTTTTCTTTAGTCCAAGGGCACAAATGTCATTTTACCACTGTCCATTATTTAATATTACCGTGTCAGGTCCACTTGTTTACAGTGAGCGCTACAATAAAACCTTGCTAATAAAAGGGAAAGTTTATCACCACTCATCCCTAATCTTTCTTATCCCCTTAAATCTTATCTTCTTCACCGACTGTAAAATCAGAAAAATGGTGCTTTGTTCATGCAATAGAAGGGTTGTCGTTCGAACATGCTGGAACAACACGAACCCAAGGAGGAGGTTCTATGCCTGTCCAAGACAGGTTGGGACACTTAATTTTAGACTAAAATACACCGTTCGTCCCTAAACTTGGCAAGGTGCATCATTATGAGACAAAACCCGGCCTTTTCATCGCCACAGGTCCAAACCTTGGCCATTAAATGCCAGAATCGTCCCTTGACCAGAATTGGGACAGTCAAACCGATTTCCTTCGAGGGTATTATAGACCATTCACTTTTTTGACCCAACCTAGTTAAAATGTAACCCAACCTTCAACCATATATGTATCGGCTACGACCAAGAGTGAACCCTAAAATACAATCAACACACATTCTTCCCAAAGCAAAAAGAAAAACAATAATGGCACAAAACGATAAGGGGAAGGGTTTGTTGAGTTCGTTGAGGAAAGCAGACTGCGCAAATGAAAAGCGTTTTGGTGTTAAGAAAGAGAAGGAAGAGGATGACATCTTGTTATTAAAGTTTAACGATTTGGGAGAAAGGATTAAAAATATGGAAATTTTGTTTAAATATCTTAAGAAAAGGAAGGAAAAGAAGGAAAACGATGATAGGGAGAGTTGTGGGTCTAGCTAAGTGTATGTTTAGATGATAGTAAACATTTGTAGTTCTTGAGAACATGAAATCGATGAATAAAATCATTTTGCATTTCTTAATAGGTTTGACTTACCCAAGTCATACCACAATAGTAAGTAACAATTTGTTGGTTTTCATAAGTTTGTTCGACTTTGGTAAGTCAAAATTCAAGATGTTACAATACACCATTGTCAATACATTGTTGTTTACTGCTAAAGCGTTTGCATTTTGAACCCGTGTTTTGAAACCACTGCCTCTAATTTTTTTACGTCACGGGGTATTTGGTTTTCTTGTAACAACTTTTTGCGATAAAAGGGGCGTTTGGTTTAGCTGATACAAGCGGATGTTTGTTGATACATTATGATTTAGTGCTAAAGTATTTGCATTTTCACCACATCTTTTTAAACCATTGCCTTTGCTTTTCTTGATACAAGGGGGTGTTTGGTTTCTTGATTAAAGTTTTGCGTACAAGGGCTGTTGGTTTTTCTGGATACAAGGGCTGTTTGGTTTTGTTGATATAAGGGGATGTTTGGTTTTGTTGATACTAATAACACTAAAATACACCCAATATCACAATACAAGAACAGATTAAACAACACATAACCCAAATGATATTTTATCATTAATAAAGTTTGTTAAACATCATAACCAACTACATCAAATCTAATTTACATACCCTTTTTAGCAAAACTATCACCCAAAAGACCGCCTTTATCTACCCCATGGAAAACCAAAAATTCAGGCATTATGTTCAGCCATTTTCTTAACAAACTCTTGGTTGAACTGAATACCTTCATCTGTTTGACCAACAATCTGTATGAGTTGGGCAAGTTGGTTTGTATTACCTCGATCGGATTTTGGTGGTAGCATCCACCTGATGTGGCGCAATTCCACGAGGTCCCGAGCTTGATTCTCTTCTCGACTCCTACGCTTGATGATTCTGTCTTAGTCTTTGAATGCACTAAAGAACTAGCTTCCTCAGAATCCCTTCTTGGGCAGCCTCTTCTTCAAACCAGATAGCCATACGATCATTCAAATTTGGCGAATCGGCCACTCCATGAGTTCGTTTAAAATGGAAATCGCCATTGGAAAATTGTTTGTGTGTGGAAAAAGTGGTGGATGAGTTTATCGTTTGGTGTGCACTAGTTAATATCGTCTCCGGTAAGAGACGGTCAAGGGTCTAATAGTTACTTTTTTTTCACACTCGGTCCCTGAATTTGTCTTGGTTGTCGTTGTCATACTTAAAACTCCCGCCCAATAATCACTTTAAAATACACAATTGGTCCCTCAAGTTGCCAACTTACATAAAACCATTAGAAGTTTGGCTTTGTTAAGTCAAACTTCTAAAACATATCAAATTATCAATTCACTCCAAAACAAATATTTAGTAATGTTTTGCAATATTGACTTTACAAAGTCAAATACCATTCTATATATTATTGAACATTCCACTAGCCATCCTTATCATCAAACTTCAAATACCATTATGCCTTTTGCACTTAATCTTCCAAAGGTTTTCAATCCTTCTGACATTACGACTCTCGTTCACAGTTAACCCATTCACCATTTTCAAGTATTGGCTAACTAAAGTAAACTGGAAATGTAGTTTTACTTGCTACAATCAAATTAAAATGCTAAATGAAAGTTTGACTTTCGAATGTCAAACTTTCATCACCTATCTGCTTACAAACAACAACATATGAACAATCTAATTTTAAGCAAACCATATAAACAATTACTGTACAAATTTACCAAAACTATTTTGCAACATTAATTGTCCAAGGGTATTCAACCCAAACTTAAACTACAACCAATCAAAGAAATCTATCACGGCTACGTGGGGAAGCTCGGTGGAGTTTCAACACTTCTAGCCAACTTCCAGTTGTTCCTGGTATTTTCATTCCCATCATGACTCCTATCGCTTTGCTTGATATTGATTGTCTTTAGCGACCGGGAACACGCAAGTATACACTTTATTAAAGTTATTTCATGCTCCGTTCTGGGAAAAGCTCGAAACACCACCGTCTGTAGTTGACCATGGCTGAATGTGTTTGTGTCTACAACAGTGGAAATTTTTTGCAAAGGTAGATCACTAAGCGTGTTTGCAGCCTGAAAAATCAAATAGTGTTGAGATACACAAACATGGCAATTTAGAAATGTTTTATTTGATACATATGTATTACAACATTACACTTACTATGGTATCCAGCATTTTCAAATTCGGAGATGACCGAATCATTACAATGGTGAATGATAACGCTACACGCGTCGTTCGGGGTCAAGGAAACTTCCTTTTCTTCGAGCAAGTTTTATAACACCCTAGGCAGTGAACCTAATCGTTGTAGTGTATTAATTAGGGTAAGCCACGGGTATTGATATCGTTCTCTAGGGGAATAGGAATGCTAGTAAGGAGTTACTACGCTAAGGCTAAGGTTGAGGAAGATTATTTTTTTATTTTTATATTTTATGAAATGGAAAGGTACGAATCTCGGGTATTGGATTGGGGGGTTTTGGTATTTCTACCGATTACTCTACTATTATCTAATTATCTAAACTAAGGTTGTGGGAGTCTATGTCTAATTAATGTGTGCTTGTATGATAGTTTAAAGATGTGTTTACTTAGGTTGTACTACTCATAATTATCTCCTATTGATGGTTGAGTTGTCACGTCCTTATTCTTAGTTGCGTTGTGTGTCTAAAGTTGTAGGGTATGCATTTCTCCCTAACTCTTTGAACTTACCAAAGGGTCTCGTCTACAAAACCCACTAGGGATGATAAACTCTTACTCTAAGGCACTCTTTGGATAATTTAGCCTACAACTACTCAGGTAATTATATTCTAAGTTTCACAAAGATGAATCAAGCATTAAGTACACAACGAATGATCTATCGCATTACTAGATCATTGATCAACTAAGATAAGAAACAACCAATCAATATTCAATAATTAAGTTTCATACTTCCTAAGCAAACACACAAATAAATTAGCCGGACATGGAGAACATGCAAGCATACACACAAATAATCAAAGACATAATTGAATTAATGAAGTAAATACTTATCTTGATGTAAGATAGGGTTTAAAACCCTAAAATACTGTACAAGACACCTTAGGTTCGGTTTTAGGTTTTCACTCCAAAAGACTCTCTAAAACTCGAAAATTCGGATTCTATATATAAGATTACATATGCGGCGGCGTCACCTTATGTTTAGTGACGCCGTCGTGTCGCCGTCATTAGGGTTTCGTCTTGGCCACGTTAACCTTGCGACGGCGTCACCTTATGTCCGTGGACGCCGTCCTCTTAAACCGACGCGTGCGTGCGATTGCATTCTAGCTCGAGTAGCGGCGGCCTACTCTTTTACAACTAGGACGTCGTCACTTGAAAATAGTTTTGGGTTCGAACCGTCACAAAATCCTCGGACGGCGCAATTAGCACTTTGACGCCGTCGCCTTCAATTTTCGCATTTGTGAGTGTCTCGATTTTGACTTTGGCCATTTTCTTCATATATTCGCCTTTTCGTCCAAATAAGTGCCATTCCAGCATTTTGCCTTCAAGAGACCTACAAAGTGAAAAGGAACGATATTAAGCAATAACGGATATAAAAGTGATTAAATAAGGGCTAAAACGACCCCTCAAAATGGTACCTTTTAAAACCTTATCAGTGAACGCTACCATAATACTATTCCCAAAATCGACATCGGACAGCTTAAGGTTAATCAGGGAAACAAAGGGCACCTTCATCCTAGGATTAGCTTCATGTATCAACTACAAGAAGTTTTACATATTAAATTTCATTCTTGTTACACATCTCTATAACATTGTTAAATTATAAGTTGTAAAAGCTGAAATTGTTCTTACCGCATAATCACCAAAATCCAATGTAAGGGTCTCAAGATTTTGAAGTCTTGTCAAGTGAAAGATATCGGATGTTGTGATTGTCGTCACAACATTATAATGACCTAATGACAAATGTAACTTCTTCAAATTCCCAAGTTTTGCAATATCCCATAGTCTCATCTCGTTTGTGCTAGGACGATTCATTTTAAGAGACTCAAGTGAGGGACAACCAGCAATAAAGTCCCAAATTGTACTGCTTAGAAAATTGACATGAATCAATTCTAGGCTCAGTAGATTTGGAAAGCCATGAAAATATTCCAAAGTAGCCATAGCACAAACATGAAGTACTAGATGTTTCAACTCAGTCGAGAGTAAAGTTGGGTTGGGAACGTGGCGGGTGACCATACCGGTTGTAATAATCAGCTTCTCAATTCCATTGTCACCAAAAACAAGAGCCACTCATGAATCTGTTCATAATGAAAGTTGTCTATTCCAATAATTGATTTTGTCTCTACAAAGGAAGACAAACTTTCTTATTGGACCCATAAGCTGATTTAAGAATCTAGTAACAAGCCTACCATCAAACTTGTATGTTAAATAATAAAGAAATCCTCATCAACTATGACATCGGTGAGCAAAGTCCACTTAGACCTCCGTTTAGCTAAACTAGAGGTTCTCACCGCTTCTAACAAAGGCAAACGATTCAAAATGTTAGTGATCACTTCATCTGGCATGTTGGTAAAACGATCGATCGACATGGTTTTGTTGGAAGTTGGGTTGGTCTTTTGAGTTATGGAAATGAGAATTTATATTCTTGATTCGATTGCTTTATCGTTTCGGATAATGTGGTTTTATTTGATTGGTAAAGTTGTTTGTTGGGTGGGTGTATTGGTTCCCGCAAAATTAAATGCGATCTATCGAGGAAGAAACGGCTAGTAGCCATACTCACAATTGGTCCACGGGTTGAAGGTTGGGTCAAAAAGTGAATGGTCTATAATACCCTCGAAGGAAATCGGTTTGACTGTCCCAATTCTGGTCAAGGGACGAATCTGGCATTTAATGGCCAAGGTTTGGACCCGTGGCGATGAAAAGGGCGAGTTTTGTCCCATCGCGATGCGGCCTGCCAAGTTTAGGGACCAACAGTGTATTTTAGTCTTAATTTTATTTCATTTTAAAGTTGGCTTGTAGTGGTTTACCTTAAATGTGTTGATTATAGTAATATCTGTTTAATTATAATTGTGATTTTATACAAGTGGGTTTAGTATCACTTTATGCTGCAAAGAGATGCTAACATTTTGATTATCAATTTTAGCCTACAACATGTCCATTCAATGGGTGGTACGATCCACTCATGCCAAGGAGAGCAAGGGATGTGATTATCTACTTACAGAGAAACATCTACAGGAATAGGCGGCATTACAAGAATGCCAAGCGCCTCATTCTTTGAGACTATGGAGGTTGTCAATGCGGGCTTGTAACAGGGCAAAGCGAGCGAGGTCGCTCACCAAGCATCCTTGGTGATCTCCTCTTGAGAAGGAGAAAGTTTGCCGTCTGAGGAACTTTTGTGTTTTGTCTTGGATAGTCATCTTCTTGGTTTTTCTATTGTTTTTCTATAGGGTTTAGAAAGTTCTTGGTTTTGTGTTTTGGATCGGTGGTAGATGGTGCGAATGGGTAAGTTGTGTTTAAGAAGTTTTAGTGTAGGTTGACTAAAAATAGTCTCTTGGTTGATAATGTTTGGTCCTTGTACAGTGGTAATATTATATTTCTTTTATGTTTTGGTCCTTATACTGTGATGCCTTTACTAATAGGTCCTTGCCCCAAAAATTCATATAGCCGCCTCAGTTGCCACACAAATACTAGTAAAATGATCAAACTCATAACACAGATACAACTATCAAAGATTGATGAATGATTAGAGATGGATGAACAGACACCACTTTTGAGTATCAACATAAACTTGATATGGTCTTGTTCATCCATTTTTGATTCTTCATTGCTGTTTGTGATAATAGAATAACAGTAGCCAACTCAAAACACAGATCCAAGAAAAACATATCCAAGTATCAAAGACGTATGAAGTTTCAAAGATGGGCGAACAGTAATTGCCTTTGTAAAATTCAACAGTTAATATGCGTATGAACTTGTAACAATATCTAGAAATGGGTAAAGTGGCAAATCAATACAATTAAAACACTATTTTACCCATAGACTAATATGATATGATTTCATACATAATGCAAATGGATATATTTCCAAATGCATAAAATTTTGTAGTATACAAAGTTCATAAACAGACATTGTTTAAAGACAGGAAGTAATGTTTAGGGGAATACATATTCGATGGAAAACATTGGCTTTCATATGCTTAACCAACATTTTATTGTGGTGAAGACAACTTTGTTGCTATAATCTTGGTCTTAGTCCAAAATTGTTTTGGAGACCCACCAGAACCAGCATCAACTTGACTTCCATATTGAGACTGGACCACACTTGGTTGAAAATCACATTGAGATTGAGCATCAGTTTGACGCTGAGGTTTTTCATTTCCTTCAAAGTTGTGACCTGTAATCTTTGCCTTCTTCTTTGCTATAACTTTTGGCTAGGATAAACCTTTTTTTATACTGTTGTGTATTGCCTTGACTTCCTGTTACACCTCCTTGCCCAAGACATGTTTTCTTGTTGTGTCCAGCATTGCCACATAAACCACAAACCACACTCTTACTAGACTGTTACAAGTTACTGGTTTTGTCACTATTATCATTTTCAGTAAAAGCCCTAGTTCTTTTCTTTCGTGGCCTACCTAATGGTTTATGATGTTTAGGTGGAAGAATGCTTGTAGGCACTTGTGACTTATTCCAATGTTGAAAACCATTTATTGGCTGGATGTAGTGTTTATAAGTTTCTTCCCAAGTCTTAAGCAAGTAACATGGATGAACCCATGATTCAACAGATCCTACTTGCATTCCATTGAAGCTCATATACCAATGGGTAGCAACAACATGTTTACATGGCATACTTGTAAGCTCCCATCTTCTACATGTACAAGCCCTAGCTTCAACATTCACAAAACACTTATCTCCCCATCTACTCACCTGATACTTATCTCCTTCAACCCGCAAAACGGTGTACTTATAAGCCTCTTTCTTTATCAAGTCTAACATGAGTGTTGCCTTTAGTGTTAATGGTCTAGCACACTTGTCAATCACATTCACAACATTCACTATTTTTTTCATACAATATTCTCTAATGTATTCCAAAGCAGTAATGATGGGTTGGTGCCTACCTCCCAATAGTTTCCCATTGAACACATCACACATGTTATTAAGTAACACATCAGAATGAGCCCTCCCTACACATTTATACAACATGTTTGAGTTAGACAAACAACAATGTTGAACAATGTCGTAGAACAAAAGATGTACATTTAGACATAGATTTGGTTAGTACCTGAAAAATGCGACCTTGACCAATGGGTTGGTGGTATCTTACTTAACCAAGCATGGGCAGGTTTGCTAAAACTCTTGAATGCCAGCATGGCTGCCTCAAATTGTAGGACGGTTGTTGCTGCTGCACATCTCCAAAAATGTTCCTTTTATGCTTTAGCATTCCATTCCAATTTCATATTATCATGGATGTGCTTCAAACAATATATGTGTTCAGCACTAGGGAATACTGCTGCTAATGCTGGAATGATACCCTAAACAAATAAACATCAAATCATTACTAATAAAAGTAGCATTTATCGAAAATACAAGTGAATATAATCAACTAAAAGGTAACATCACCTTTTGCTTGTCGCTAATAAAAGTATAGTTTGAGTTTGATTGCAAGTCAAGATCATCTCCTAGACATTCAAGAAATCAAATTCATGAGTCTTTGCTTTCAACTTATGCAACCGCATAGGCTAAAGAGTATATTCCATTGTTGATGTCTATACCGACTGTTGTAAGAAGCTGACTAGGAAAAGGACCCCTCATAAAAGCACCATCTAACCCCAACAACTCTCTTTGACAAGCTTTATATCCTTCCTTCAAAGCACCTAAGCATACATACACTCTCTTGAAAACTCTGGTTGGGCTTGTTGCATCTGTTGCAGTTTGTACACTTATCCTAACTGTTGTATTTGGGTTTGTTTTCTGCAACTCTTCAACATAGTCTCTTAAAAGGGTGTAGTGTTGCTTATGGTCACCCCTAACCTCATTTTCTGCCTTGGTTTTTTGCCCTTAATGCCTTTTGCATAGACACCTGAACTTCAAACTATTTAGTGAGCTGATCTTGAACAGCCCTGATTGGAATATCTGGATTGACTTGAACTTGCTCAACTATTTTCTTTGAAAGAAACTTGTAGTCACAAGCTTTAATCTCTCTTAATTGCAAACATTTGTGTTCATCCCTGAAAGTTCGAACACTCCATAAATATTTAGTTGTATTTTTGGCTACATACAACAACCATGGGCAATCTTTTGCTTGCTCCTTGAGTGATCACAAATATACATCCCTTCTAAGGCCTCTAGTTATCGGACCAGTTTTCTTCTTTGGCGCTGTTCCTAGCCCAACACCTTCACTTGTAGCACAAACAAGTATTTTTCCAACACACCTAACCCTAATTCTCTGTTTGTATATTCTACCAGGCCAGTATTTAAAGAAACCGTTGTGATGAACCCTCATGCTAAACATATTAGATCTACCACCTGAAAACATGTCAATATATGTTTAGGACATTCTCAAAAGTTAATTGCCAAAAAAATAAATACCTCAAATAGAAATTTCAATGTTTATAATCAAAATAAAAACAGTACCGTATTTCTTCTTAGCAGAGTCGTACATGACGGTATCATCAACTCGATAACCTGGATGTCTTCTTACTTTCCATAGAGTAAAATCCATGTTTCGGTTTTTTGATTAATAAACACGGGTTTTGTGACATGCAATTAGGGTTTGTGAATTGTGATAATTCTTGTAACGAAAGTTCTAAGACGAAAAATAATACCGTCTATGTTTTATGGGGCGGGAAGAGGGTTCGATTACATGTGGTAATAATACAGGAATTTTTAATCGAAATAAGGAAACGGCATTTGAGCCCTTGGACTAAAGACAAAGCAAACGGCGACTGAGGTGATTGACTAACGGAAAAATGGTCAAAGGACCAGTTTAGACTATAAAAATTGGAAAAAGGAATTTCGGCGATGAAAATGCCAAGTTTTGGTTCAACGTGATGCGTAAATACAAGATTAGGGACCAACTATGTATTTTACTCAAGAACTTAGGAAGTTGTCTTCACATATATTACTTCGAATCGGTTTTACTTTGATCCTTAAATTGTGTCCCCATTTTCCTTATACCTTGAATTTCATAATATACACGTAAACTTAACTAGAGGCTTAGGGGTTGTTTATATTTTTTCCATAGAGAGTTGGGTGAAGTTTGGTACGAATAACACTTATTAGTGTGTCATCTTAGCGCCACTTCTGCACTTCTTCAATAAAACACACTAGTAACTAAAACACCCTCCTTAACAATAAAACTAATAACTGTTATAGGTGCATGTAAGTCCTACAAAATACCCCACCAAAAATACTATACTCGCTCAACAACAACAAAAAGTTTAGCGTCACTTAGTACAATGGCTAGGGATGAATGGCATGCAAGAGTGAGTGCAGAATGACATGTTATTAGTGAGTCGTTGGTACCCAAAGATACAAATAACACACGAATGACACATTACACCGATCATTCTTATCAAACAGCCCATAAATGGTCTATCGTCCTGAATGATTCACATGCTCGGTGTAAACTTGCTTCTAAATAAAAATAGAGCGTTTGCTAATCGTGCTAAACGAAGGATCTGAATAACATAGAATTGCCAGTTTAACCTCATGCATAATCCTAAAATAACTCTGATAAATAAGATGTAAGTACATGGATAATGTTAAGAAAAACGCTAATTAGAATAGTAATATAAACAATAATGTTTTTTCATTGGTTTTGTTGTAAATCAAAATATATTTTTATGTCTTATTTTTACAAATCTAATTATCTAGTTTTCTTCTTATATTTTAAAATTTCATCGTTGATTTGAAAACAATGTAAAACTTAAGAATTTATTTGTCAACATTAAACAATTACATCCATTAAAAAATAGTTAAACTTTAATTTACATGAAATAAGTTGTCGGAGTTGTATAACATGGCAATATTGAGAAACTTGGTTGGTGAATGACATTGCATGCGCATCATCCAGACTGGATCAGAACTAATTAAAATAATACAGCGCATGAAAATTTTGCTAACAAACAATCACATCACTGAACGATTCAGTTTTGTCCTCTGAATTACATGGATAATGTAGCGAAAAACGCTAATTAGAATGGTAATATAAACATTAATTTTTTATCATCAGTTTTGTTGTAAATCGAAATATATTTTTATGTCCTATCTTTACAAATCTAATTATCTAGTTTTCTTCTTGTATT
This sequence comes from Chrysanthemum makinoi, assembly GCA_910596185.1. NCBI lineage: Eukaryota > Viridiplantae > Streptophyta > Magnoliopsida > Asterales > Asteraceae > Chrysanthemum > Chrysanthemum makinoi. Next base: position 63,377,740 of record OU343222.1, on the reverse strand, counting down.
TTAAAATTTCATCATTGGTTTCAAAATAATGTAAAACTTAGTTAAACTTCAATTATATGAACGTTGAGTTGAGATCAATATAGAACTCATATTTGTCATAGAACAAATGAACCAATTATAACCCTTCATTTTTTATCTAAATTAATACAAAATCATTTTCCACCTTTTTTTTTAAAACAACATATCTTACAAACGGTAAATCTTCAAAATATAAAAATACACCATCGTGACGAGAATTAAATTATCTTTCTATAGATATGCACTTTTACATATTTTTAGACAAACATTTTTTTTCAAAAATTCCGTCGAAAAAATCATATATGATTTTTACGAATCATATATGATTTTAAAAATCATGTATGATTCGATTTTTACGAATCATATATGATCTTTACAATCATATATGATTCTCAAAAATCATATGTGATTCGTAAAAATCGAATCATATATGATTTTCACAAATCATATATGATTTTTCTTGACCGAAATTTTGAAAAAAAAAAGTTGTTAAAATATATAGTAGTGCATATCTATAGAAAGATAATTTAATTCTCGTCACGATGGTATAATTTTTATGCTTAGCGATTAGCGGTTTGCGAGATATTTAATTTTTTAAAAAAGGGTGAAAGTTTATCATAATAAAAAAATGAATGGCTATTATTGGTTGATTGGATTTATGGTAAATTTTGGTTCTATATTGAACTTTTGCCTATGAACGTTAAACAGTTACACCATTAAAAAATAGTTAAACTTTAATTATATGAAATAAGTGATACAGAGTTGTATAACATGGTAATATTGAGAAACTTGGTTGATGAATGACATTGCATGTGAGCCGTTCAGAATGGATCGGAACTAATTAAAATAATATAATTCATGAAAATTTTGCTAACAAATAACCACATCGTTGACCGATTTAGATTTGTACTCTGAATGACATCAATCAAAGGCTATCAAACACTATACTTTATAGTCAATAAAAGATGAATATGACTTTAAAATAGAGAAAAGATATATGAAAATAATAAATCTTTTATATAATAAAACAAAACTCTTGAATTTTTATTTAAAAATATCATACCTTATTTGATAATATTTTATTTATTTATTATTATTTTTACTTTAAAATATTTACTAAAAAAACTCAAATATTCCAGATTTGAAAATAATTAAAAAATGTTCTTATATATAGTCAAGAAAAAAAATAAACATAAAAGTTTAAGTATCAAAAGTATAAAAAAAAACTTAGTAAAAAGCGAGAGTGATTTTTAAAATATATGTTAATGTAAAGAAATAAATTAGTAATCAATTTAAAAAAAAAAAAAAACACACACACACACAATATATAAAACTCGCGCGTGCACGGGTATTATAACTAGTATATTATGCAAGAAAAGTGATGCATTGTATATTTGACTATTTGTATGTAGTCAACCCTACAAAACATTATTACTCGTTGTTATCTCACCGTTAGTTATCTTTTTTTTTTTCTTTCCGAGTCTTACGTAACTCAACCCCTATAATTCCCACTCGCCACCCATCTTTTAATTTAATTATTTCCTTTTAATTAAAAACTAATTTAATAACAGAGATTTTAAACAAGCATAGGAACCCGCCGCGTTGCGGCGGGGCGCTTTTCATCTTTTTTGGTGGTTCTGTTTAGTACATCGTTCGATGTGGTTTCTTTTGATCTGTATAGAAAACGAACACACGATACACAACGTTATATCACATTAGTGATTTATAACAATATTAAACATGCACCCACTAAATCGAATTGTGCGACAAAACGTAACTTAAGTTATTTCCTATGTACAATTAACTAAAATATATATTATTACACCTCCAGTAAAGTCCTTCACTTACCAATCCTCATCATCTTTTATCAAATTAGGAAGAGGTTAAATATACCTTCAAATTGTTGTCCGGGTCTTTGGATGCCGGTGTGAAAGCTACTTCGTTGATCCTAACTGGGAAAAAGTCAAAAAACATATCTCATATAAATGTTGGTCGTACGATATGGCTAAAAAAATATATCCATAATATAGTCGTACGGTAACTCACAATTAAATTAGACTTAACAAACTTACACAACTGACTTGATTCAGGCATAGCTTTCCTCCGTGAAGAATCTTGTATACCTTGGCTTCAAACAAAAGTTGTGGATGTTTCGTCTTAGTATTCTCCTGCAGAGTCCAAGAAAAACAATCACAGCCAAAACACCACATTCACAAAACCATCTTTTACTTGATCCAAAAACGACGAACCAAACGACCCTTTTGTGCAAAAAGCAACAAAACTCACCCTTTTGTGCAGATAAAATCAGCAACAAAATGCACCCTTTTGTGCAGAAAATCCGCAAACAAAACGCACCCGTTTGAGTAGAAAATCAGCAAACAAAACGAACCATTTTGTGCAGAAAAATAAGCAATCAAACGCCCCTATTTGGGCAGAAAAAAAGCAAAATCATAAACCCATGTTTGGGCTGAAAATAAGCAGATCCAAACGCCCCTGATGAATGGCGAAAATAAGCAGAAATAAACGCCCCTGATGGGCTGTGACAGCAGACAAAAAAACATCCTATTAGCCATTTATGTATGAAAATAATGTTATATACATATAGTTTATAGTACGATAGCTTTCTTAAACGTTCCAAATACACCTCCTGTAATTATATTGGCTGAATATTTTTTATTCGCTCCATACATTACAATGGTTGCCCTAATGTTTTTCCCCATTGGATCATTTTTACAATAAACCTCTCTAAAAGCAATATAAGTTAGGGGATAACCTGATGTGGCACGTTTAGTTCAAACGAATCGTGACCTTAATAAGAAAAGTGCTTTAGGGAGTGTTATGCAGTTGGCTGCTTTGGTAACCTGTACGCAATAAAAGCAACCGATGAGATTAAAGACCATTCAACTGGATACTTTTAGAATAAGGTTTAATTTTCATAAAATTATTAAGTCAAAAAAGCGTACCTGATGATTGTTCAGATATGTTGAGAGGCCAACATCAATGCATTCCTTCAACCAATTCGTCGCTACTGAACACTCCTTCAAGAGAAGAGATAAAGATCACACAAATAATAGATCTATTATTATCATGCCAACACTCTTTCAGATTAGGCAAGAGTGTTTGCTATAACTTTCAACCGTTGTTGTAGTTATTTACAAATTCGAATGTTAGAACAATGGAAATTATTGTAACCAAATCGTCTAGATGTTTATAATCAGGATTATTTTCAACACGAAGACATCCTATTCTCTTCTTTAAGTTCATGCAAGCGTCCAACAAATCATGAGACAACTCGTGTCTTGCGGAACCTACAAAACAACTATATGGGCATGTTGGAATAATTACCATAAATCAATGCTATAATATTTGTAAGCATTCATTCTTAAATACTAGAAGGGTACCCGCGCAATGCGGCGGCGGGTACCGATGACTATTTTGTAGCGAACAAATGTTTTTCATTTTTACGTCTAATTCAAGTAAGTTTCTCTCTCTTAACTCCGCTTCTTCTCGACTACTAAAAGAAAACTCATAAAATATATCAAAATGGATGTTGAATTAAAAACAAAATTTTAAAAATATGGTGAAATTAGATCATAAAAAAAATTAAACGGATTAAAAGATATTTAAATTTAAAAATAAAGGTGATTAATTAGTTAGGAAGTGACATGTGTCACCCTATTATTGGAGCTCTTTATTTTAGTTTGTTAGAGCTCCTTTTGTTATTTTTTAGTTAGAGAAGTGACACATGTCACTCAATGATTGAAGCTCCTTATCTTATTTTTTTTAATTCTTTCCATAATAAGCAAGTAAAAAAGTCTGAATTTTTAAGCCTTCTAATTTTAGAAGGCCTAAATGCATTATAAAGTAGTATAGATAAGAGTTAATTACATAAATCGTCCTTGTGGTTTGCTGAAAATTACGGATCTTGTCCCTGTGCTTTTTTTCTTACGGATCCTGTCCCTGTGGTTTATGATTTTTCGGGTCGGTCCAAATTTCGACCCGACGCCTAACGGTCGTTAAAAAGGACTTAACGTGACATAGATTCTAACGTGAAGGCTAACATTGTATTTTGGTTTTAACGATCGTTATACAAACCATATGGACGATTTATGTAATTCCCTCTTTAAAAAAAATAAAGTTTTTTCTATTTTATTTTATTATTCGAAATATTTTTAATTTTATTACGATTAAATTTTTTAATAAAAAAAAAACTTTTTTTCAATTTAATTTTAATTTTATTATAATAAATTAAAAAATAACTAATTTTAATTTTATTAAAATAAATTAAAAAAACTATTTTTTATTTTTTTCAAATTTTATAAAAAATCAAAATATTATAATAAAACTAAAAAAAATTAATTTTAATTTTATTATAATAATATTTTTTTTTAAATAGTTTTTTCTTTTAAAAAAAATTAATTTAAAAAAAAAAACTATTTTTAACTTGTCTAATGTCGGTGTTAGCAATAAATGATGGTTCTACTACTCGACCTTCGTGAAAAAGTCTCTTTTTGAGCATTTTGAAGGCTTTCCTATCTTCGGGACTAAGTCCATCTTTTCTATGATACATTGGTATGTAATGAGCGGTATCTTGATAATCTTGTTGTCGATTGCTTGGCATGATTGTTCCTAAACAACACAACCACAATGTGGTGTTAATTGTGAATAGTAACCTAGAGGGTTTGATTACAATTTTGCTCAAATAATTTTTATTGAATTCAAGAAATGAGTTTAATTTGTATTAACAATGTTAATTCTTTGATTTGGATTATCTTAGAAAACAATGTGGTAACAAATTATGATAAACTCATTTGAACCCAACTTCTAAAAATGAATAAATTGTAATCCTAGAAATTAAGGAATTAAATTAACAATGTAGTGAAGATTATACTTACACAAGTGATTGTTATGCTTCTGAGAAATGATCAAATTGCTCCTTTGGACAGTAATTGTATTTTTGTTCGTGAGTCTTTGAAGGGAAAATTATTGTGGAACATCCACAGTGATCATTACTAACTTATGCTGTCTTCTGTTGCACGGATCCCGGATCCTCTCATTTGGGATCGGCTAGTTCAAGCTCAGGGATCCGGCGAAAGAAAAAATCATTTAAGCATTCCTTGATAACTTTGGTTTGGGAGTTCTAAAACGCCTAGAGTTTGATGTTTAAGCTCTATAACTTGTGATTTGAGGTTTTGATGGTTTAATACTAATCCTATTTGACGTGGTTCCCTTTTTAAGAAATAGTCACAATTCTTGGGAGGTTTATCAAAGATTATGATAAAATCCCATTTTATCATAATATAAGAAGTTTCACATGGATATTCATTGGCATAGATGAAGGGTCAATAATTCCTTTGTGATGAATAATGATTGAGGCTATCGAATAACCAAGATATCATTATTACAAGTTAGTAGTGTAACTATACAAATCAATCGAAGAATACCATTCTTGATGATGGCTTTAATATAGATAACTACTTAAGTAATTACTAATAGAGATTAATTATGCAATTAAGATTTTAACAATAATAAAAACAAATGTAAATTATTAATTATCATACCTTTGCTAAATATTCTTCTTAAGGAAAGAAATATTTAGAGGAAATGCTTTGTGATATTCTTGGATTCTCCAGATCCATGTGTGAGAAGAACAATACTAAACATTCTTTTCATGAAAAGAAATATTTAGATAGTTTCTTCATGATCTTCTTGGTATGCCCAAATCCAAGTATGGAGAATACTTAACAAGGAAAGTGTTAGAACATTCTATCATTGTCCAACAAATAAACACTATAATGATTTTTTTTTAAAACATGACTTAAAAATCCTTCTGCGATTTTCAAACATACGGATGTCGTATCAAGTTTTTAAAGTACAACATACTTTAAGAAACTTGGTAACGAAGCTCTGATGCCAATTGTGGAAAACTAGAAGGGGGGGGGGGGGGGGTGAATAGTTTTACCAATTTAAAACTTCCTTTTAAAATATTTAGATCGACTTATATCAATCTACTTAGATGTGTATGTTGGACGTTGATAGATAGATATATAAAAGTGTAATGAAAGATAAAGAGTAAGAAGCACATAACCACGACACGAGTATTTATAGTGGTTCGGCTACAAGGACACCTTCCTTGCCCTACTCCACTCCCCGAGTCACCTACTCGAGAGTTCGTAATCACTACACGACACCAGCGGAGAAGCCTTCACAACGTCGCCTACTCTTTTTCCGGTACTAGGCTAACCACCGGGTTCTTTCACACCAAGGTGAACCACACCTACCACAACGTCGCCTACCCTTTATCGGTACTAGGCTAAGTACCGAGTTCCATTACAATGGAGGAACTACTACCCAACACTACACAACACCTAATCCCAAAGGAGACCTACTCCTTATTACAACACCATCAAGGATATCAACATCCTTGAAAATAAACAATCACTATATGTATAACGATGCACCTCATCGATAATACGACCTAGACATTCTTCACTTAATGCCAGTTGATTTGTTTTCTAGGCATCCTTCACCAATGCCCTTGACACAACGCTTGGCACCTTTCACTAATGCCTTCGTCTTGACACCTTTAGCATTCTTCACTAATGCTCTTGACACGGACGTTAAGCATCTTTCACTAATGCTTTCGTCTTGACTCTTTCGGCATCCTTCACTAATGCCTTTGACACAACACTTCTATGGAGAAAGAAAGAACTATCAATAAGAGAACCTCAATAGTCTTGATGATGACGAAGCATGGCAACTCATGGACTTGAGCTTGCTGACTTCAAGAAAATGGTGATCTCGCCTTTAAGAGGAACCTAGAGAATCACATAAAAACAAAAGACAAACTACATAGAAAGATCCTTAGGATCAGTGGTTAAAGAGTTACAATACTTGGGGAAAGTATGTGTAAGAGTGGCAACCCAAAAGGAAGAAATGGCTCAGTATTTATAGAGGAGAAATGCTTACTGTTCCCAGGATCCCACGGATCCCTCCTACAAGGGATCCGTCTAGTGTAAAACTAGGGATCCGTGGGACGCTCCTCTTTGCCCATGGGTATTTTGGTTATGGGTCATGGGTTATGGGTTGATCAATGGTTCTTTTGTTAGATACAATGTATCTTATGAGTGCAATGCACCTAGTCAAATGGGTATGGGTCAATACCATGGGTTATGGATATGTTCCATGGGTTGTAGTTTTTACCCATTTATAATACATACTAGTTATGTATATATATTTGCCCAATATGTAAACACTAGTTGTTGTACATATATTACTAAGTCATAAAATCACTTATACTTGTTTTAGTGTTTTATGTGAAAACGTAAGTGTGTTAGAAAACTATTGGCTCAAACTATTTACGTATTTTATTTGTTTCGTTAAAATGATTTTACGTTTGTTATCGACAAAACATTATAAGATCGTAAAATATAAATAAACGTTTTTACGGCTTATTTGTATTAACATATCTTATGCTTATATTCAAAATCACTTAATACTCCTACAACCTATTTCATTGCAGTTAAATATTACGATTATATTCAAAATCACTTAATCACTCATACATGATACAACCCTTTTCATTTTAGGTGTTTACCATCTCCTACAACCTGATTCATTACAGTTAAATAACTTACGCTTATATTCTAAATCATTTAATCACTCCTACAACCCATTTCATTACAGTTAAATATCTTACGCTTATATTCAAAATCACTTAATCACTCCTACAACCTGTTTCATTGCAATTAAATATCTTACGCTTATATTCAAAATCACTTAATCACTCCTACACCCCGTTTCATTTTAGGTGTTTACCGTCTCTTACATCCCGATTTATTACAGTTAAATATCTTACGGTTATATTCAAAATCACTTAATAATCCTACAACCCGTTTCATTAGAGATAAATATCTAACACTTATATTCCAAATCACTTAATCACTCCTACAACCTGTTTCATTAGGTTAAATAGCTTTCGCTTATATTCAAAATCACTTAATCACTCCTACAACATGCTTCATTGCAGTTAAATATCTTATGCTTATATTAAAAATAACTTAATCACTCCTACAACCCATTTCATTTTAGGTGTTTACCATCTCCTACAACCCCGTTTCATTACAGTTAAATATCTTATGCTTATATTCTAAATCATTTAATCACTCCTACAACCCGTTTCATTACAGTTAAATATCTTACACTTATATTCAAAATCACTTAATTACTCCTACAATCCATTTCATTACAGTTAAATATCTTCTCGTTTCATTACAGTTAAATATCTTACGCTTATATTCAAAATCACTTAATCACTCCTACAACCCGTTTCATTACAATTAAATATTTTACGCTTATATTCTAAATCTCTTAATCACTCATACAACCTGTTTCACTACAGTTAAATATCTTACACTTATATTCAAAATCACTTAATCACTCCTACACCCCGTTTCATTTTAGGTGTCAACCATCTCCTACAACCATTTCATTACAGTTAAATATCTTACGGCATATTCTACATCATTTAATCACTCCTACAACCCGTTTCATTACAGGTAAATAACTTACGCTTATATTCAAAATCAATTAATCACTCCTACAACCTGTGTTTTATTGCAGTTAAATATCGTATCGCCTTCTTTAACTAGTAGATAATCTTGGAGAGAAAAGCTATGCATAATCCTAAACCTATTTCATAAAGTAAATATCTTGATTTCGGGAAGAATAACAAATAAAGTTGAGGCTTCCTCAACCAATAATGCGTAAACCCTTACCTTGCATAATCTATGTACTCAAAATCAATATTTGTCACATAATCCCACTCTTTTTGCGCAAAGTCACTTCTTTCGCAAAGGTACAGTTTGTTTTCATGTAATCCAAACAACAGATACTTAAAGGCATAGTAGTCTTTACTACTTTTTTTTCGCAAAGTCACTTCCATTTTGAATTACTGCATACCGTTTGTTGGGCGTCTATAATGTGCGCGTGTGCTCAATAATCTTTGACTCGGTTATCAGTAAAAAAAAAAAAAAAAAAAGGTTACTGTCGGGGTTACCTTAACTTGCCGTGCTTTTGCTGCAGATAGTGTTTCAATGGGTGACAAACCACTATTCTCCGCAAAAGCCATAGGTACAACATCCAAAGCATCAGCAAAAGGCGTGATGGCATAATGTCAAAAAAAAAGAAATATTTAGTACATGTTCATATAAATGAGAACCAAATTCAAATCTTTGTTTTAAGATAAACGCTGCTACCTGTTAAACTACAGGAAATTTATCAGTAGCGGCTTCTACAACAATTGAGCATGAAATTTCTACACCACCACCACCATAAATGATACAGTTATTGCGACTGAGATTCCTAGCAACACACATCCTGTCCATTTGCCTTCTCTTATTACTTTCATTTGGACTAATTACCAAGTCTTAGTGATCTGTTTTTAATATACATATCGAATGGCGGGTAGCTCTACATGTATACTAAATAAAACATCGTAATTAACAATACTCTAACATGTAATTTCAAAGTGATGTTTGATAACTTATTGGCTCGATGCGCTTTTATATCAAAATAAATTAGAATATTGTAATTTAGTCCAAAAGCTAAATATCACTTTGAAAGGGCATCAAGCCAATAAGCTAATTATTTCATCTGTAAGTTTGATAGCTTAATGTCAAAGCGATGTTTGATAGCTTAATTGCATGAATATTGTAATTTAGTCCACCATCTCCATATATAATGGACTTCTTGTTCACTGAATTAAGTTCAAATAAAAAAAATAAAAAAAGTTTAAGCAATACTAAAAAGCGCCAAAATGTAAACTAAAAGCTGGTAAGAAAACAAATCACCATTTGCCGCTTCGCCCTTGAACAATCGTCAAGTTTAGACCTTGGACCTTTAGAGACCATTGGTTGCTTCAAATTCAGGACATTATTTCAACAACTCTACATCGACAACAAAAACCCTAAACCACTAACTATCGAAAATGTCTTTTTTTTTTGGTGTATCATATCTGTTAAAATGATATATAGTTATTTTAGTATGTATATTGTAAATGATTTAGTATACCTGGTATTTTGTCAAAGTGAATAGATTTCCCAAAAATAAGCGCCGTCTGATTGTCGATGGTTTTTTGCCAGGGTCTAGTTTCTTTGCAGCTAGAGATCCTGTACAGGGCGTTAAGCTCGAGTAGTCATTCAAAATATGTAGTATCCCGAACATACTGTTGAGTTTATGATATATAAAATACAATAAAACATAAAGACATCAAGAGTACACAGCGGAAGACTTAAAGATCATAACAAATAAATTAATTAACTGAAAGTATGCGTAGCGTACCTCTTGCGAATGTCAAATCCCTCGAGCAAAGCAAAACAAAGAAGTACTTATTTGTGTAAGAATAATGTCTTACAACCGTTCTTGTACACGAAACCAATTAACCAAAGCGAATCAGCGATTGCTAGATCTAACACAAGTCCTCGTTTAAGAAAAACGAAACCAAACTCCCTTACTTGGGGTGTTCGGCCGAATATTAGACTAGAGAGAGGAGAGGAGAGATCTAGGATTAATTCAATGCACAAGTGTATGAAACCCTATAACCTAACCCTCTTTATATACTAGTAGGTAAACTTAGGGAACAAGTTATGATTTTAGGGCTTGGGAAAGCCCCATGGCCGGCCACTTATGCAAAGCCCAAAGAAATCCATAACTTTTCCAAGTTTTCCATTTCTAGTCCTTTCTCTTTTCATTTAACGGCCGTTAGTCATTTTTCCGTTAAATACTTAACGATCGTTAACCGACTTAATGTGCAATAATTAATCGTAAACATAAACATTAATTATTAACTTTATTTCTCATTCGCTAATGTGTATCAATCGCGGGTCACGAGTTCAATCCGACATTCACATGTTTGTAAATATATACATTTCCAACAACTCCCACTTGGATATGTTTACAAAAACGTGAAATGACATGGTTAGCGCCTAACAACACGCCAATGCCCCCGGTACAACTCGTGTATGGTTTTCTGGAGAAAACCAAGTTTGATGATTCATCATCATATTCATCATTTTGTTTCTAATACCATGTTAATAAGAATATGGATCTCACTCATTTCTTAATTAACTATTATGTTTCTCGCTTTATATGATTGTTCAAGATTACCAATTCTTCAACATATTCCAAGACCTTGGGTATGGCCATACAAACATCTTAACAATCCTACGAAGGCCCAAGAGTATTATACTTCAAAATAAATTTGAAGGAAACAAATCCCATTTTGACTACAAGCAGTATTCATAAATTTCGCAACACTTCTGAAAACAACCCTTATAACTACCGCCATTATAGCTAGATTGCTTCACAAAAATGCACTACATCCATGACATATCTCTTATATCTCAAGTCAGAGGATAAATATCCATGATATACTTAATGACTAAGATCCATAAAGTATCATCATGTGGGTGGATAAATCATATTCAATCATTGAATATCATCTGAAATTAGTCATGCTACGCATCAATATACTTTCAAGTATATTCTAATTAATACTCAGATTTGTCTTAATTCAATATCATTCTCATGTTATTGATTGACAACGGACTATTTAGAATAACTTAAGTTATTCAAGGATTTAAACATGCAAATATAGGATACAATATTATAAATGAAATCAAACATATACCATACTTTAATTCATTATAAATAATAATTGTTTAACATCCTTTATCCAAATACTAAATAGATCAACGCATGATAATACTAGTTAATGAATTTTGCCACAAGTCATGAGAATCATACTTGTTGACAAGGCATAATTTCAATTAACTTTGATCTATAGGAATTATGAGAATACTTATTTCAAGAATTCAATAAGTGAATTTCTTGTGTATGTTTACACATATCTTGATATTGTCATATTATTCCATAAGGTGCGTGATAACCTGAACCACCCTTTTATGACAATCATCCTTCAACACTTAAAGTTTAAAGTATTCTTTATTCTTTAATGTATAATGCAATTATGCTCTTAATTGAGCATAACTAGTTAACATGGTCATCACCAACGATACCATGACTAGAATTGAGTGTCATCTCAATCATACCAAAGATCATTGTGTACAACAATATGCTCTTTAAACATCCGTAAACTTTGAATATTTATTTGTTTGGTGTCATCCAAACCTCAAGTTTGTTGACTATGACAATTACAACAATTTGTTGCATAGAATCTGAGCAACCTGTGCTGTGGAATGCAATTTAAATCCAAACATAATATTACAATGTTGTTAAATCATCTTGTAATCAAGCATGATACAACAACCTTATACAAAACATGATGTTCATGATGAATCTTCAAGTTAGACTTTAAGATCTCATTCATATACTATCTTGTCAAAGATATGTACTCATCATGTTCTAATAGACTCATTTATTTACCGCATATGTTTATAATAATAAACATATATATTCCAAGGTTATATATTTTATTTTCCAAATCTTACAAACGAAGTTTCATTCTCAACTAAAACTTAATTTAGGTGGAATGTAGTTGCCCATACAACATATAATATTTAAAAAATAATACTCCCACTAGCTTTCGTGAATACTTACGAGCTATCTTATTTTAATTATTAAATCAAACATGGATTTAATTTTAAACATAAGAATCATCTCCTAGATGCATGCATATATCCATTCATGGATTCTTGCAGTTTTGTACATATTCAAAGATTATTTGAATTCATAAAACTACTTTGTATTACTTATCGTCCTCGCAAAAGTAATTCCACAACAAAGAGTTTTAATATTCATTGTCAAAATTTCATATCAATGAAACTAAGTATGACAATTATAATCTTTATACTTCTATTTAATGTATCTAGAAAAGAATATTCAATCATAGTTAATTGCTTAAGTATGATTAATATTATTATCACTAGACATGCATTAAATACGTGTACAATATTGTCCATATGATTTCTACACAAAGATTTAAACCACTAGGGTTTTCATCCTTTGAAGAAAATCATCTTCATTAAGATAAACCAAGTATCTAAAGTTGATTATCTTTATGGACAGCATCTCTCCATTCATAGTATGATTGATTTACCACAATTCAACATTTTGGTAAATTCATCATCATGATTAACAAATTACCATGATCCTCAGAACTCATATTCCTCATCATATTAAATATCTGAGATATCCTTGCGGATCTATGAATGACAATTCCATCATATTGAGATCTATCATATACATGTTTAGCCTCATCATGATATTTGCTAGTGCATTTTAGAAGATTATGTATTTTGTAATTTAGTCTTTCAAGATCTAAACAAAACTCCCACTTGCCTTTAACAATTTAAAGATTACCTTTAAATAGTTTAGCAAGTAGAGCAACAATACATTGTTCTCTTTTGGGATATTACAAAACACATTGATAGTTCCAGACATCAGTTTGTTACAACTCACTATACAAGTAGTTTAACAAATTCATAACTTCATTATAAGACTTAATGTGATTCATCACATTCCATAAACAAATGGTGTCTTATTAATCTTCTAGGTTGGAGTCTTATTGAGTATATTCAATCTATACTCAATCTACTAACCTTGATAACATGTGGAAGAAACTATAGTTATCTTGAATCAAATAATGCCTACAGATTTTGATTCTTCTAACATAACATACCATAAAACTATGGTATTTCCTTAGAATTAATATTGTAAGAAAATCTAACAATATTTTAGATAACCATCTACTCTTATGGCTTACCTATTTACCAACAAAGTAAAACTTAATGGTACAATAGAATTACCAAGTCAATTGCATGTATTATAACACAAGTATTTTTGACCAAGTCAAAAGACATATTAGTTATAATCCCACTATACGCTATAAGTCATTGATCAACTCATTGACTTCATGCATATGTCTTAAAACATAGAAAGTTAACGTCTTACTTTATATTGTAAGTCTTGTATTAAAAGACTTCATGTTTTGTGACTTTACAAAATCATAAACATTTATAATTAAAGTAATTATGAACACCACTCAGTTTCAATTAATATTTCAAGTTAATATTTACTACATATATTTAAGTCATTCAACGAATACTTAAAATCAAAGTAGTATTAGATTACTTCATTTAATTATGTCATTCCATGAAAAGTTCCAATGTAAGAAATCAAGAAATCATCCATGCTCGCTTCAATGCACACGGATATTTTACCTT